>CM067373.1:63885509-64233009 GCA_034401795.1 Chaetoderma sp. LZ-2023a
GACAATCCCGAGAGTAAACTTTCATTCGCCCAATTCTGTAAACTGAGACCTGCTTACATCAAACTCACGTCGTTACTGTCCAGAAATATCTGTCTATGTACATGTCATCAAAACTTTGCCTTGAAACTTACCTGTTTGCGTTCTCTTGCTATTGACATTAGTCCAAATCCAGAAACTGTTAGTAAATGTGTAACCGTTGATGAAATGAGTGGACTACTATCAAACATTGGGCAAAGTCATGTCCAATACGAAGTATGGCAGAGGATTGAAGTGAACGACGTGAAGAAAACACGAATTGTGAAAGTAACCAAAACCAGGGATGAATTCATAACATTGATGGAAGGTGATTATAGAGCATTTCTCGCACACGTGGGCCGAGTCAAACAGCAGTATAAAGCAATGTGTGAATTGAAAAAGAAACTAGCGGCAACAGAAGTTGTTGTTCAAATGGACTTCTCAGAGAATTTCACTTGCCAAACCGCAGAGGAGATCCAAAGCGCATATTGGAATAGCACTCAGTGTTACATTGCATCCAGTTATTGCTTACTTCATCGGGCCTGATAATAAGTTGTTGCATAAGAGTTTTGTGTTTGTTTCTGATCTCAGAGAACACAACGCAAAGTCAGTTGTTGCCATCATAAAAAAACTAGTACCTCTCTTGAAATTACATGTCACTGATTTGCAAATGATCCACTACTGGACTGACAGTCCGTCTTCTCAGTATAGAAACAGATTTATCTTCAGTACAGTATGCCATCATGATTCACTGTTTGGGGTAAAAGCTTGCTGGAACTACTTTGAATGTGGCCACGGGAAGGGTGCCTGTGACGGGATCGGTGGCACTGCTAAGAGACAGGCAGCAGATGCAGTCAAGCAGGGCAAAACCATTATCCAGGATGCAGATGATTTCTTTTCTTGGGCATCTACACATGAGAAAGAAATCACATATGTTAGATACTCTCAAGACGATTATGATGAATCAGCGGTAATACTGCAAACTATAGATTGCAAACCCATTCCAGGAACAATGAAAGCCCATGCAATTATCCCAGTCGATGACAGACATCTCTTGACACGTGAAGTTTCTTGCTATTGCGATGACTGCATCCATGGTGTGAATCGTTGCAGCGGTTGGATCGTGCAACCACTAAAATTGCATACAGACACTTGTAGTGTGCCGGATCACATAAACTTGAATGACACAACCATTGTACCAAATGTAGGCAATCTAGAGACATGTGACATGAATAAGAATGATTCCATTATCACTGACGCGGTTGTTCACAACATAGCACCTCTGGTTGATACGTATGTAGCAGCTATCTACTCTGGCAAGTGGTATTTGGGCAAGGTCTTGGAGGTTGACGTGAGTGACGATGATGCCCTCATTACATTCATGAACACGACAAAATCTGTCGGTAATCCACGGTTCAAATGGCCACATGGGGATGATCAATTGTGGATTCCTTTCAAGGATATTTTAGTGAATATAGAAACCCCAGTCGCAATAGGTAGATCAGCTAGATTCTATCAAATACCAGATGAAACATTCAATAAGATTGAGAAGTTGGCACACGTTCATAAATGTTAGTGTTCATGTTGGCTCATGTTGGCACAAGTTCATAAATGTTAGTGTTCATGTTTTTTGCAAATTTGTTGTTTGATCTTTCCTTTTCATCAGATACGTTACCTACCACAAACTGTATACGGAGCATAGCTATGAAACAAACTATTCAACCAGGTTTACAATCATGTTGCTAAGTTGATTTTTTATGATTTATGATTACCTTTCCTATATTTTCGTGATTGGGATCACAATTTATCACCATTATATTAACAAAATTTAGCTCCATCTATCCACATATTTCAAGGTATCTGCTCAAACCAATGTCAACAACGCTCTCAGTGGCTGGGTAATGTTGCTATATTGCCAAATCTTTGAACGAATGCGAAAAACCATAGCATTTGCTGTTCCATGTTATCAAAACAATCATAGATAATGTAATTTTTTCTAAGTATTATGATGTCAGATACGTTACCTATGACATAGTTATTGCTATGTACCATATTAATCTACCATAATGAGATATATAATGTCAAGGGCAGTTAACCGGAAAATAATATGCCATATTTAGCACCAGTGATAAAAGACCACCAAGTTCAATTCATCTCATGTTGTATGTAGTGTTGGACTCATCGTAGATCATAAATAACAATGCATCAATCAATGCCTTTATTTACTGTCATATTTTGAAGTTTGTTTGCTAAGCATTTAACATCAATGGTTACTGATTCAACCAATCTATCAGTCCGTTGAATGACTGAATATTTGTTCAGAATTGGTACAATTGCCGGATTCTATGCATTGTGTTCGAGATGCACAATTAAAACTCTGTGAATAATTGGTAACGTATCTGATAGATTTTAGAATTGTGTTTTTATGTCTTGGTTTTACGCGCAATTTCTGAAATATTCATTACTTTTAAAGATGACCCATTATTTGTTGCATATAGTATATACGCTAAAGTTTAATAAAAATTAGAGTTAACATACACAGTCTGTGATTATTCTTCACCATGTTTTCTACCATAATTGCACATTTTATCTGAGAATGTACCTTCAGTCTTGGAGACCATGCTGGGTTGCAGTATTCAAGAATGGGTCGCACAAGTGATTTGTATAGTAGCGTGAAAGTAGATTGATCAATGTTGGTAAATGTTCTCTTGATTAGTCCTATTGTACTGTTTGCCTTGGATACAATGTTACCTATATGTATGTCAAAAGAGAGGTTTCTGTCGACATGAACCCCCAAATCTTTTTCTACATCTGATGTTGATACAGGGTGTGGATCAGGTGTATCTGTCATATAGTATTTGGTTTGAGGGTTATTTCTGCCGAAGTGCATGACATGCGTTTTGTCTGTGTAAATAAAACTTAGAAAGCAACACACTGCCATACTGCACAACAGCCGGCGAAAGAGAGCGATACTATTTTGGAAACTTCAACGCCAGACAAACTGCAATTGCCAAAGTAGCAGTTTATATTCGGATTTGAAATCATGCTAACATAAAGCTCACGGTCTAGTCAGAGCGTTACTCCAAAACTGACATGGAACCATTCCACTCTGAATTCCGTTTCGACACACACACCAGAAAGCATTGTTCTAGTTAATTTGTAGAGTTAGTTTTCCTTTTCACCTGTTAGATTTCAGGACAGTAGTTTGTTGTCAGTGCTTTCCAATTGGTACTTGTTGCCGGATTGCATTCATACTTGGTACTTGTATACCCGACAACATCGCTGAGCCCAGTCCTTTCATTTTCAGTGCTTGAACATTGTCAGAGTACTTTCTATTTGGTAGTCGTTGCCGGATTGTACTCACAGTATTCTGTTGCCAGATAGTGTCAAGACTGTTACCCCATTGGTATTTGCAGTTATATCAAAGCCGGATAGAATTTAAATTGTAGTGTTGTTGCCAGATAGTGCGCACGTGCTATCATTCACGATACAGAATCTGAGCATTGTTAACTGTTGCCAGATTGTTATCAGCATGTTTCCAAAGTAACCGTTAGGCATTATTGCCAGATAGTGTGCTCAGACGTTATCGCTGCAGTATTTAATCTGTTCACCATTTACTTGTCAGATTGTTATTATTTGTCTCCACCGTAGCTATTGTTTATAATGAGTGACATTTATTTATAACATTCAACTTTGGTCCCAATCACGTAGTCAATTTTTAATTGACCTTTTTAAAAGTGATTTACCATATAACCATTACACTTTTCTGGGACACAGTAGGTTAATTTGACCTTTGAGCCGTTAGCTAGCTATTAGTTCATTAGGTTTTTCCATGTGTTGGTATTTGAGCCGTTGTTCTGTTCGAGTGCAAATTAAGTTGCAAGGCTGGCCAACAACTTCTTAACTAACAACATTTTGACTTAAGATCTATTTTTCTTAGCAAGCTCTGTCTTCTTGTAGAACCCTTATATTGCATTGCAATTCCTTTAAGAATTTTATTCTTCTTTAGAACTTAACAGTCAGGCACAGCCTTAGATAACCCATCAGGATTTTAGTGCCAACCCTTCCTATTGCATTAATAACAGCCTCTACATCACACTGTCTTTGCACTAACATCACATTTGCACACTTTACTCCTCAAGATGTCCAACAGAGTCATCTGGCCCTATTTAAATTTTGAACATTTCACCTTAATGCACTCAGCGGATCTTTCAAGCGAGTCAATTGTTTAAGAGGTTCATGGACTCCAGGGAGATGGAATCTTCTGTGTATAAAGAAGGGTTTTAACTAGGTCAACAACGCAGAGATGAAGCAGCTATCCGGCGACCCCAGTGAACTTCAGCTACAGATCATTAGCAGCGTGGTGGGTGGTAAGGCATGTGAGGAAATTCTTACCCTTAGGTCCCTTGTAACCCATAATTAACCACCTCTTTCTGTCCTGTTCCTGGTTTTAGTAGCATCCGTTTTGTCCTATTTTATTACTATGTATATATATATATGGGCACTGTGTGCATGCATGCGTCTTGACACGTTATATGGGAGCCCCGTTTTCAAGGGGTTAATTTACATAATACACCGACCCCAGAAAGTTTTTGAAATTTGGGTGCTTTCAGATAACCTCTCATGCCAAATCTGAAGGTGAATATGAACCATCAGTTGGCTGTTAAATTATCATAAGTTTTACCCATTTTACTTTTTTTTCTTTATCAACAATAATTTTATTACGACAGCAGTGAACCTCTCAAGCTAATGTGTGCGTGCGTGCGTGCGTGTGTGCGCGTGTGCGTGTGTTGGGGGT
The DNA here is from genome assembly GCA_034401795.1 of Chaetoderma sp. LZ-2023a. NCBI lineage: Eukaryota > Metazoa > Mollusca > Caudofoveata > Chaetodermatida > Chaetodermatidae > Chaetoderma > Chaetoderma sp. LZ-2023a. The sequence goes on from CM067373.1 coordinate 63,890,323, forward strand.
GGGGGATTCCACATACACACACCCACCTCATCCCCCATATGATTTACGCCACTGGTTACGCCTATGTAGGCCTTTATTCGCATGTACATATACACTCATGTAATATGTAATTTAGGAACTCACAACCTCACACTAACGCACACATGCATACATGTATGTGCGCACACACGTAGGCATACACACGCAAGTACTCACGCACGCACTTTCTATATTTCTCGCAAAATGTAAACTTGTTATATCTTATTTACCCATTTGCGGCATTTGTTTGTCTGTATGCGGGCGTGTCGGTAGTCATGTCCAAACACTGGGACTTCCACAAAATGGGCATTAACATGTCACAAGCCTTCGTCACAATTAAACTCTCAAAGATCCTAGATGTACTACGCCAGGCCAGCTGCAATGAAGATGAGCTATGACTAGTGAGACTACTGCTTGCAGACACCAAGCTGAGAGTACGAGTCAAGTCAGTGAAGTCTGTAGAGTTTGAGACATCAGTCGGCTCCCCACAGGGAGATGCTCTATCTCCGGTGCTTTTCACCTGCTACCTTGCTGCCGTATTGAAATCTGTGCAGGAAAGTTCCACAAGACCAAACCCCCCAGTGCCAATACTGGGCATGCTGCTAGAGATGGAATATGCCGATGATGTGGACTTCATAGACGAGGAAAATAAACCCCTCGACGAACTTATTCCAATCGCTGCAAAAAATTGAGAATCTCTTTATGAATGAATCCAAAACAGAGTTCATCCACATATACCTATCGACAAAGAATGAAACTATAGACAATAACGACCCACATCGTGGCGGTGAACCATGGAGGAAAAGTAAAATCCTGGGCTCACCGCTTTGCAGTACTGCTGACATTTCTGCACGCTGCGTCATGGGGAACATAGCTTTCCAGTCCTTCTGGAAGCTATGGATTCGTAGATCAAAGATGCCCTTGATAAAGAAGCTACGTTTATACAATGCAACCTGCGTATCCTTGATGCTGTATAACTGTAACAGCTGGGCAGCTCCAAAGGCAGCTCTAGACACACTCAATTCCTTCCACCGCAAACACCTACGCACCGTAACTGGACACTGATGGCCAGACAGCATAATTTCCAATGATGCACTATACAAGATGTGTAATACGTCGCCGCTGTCTGCAAAAGTCGCCCAGCAAAGATGGTCCATGTTTGGCCATGTGCTAAGGATGCCAGAAGAGACATCAGAACAGAGAGCCCTGGAATTCGCCCTACTGGGAGCCACAAAATACAAAGCGAGGAGAGGACGTCATTGCATAAATCTGCTAAGCATGCTATGAGGTGATATCAAGAAAGCAGGACTCGGTACACTCAAGTGAAGAATGGACATGAGGAAGCAGAGGATTTCGGTTGAGGACAAAACACAGTGGGCAAAAGCGAAGAAGGGCTGATTGCGGCTGTAGGATGTTTCTTCTCATACAGCCGCAGAACACAGTAGTCATACATACATGCATGTGTGCATGGGTGAGTGAGTACAACAATAAAATAGAATACATACCATATAACGCACACATAGTCGTCGTGTCTGACTAACGCTTTACAAAACACACTCACTGCACTGCTCAAATTGAAGCGCAAATTCCATGCTACCTTTATCAATTTGCTCATGTTCAGCAATACAGGTACTGTGACGTCACACCCAACCAATCGCCATTATGACATCATAACTTCAGATCAAGACCTGATTACGTCATCGATACAACGTCGTAGACTTAGCTAACATGTAGCCGTACGCATGAAAATGGTGGACCGTAGTATGGGGTTGGCGAGGGGAATGTGTGATTGGTCGTGAGGTGAGGTGGTGGGGGTCGGTGTCGATAAAACTGAAAAATGTGCTGGTGTCGCTATTATGATACTGTTCTAAAAACTTCTGTATCGCGGAAATTTTCGTAAAAAATTCAAAGTTGAAAATACAACGTTGTGCCGACGGTGTAGAAACGTTGTAGCATAACGTTTCACGAGATTGCGAATACAACATTATGCAAACATTGTAAGCGCATTGCAATACAATGTTTTTATTCAATCTAAACAGAATGTTATGCAAACGTTGTGAAACGGTTGCAATATAATCTTTGTATACTGTCTAAACAGAACGTTTTGAGAACGTTGCAATATAACGTTTTTATTCAATCTAAATAAAACGTTATGCAGTTATGATAAACATGTTAATCAGCAACGTAAATATAACATTATCAAAACGTTGTAGGTATGCTATAAGTGAAACGCTTTTAGCTGACCTAACTACCACATTATAACAACGTTATGAAAACATTGGCGGAATGTTGTTATTGAACGTTTCTAGGTAACGTGGGTACAACGTTTTAAAAATGTATATATTCTAACCTTCAATGAGTGCTCCGTTGCAACAACGTTATATGTTACACGACCAAACTAAGACGTTTCTGCAACGCTATGTGTTAGCTGGGTATCTATCTTGTGTGAGTAATTCGCAAACTCGTGTTAGAATAATTCGCTAAATCTGTGCAATTCGCTTTCCGTGTTATCCAAATATTTACGATAAAAATATTGAGAATTAAACCATCCAATATGTCCAGCTTTCTAACGAAGAATAAAATATCTTGAAATAGGTAGTATTGGTATATCATTAATCGTTTTTATATGTTGTCATTATTTTATTTTATTTTATTTTAATTTCTATACTAAAGTTACCAGTTTTCGCAATAACTTAGGGTTCATCCACAGGCATTTGAAGTTTACCCGCCTATTTCATATTATATTAGCATGTTTCATATACTACTATATACTACTATGTATATATATATATATATATATATATATATATATATATATATATATATATATATATATATATATATATATATATATATATATATATATATATATATAATACACAAGGGATGGGTCAAGTTCGACTCCTAACCATAGTTAGCTATAGCTAACTAGAGTACCAGCCGAACTTCAAATAGTTAACTAGCTAGTCAACTATAGTCAACCGAGCACCCGACCTCAGTTCAGATGGTTAGTCGGATATTTGCGTAAATTTCAAAATGGTGGACACTGATCGCTTGCCACGAATAAATGCATTTAAAAGTGTAAATATTTCACTAAATTTGATGAAATTATGCTTTCCTATTGTATGTCAATGTTCCCAAGCCCATATTCCTTCCCACTTTATGGCACATGGATGCTTTTTGACGTCTTAGCGGACAAAAATAACCCATTTTTGTAAATCATCAAAACAGACGACAGAAAGGGTTAATGGAGACTGGTACCCGGCTCCAAATTTTCTGCAATAGTAATACAATTGGGGATTGGGTACCAATGAACTATAGTCGACTACGATCAAGTTCGACTGTGCATAGCAACTGCGCATGATCAGTAAACCAGCAAACTGACTATAGTTAGCGAGTCGAACTTGAACCTTGTGGTCAACGAAGATCACGGAAACACAGTACGCATGAACAAAAACAAAGCAAAAATCTTAGTTCTAAGCCTCTCCGTTCGGGATGATGGCGGCGTATCGTGTCTGTTATATCTGTCTAACACATCGACGCTGGTTTTGCATCGCTGCTACAAATTTGATTAACTTTATTAGGTTTTTTTAAGCGAATTGTAAATGTTCCGAAACCGTTGGGGAACAACTACCCATTGCTAGACTGGTCCCTAGCGCTCTGTATCTGTTTGCGGAACGCCAGCATCGTTGGACCTTTCACCCCAACACCAACAATATGCATTCAGATTCAGGTTCAAGATCAATTATTATTTTACTTAAGTTTAAATTCTATATTTTGTCTTGAAATATTTTAATTGTCATTTGAATCTGATTCTGAATGCATATTGTTGGTGTTGGGGTGAAAGGTCCAACGATGCTGGCATTCCGCAAACAGATAGTATGATTAATAAAAAAGCTGAGGATAAAGCATCCATGAGGAGCGGTCTCAAGTAGCGTTAATTAGGTTGCGGCGTTAAGATCGTTCGCAACACTGTGGGTAATCAGCAACAGTGCTTTTTAGTGCAAGAATGTGAGCTAAGAAGCACGGCCAACCGGAACCTCAGCTTTCCTTATCCTAAGAAAAATCCGAAACAGTGCAAATCGGGGTACCTGAAACACGCAACGATCGTGGGAGCTAACCGGGAGGCATCGAGAATAATGTCTGCAGGCGACTCCATTTTAGGGGAAGTTCCAAGTGTTATGCGGTGGCCCTACTGAACACGCAGGAAGAGGAACCTTTATGGTGGAGAACCAGGCATCTTCCAGCGCAGCACAATTCTGAATCTTCATGCTGTGCAGAGTGCAAAGAATGCCACCCACAAATTTGGCGTCTAAGACAGACATCCTTGAGTGTATATGTATGTTCTAAAAGGCGACACCACTAGCGATGCTAATTTATATCGAGCAGTGTGCAAGATTGCCACGACGGTGAAAGTCAGTTTTCGCGAGATTGTGATTCGGTGCCAAACTTGTAGGTCCTTCTAGGTCTCCGTGTGACAAGTTTAAGTCTAAGTTCTTTGGCTGGGACAAAAGAGGCTTTGTAGGGCTTGACCCTTCCCACAGGTTACTAATTTGATGGAAAATTGTTGCTGTTTTCAGTAAACCTGTTATAAATATGTTTGTTGTCACTTGCACCATAGGAAATATACAATGAGTATTGAACTATGTAATGCACTTCTATGCACCTTGGAAGCCAACGGAAGAATGACTAACATTAGCATTACGAGAATGGTTTTATACCAACAATTGCTCACCGGCAAGGACAATAGAGTCTGAAATAATGGTGCCCGCAAATATCTACCTAAAATGGCGGCCACAGTTCTAGTTAGTTAGTGTCCATAAAGTAACAAATGTGTCAGGAAATGTAGCAATGTAGTCCTCCTCCTATACCTACTTATCATGATTTATTTCTGTACCATATACCACGTGATTATGCGCTTGACTAGCGCGCTCTTGTTTCTAGAATAAAACAGCCACTTCATAGTTATCAAACCATATACACGTGTTTCTAAGTTTAGCCATATTCTGAACCTACCGTAACCATACATTTTTGGTCTGACGAGACGGATCATGGCTGACATTCGAAGGCTAACGACTACCAGAGGTGCCCACCGAGGGCAGATGACAAAGTTGATGAAGAAGTTAGAAGATGCGAAGAGGAATTTCGACGAAACTCTGTCACAAATACAGATACAAACATTTCGCGCAGTTTTTGAGTCAGTTCAAACTAAATTTGACTATCTGAAGAAACTAGACGATGCTATTATAGAAGCCACAGAAACGGTTAATCTAGAAGAAACTATCAGTAAATCGGATGATTATATAAATGATTTGAACATTCAGATTACTACACTCTGCAGATTTTACCAGCGGAAATACTCGAGATTCGAGGCCGAACCAGGACAGTTCTAAGCACCAGGTAAATCTACCTAAGTTAAAACTACCAAAGTTTGATGGGAACTTTCTTAATTGGATAGGGTTTAATGACGCTTTTACAGCAGCGGTCGACAAAGATTCTAATCTAGACGCCATTCAGAAATTTCAGTACTTAAACGCTCAGTTAAAGGGGGGATGCTGCCAAAGCCATCGAGGGGTTGCAACTAACTAGTGACAATTACCCAGAAGCCATTGAACTATTGCGCAAATGGTATGGACAACCACATAAGTTAATCTCGTGTTATATGAAAGCCTTGTGGGAGCTAGATAAGCCCAACAATTCCTTGGACTCCATTCGGGAATTTTATGACAATCTTGAAAGTTATATTCGCGGACTAAAATCATTAGGGAAATCAGAAGACAGCTTCGGTGATTTATTGGTACCTATTGTATTCGAGAAGCTACCAGGCCACATCAGAACGCATATTTCTCGCGAACACGGTGACAACGTCTGGACAATATCAGAACTTAAGGGTTTCCTATATAAGTAGGTTCAGGCCGCTCAAGCAGGTGAAACAACTACCTTGAAGGTACACCAGACATATCTAGCACATCAGCATTTCACGTAGCCACTCCCCATAAGAAAATATGCGCATTCTGCAAAGGTTCGCATTCCCACACTGATTGTGTTGTCGTTACAGATCGGCAAAAACAGAGCGATATCGTTAAACGTGCTCGTCTTTGTTTTAACTGTCTTAGAGCGAAACATACGTTTTCAGAATGCATGGCTCAGGGTCGATGTCTCCATTGTAAACAGAAACACCACACATCTCTATGCGATGCAAGTACGCGCACACTGACTAGGCCTGCAGAACCTAAAGGGTTAATCAGCTCGCATCCAAACACTGGTACTCATGTTACCTTCACTCCCACATCCAGCCCGGTTCTGCTTAAAACAGCCGTCGGTACACTCGAATCGCTACATAGAAACACCCACGTAAACATACCTTTTGATGAAGGTGCACAGAGGACATTCATCACGACTGCCACCGCAACGCGACTCGGCATAGATACAGATAACTGTAGAACGGAGAATGTCCAGCTTGCAGCTTTCGGTACTGACATCCGGGGTGTTCAGGCAGTTAAGGTCGTATCGGTTAAATTAATTACCCGTGAGGGCAGAGTTGACATCCGTGCTCTTATCGTGCCAAAGATTTCTGCACCCATGAAAAACTATGTGAAATCTACTGTTGCTGAGTATCCCTATTTGCAGACATTAACCCTTGCTCGCCCAGTAACCACAGATACCTTTAAAATCGACTTGCTGGTAGGCGCAGACTACTATTGGACATTGGTCGGTAATGACGTCATAAGAGACCCAGGACCTACAGCAGTAAGCTTGAAACAAGGCCTCCTACTATCAGGGCCTACTAACCTACAAACAGACATGTCGGTATGCCAAACTATGTGCCTTAAAGTTGCTAGTGATATAATCGATACCAATCAAGACATCGAGAAACTATCACGATATTGGGACTTAGAGACGATCGGCGTGACAGATGATGACACTATTCCACATAAAAAGAACTTTGGGAAATTCTGTGATGAGAACATTCGCTTGGTTGGTGACAGATATAGTGTAAAATTACCTTGGAGTGAAGAGCACCCTATCTTACCAACAAACTATAATTTATGTTGTGCTCGTACAAGATCGATGGTCAGATATCTACCACCAGAGTTATTAGATACATACAACACGATTATCACAGAACAGTTAGAGCGCGGACCAGAGGATGACACTACATGTGGACATTACATACCACATCATTGCGTGAAGAAGGACTCCACTACAACACCCATCCATATAGTGTCTGACTGCAGTTGCAAACAATCAGATAATCCAAGTTTAAACCAATGTTTGGAGACGGGTCCCCCATTATTGAATGACATGGTCGGGATTCTACTACGATTTCGCACAAATGACGTTGCATTTACAGCTGACAGAGAAAGCATTTCTTAATGTGGGATTAGAACTGGAAGACCGCAAATACACCAAATTTCTATGGCTTTCAAATCCGGAGGATCCAGAAAGTATGTTCGTTACCTATCGGTTCAAGGTCGTCAAAACCCATCTTGAATCGAACCCGGGAGATACGTCACGTGACTTCACAATAAACGCATACATTGACAACGTAATCAGTGGTGTACGGAGCGAATCCAAATCTCCAGAATCAGTTTCACAACGTGCGATTAATTATTATTTGGTCGCTAATGACATTATGCAAAGAGGTGGATTTAAGCTACGAACGTGGGCCACTAACGATCCTACAATACGTCAGATCATTCAGAATGACGGGAATAACGACCATGCAGATAACGTCAATGTCGTTGGAATTAAATGGTTAACAAACAGTCATATGTTGACATATTCAGGTAATGCGAACACTAATGTCAATGTACTTCCGACAAAACGTGAGGTGGTTAGAATTACGTCATCATTATTCGATCCATTGGGATTACTCGCACCCATTCATGTACAAGCAAACTGTTTATTCAGGAACTCTGGAAAGGTAGTAATCAGTGGGATGAACTACTTTCCGAGGATTTAATTTCTAAATGGAATAGCATTCGCCAGGAACTCGAGTCTGCAAAGGACATTATGTTTAGACGACCGTATTTCACAGGAGATTCAAACCATAGCTATGAACTACATGTATTCGCCGACGCTAGCACGTGAGCCTATGGGTCAGTAATCTATCTCAAACGTGGCAACGAAACTGCTATTGTAATGGCCAAAACGTGATTAAAACCTCCCAAGGACATGACCTTACCTAGGCTGGAATTAATGGCTGCCTTAATTGGTGCACGGCTTGTTAAGTTTGTAACCAAAGAACTGTCAAACATTAGTCTAATGAAACGAGTACTCTGGTGCGATAGTCAGATTGTTATACATTGGTTACTAAGTGACAAGAAGCTACCCATCTTCATGGAAAATCATGTCAGAGAAATCTGTAGTACCAACTGCGATGACATCAAGTACTGCAACACTAAGGATAACCCTGCAGACCTACTAACACGGGGCATTAGTACCAAGGACCTAGCTACGTCAGAATTATTGTGGAAGGGACCAATTTGGCTACCCACAGGTGACTGACCAATTTGTGATCTTTTTGACAATACTGCATTATCATGCTACGCTGAAACATGCGACGCACACACTTTGTGCGTTACCGATCTCAGCTCAGCTAATGATACTGTGTTTCATACAACTACAGCGACAGATTCATCAGGAAATCTACAGAACGTCATCGACATTACACGCTACAGTATGCTCGGGAAGTTACTACGCGTAACCGCTTATTTTCATCGATTCATCTCCAACTTGAGGAAATGTACACACGTATCATATAACAAACACATCTCAGTGTTGGAATTACGCGACGCGAAATGATTATGGATTAACGCAGTTCAATTGGATATATTTTCTTGTGAATTGAAAGCAATTCAGTGTAATCAGAAATGTGCTTTAGTTCATCAGTTAAAGTTATTTACCGATTCCGATAGATTAATACGTTGTGGGGGTCGTTTTCAGAATGCAGATCTACAGTACAGTCAGAAATTTCCCATCCTAATTCCTATGCGGCACCTATATACACTACTCGAGATCAAACATGCGCATGCTATTGTACTACATTCGGGAGTCGGTGTGACTATAACACATATTAGGCAAACATTCTGGATTCCCAAAGGTCGACAGGTTGTTAAATCCGTGTTAAAAGGGTATAGGCAATGTTTGGCAGTAAATGGGCAACCATATGCGAAGCCCATCACACCTCCCCTACCCGCGTGTCAGATTGACGAAACGCCTCCATTTCTCGTGACAGGCGTCGACTTTACTGGAGTACTTTATTACAAGAACAGTCAGTCTAATCGGAATAAATCCTATGTTTGTTTATACACATGCGCTGTAACTCTCAGCATACATTTGGAACTTGTACCAGACATGTCAACGGAGGCTTTCCTGCGCTCGTTCCGTCGATTTGCAAGCAGACACTCTTTACCTAGCCATATGATTTCGGATAATGGGACAACCTTTATATCAGCCAATGAAATCCTTAAAAACATACTAGTACTTGTACACAAACATATTTAGCAAGTAGAGGGATTAATTGGACATTTAAACCCAAACGTGCTCCATGGTTTGGTGTTTTTTATGAATGACTAATCGGCGTTACCAAGACAACGCTCCGAAAAGTTCTTGGTAGGGCCTGTGTAACTTTGGACGAACTGAACACACTCTTAATCGAAATCGAGACTGTTATCAATGATCGCCCTCTGACAGTAATCGCATCAGGCAGTGACAAAATGACACCACTGACTCCTCATTTAATGAACGGTCGCATGCTTACAACTTTACCACACCGATTAGTGGACGATGATGAACTTTCAGATCCAGACTTTGCACTTCAAGCACCGACAGACTTACAAAAACACTCTGTTTATCTGGACAAATTATTTGGACATCTTTTGACACGTTGGCGTGATGAATATTTGCCTGCCCTTCGCGAAGATCACATTTCAAATTCAAAACATGGATGTAACGATAATTCTATTCGTATTGGCGATAACGTATTGGTTCATTCAGACACAGACAAACGGGTGGACTGGCGACTAGCAAAGGTGCAGAAACTGAATTTTCGAAATGACGGACTTGTGAGATCAGCTGACATTTGTACTAAAATGGTGTTACTAACAGACCAATGGCGAAATTATACCCACTAGAAGTTCACACTGATTGCAATGACAATTTGATTCAAGATGATGTTAAACCAGTAACAGACTCGGCCATATCTAAACCAGAGACAGATGTGCCAGTGTCTACTCGCCCGGTCCGTAAAGCAGCTATAAAAGCACGATATTATTTCAAACAGTAACAATTATACCATATAGCATATAATTTCTCATATATTGACACATAGATTTCATAATTCATAATTACCTAATATCGATTTCATGCTTAGTAATCACTTAATTGACAACATCAATTTCAATTGATTACATAATACTTAAATTACTTAACCATATTAGCTATACTATATCATATAATACTTAGATATCCGTGATATCGTCGATTTGAACTCTGAACCTTCTTCAAGACATTACTTTCTTTGGCGCCGGTAGTGTCAGGAAATGTAGCAATGTAGACCTCCTCCTATACCTACTTATCATGATTTATTTCTGTACCATATACCACGTGATTATGCGCTTGACTAGCACGCTCTTGTTTCTAAAATAAAACAGTCACTTCATAGTTATCAAGCCGTATACACGTGTTTCTCAGTTTAGCCATATCCTGAACCTACATTAACCCTACAAAATGCTCCTTAATTTCGCTAGAATATGTATCTTTTATGAATAGATGAGAACTTTAGGAATGTGCTTGAAGTTTACAAGCGGTTCATCGAAAAAAACCGATGACCGAGACTATTTTTATTTCGGCGGTATCTATCTGCCTAGTGTTTTACTTTGCTAGCACTGTATCTGATTTAATTATTAGTCCTATACCAGTAAAACCGGGTGGACTATAGGTTTGCACTCCGTGTGTCTGTCTGTCCATCCGTCTGTCGCAGTTGGTTTCCCGTACTTTTTTTCGCAGTCCTTCAAGGTATTCAACTGAGAATTGGTACATTGCTTTGTTATGAGAAGTTACAGACCATGTTCGAGTTTCATTCGTATGCGTAAATTTTTATACGCCCACTTAAGCGGAGTCATATTATGTGATGGCGCTCTCCGTCCATGCGTCTGTCCATCTATCTGATTTCTTGTCCGGAGCAAATCTCGAAGAGTTTTGAACCTACACTCAGCAGATGTTTTAGGGATAGACGAAGTGTCATTTATCAAAGGCAAATTGTTCACATTTAGCATTCCTCAAACAAGTATGCCAGCGGGCATATATTGAGTTTCATTAAAACTAAAAGCAGATGTGTTAGGGATAGATGAAGTGCAATGATTTCGTTTCATCAAAATCTGCCCATATTTGACCTAGTTATCGCCCCTGAAAAGCTAAAATTTGTCAAAAGTTTCTTGTCCGGAGAAAATCTCGAGATTTGAACCTACACTGAAATTTTTTTTTTTCAACAGATGTGTTAGGGGATAGACAAAGTGCAGTGATTTCGTTTCGGCAAAATCCGGCCATATTTGCCTGGGTTATCTCCCCTGAAAAGCTAAAATTTGTCAAAATTTTCTTGTCTGGAGCAGATCTCAGAGTTTCTAACCTACACTCACAACTTTTTTCTGCAGATGTGTTAGGGATAGACGAAGTGCAATGATTTCGTGTCGGCAAAATCCGGCCATATTTGCCTGAGTTATCTCCCCATGACAGCTAAAATTGATCAAAGTTTTCTTGTCCGGAGCAGATCTCGAAGAGTTTTGAACCTGCACTCACAATTTTGTTTTCAACAGATGTGTTAGGGATAGACGAAGTGTCATGATTTTGTTTCAGCAAAATGCGCTCATTTTCCAGAGTTATCGCCCTTGAAATGCTCAAATTGGTCAAATGATTCCTGTCCAGTCCACATCTCGAAGAGTTTTGAACCTACATACACTCAGAATTTTTTGTTCAGCAGATGTTTATCAAAGACAAACTTCACATTTAGCATTCCTCAAACAAGTATGCGAGCGGGCATACGTTGTATGTTGAGTTTCACTAAAACTCTTGTTGATGAAATATCAGCTTCCCGCACTTTTTTTCGCATTCCTTCAAGATATTTAAGAGAAAATCAGTATATCGCTTTAGTATAAGGGATGCAGAGCATGTTCGAGTTTCAGACATTTTTGTAAATTTTTCATGGAGTTATGCCCCATTTCAACTTCAGGAGTTTGCGTCCATTTTCTGTAGAGGTACGTCCATTTTCGACATGAAATACAAAAAATATCCACACATTTTTCAGCACTCCTTCAAAGGATTCAACTGAGAATGGGTAGGTTGCTTTATTATAGAGAGTTACAGAGCAAGTTCGAGTTTCAGACTTTTTCATCAATTTTCCATGGAGTTAATGCCCCCTTTCAACTTATGAAATACAAAAAATATTAGTTTCCCACACTATTTTTCGCAGTCTATCAAGATAGTCAACTGAGAATTGGTGCATTGCTTTGGTATGAGAAATTACAGAGCATGTTCAATTTTCAGGTGTTTGCGTCTATTTATGATGGATTTATGTCCCCTTTCGACTTATGAAATACAAACATATCAGCTTTCAAGACTTTCGTTCTCCTTCACCATATATAACTGAAACTTGGTTTATTGCTTTGTTATGAGAAGTTACAGATCAAGTTCGAGTTACAGCTGCTTCTGTCAATTTTTAATGGAGTTTTTGACTCAATCAGGTAGGGGACATGTATTGCAAAGAAATACATACAGAATGCTTGTTAGAATATAGTTTTATTCTAATGGTTCTTAGGGTTATAGGCCATTAACATCGCTAAAATTTATAATTACAAAAAGTACAAGATTAATTTTGGATACTGTCTTAATTTCTAAATGTCACCTATATCTACCATCTTATATATATTCTGAAAATATACTGAACTAAAAAAGTTTAGCAACACTGAGAATATTACTGTATAAATGTTATTTAACAAAAACATGAAATTGATTCAAATATATTATTTAATTGATAGGTCATTTTCCAATTTGAACAACAGTCTCTTGTTACTGTAATGCTAGCATCGCGCCTTTAACACGGCATCATTCAACGGAAGGGTCCAATTTAAATAATGACACTGAGCTGTCAATACCGGTTGTGACCTCCGCGCGCATTAACCACCGCCGTACATCGCTTTCTCATGCTTCGAATTAAGCACCTGATGTCACGAAGAGGAATCGCATCCCATTCCTGGAGCAGTGCAGCTTCCAGCTCCTGCACGTTGTGAAGATGTGGATGGTTCTCACGCACCATACGGCCAAGAATGTCCCACACGTGTTCAATAGGAGACAGGTCCGGTGATCGCGCTGGCCAGTCCAACACCGGAACGTTGTTAGCCTCAAGGAAATCACTGGTGACCCTAGCTGAATGAGGATGGGCGTTGTCTTGCTGGAACATAAAGTCTGCATGATGCTGCATAAAAGGGAAGACAACAGGGGCGAGAATTTCTTCACAGTAACGTTGAGCCGTTAAATTTCCGCGAATCACAATAAGATCTGTTTTGCCATTTTCATGGATTCCAGCCCACACCATGACACTGCGGCCACCGAATCTGTCGTGCTGAATGATGTTGGCTGCATCATACCATTCTCATAAACGTCGCCAAACCCGTTGCCTACCATCCGCCACATCCACACGAAACCTCGACTCATCACTGAACAAAACGGGGCTCCATTGTTGAGCACGCCATCGCTGATGAGTTCTTGCCCATGCAAACCGATTCTCAATGTGACACTCTGTAAGCGGAACAGCAACAAGTGGACGACGGGCATGCAGTCCAGCATCATGGAGTCTGTTTCGCACAGTTTGTGCATGCACTGTAGTGCCGGTGGCGGTGTGCAAATTACGGGACAGCCGCGGCGTAGTCTCAAACCTGTGACATCGTGATGATGTCACTAAGTAGCGGTCTTCTCATGGTGTTGTTGCTCTCGGTCTGCCAGATCGTGGTCGGTCATTAACATGTCCAGTTTCCTGCTCACGTTGGCGGAGACGGGAAATGGTTGAGGCGTGAACATTAAAATGTCGAGCAACAGTGCAAACGCTCTGCCCAGCAGCGAGTCTTCCCATTGCTTCATGGCGCTGATTTTCGGGTAGCCCTGGGCGGCGGCCCATGTTTGGTAGGGTAAACTTTTAAGCGTTTTATCTTAACGTTCGTTATCTGCTTTTGCAATATGGTGAATTTTTTGCCTTCGCTACCAGCCAATGTGGGCCAGTGCATGAAAAATGCATTATCACATACAGTAAGCATGCGGCCGAGAAATGCAAGAAATGATTTGCATTTCTTCATGATCAGCGAGACATTACATTGACGAAACATGCCTGCAAATTTGGTTATAAATGGACGGATAGTTTTAATACTGTAAGAATACTTATTATTACCCCCCCCCCCCCACCCCTCATAATATAAATAAAATTTATAACTTCATTTCTTTTCTCACAAATTGAGTCAACCTCACGTCCGCCACCCCACCCCCAAAACAGTGCAAAATTTGCGGCTAGTCTCATTAATTACGCATATCTTTGTCAGCCATTCCGAAGAACTTAACATAAACAACCAAGAGATCCTTTGATATGTTTTAGATTACCTATGTAATTTTCCCATGAGACTATTTTAGAGTGATATTTGTACGCTACGCCCAATTTTTTAAACCAAAAAGTGGGTCAAAATGGGACTTAAAATGGGCCAAATTTAAAATTAATAAAGATTCATTGAAACAGAAAAGTAATCAATATTAAGTTCTGATTTAATGATATACATTTGAATGTATAAGAAAATGTATGTTTTAACAATTTACTTTGACATTGATTCTATTAATGAAATTATTTTTAATTCGGCCCATATTGGTAAAAGTCATTTTGGCAACTTTTTGATGACCTATATTGTTTTCATCTGCATAACCACATCTAAGTGTATTTGTTTTTTGTAATTGCAATCTGTATGTATAGCTCTGTAAGCATACCAAGAATTGGACCTCTATATCTTTTACTTTTTGAATTATTAGACACATATAATCCTCATATCATGATTTCTGACACCTCTGCGATCTTGGACCCAACTTCATGTGGCCATAGTTTGGAAAACAGGTTGGGTTGAGGGCTACAATTTTGCATATCACCATTGGATAGCCTATTGTGACTGCCTGCCAATTTTCATCAAGATCTGAGATTTATGGTGTGGCTTCACGTGGCCATAATTTGGCAAATATGTCGGTAGTCATGTCCAAACACTGGGATTTCCCCAAAATGGCCATTGACATGTCACAAGCTTTCAACACAATTAAACGCTCAAAGATCCTAGATGCACTATGCCAGGCCAGTTGCAATGAGGATGGGGTACAACTAGTGAGACTGCTGCCTGCAGACACCAAGCTGAGAGTACGAGTCAAGTCAGTGAAGTCTTTAGAGTTTGAGACATGAATCGGCTCCCCACAGGGAGATGGTCTATCCCCTGTGCTTTTCATCTGTTCGCTTACTGCTGCATTGAAACCTGTGCAGGAAAATGCTAAGAGAATAACGCCCCAGTTTCAATACTAGGTATGCCGCTGGAGATGGAATATGCTGATGATGTGGACTTCATAGACGAGGAAAACAAACTAAAGAAAATGACGATCCACTTCGCTGCAGCGAACCATGGAGGAAAAGTAAAATCCTGGTCTCACTGCTTTGCTGTGCCACTGACATTGTTGCATGCTGCGCCATGGGGAACATAGCTTTCCAGTCCTTCTGGAAGCTATGGATTCATAGATCAAAGATGCCCTTGATAAAAAGACTACGTTTATACAATGCAACCTGCGTATCCTTGATGCTGCATAACTGTAACAGCTGGGCAGCTCCAAATGCAGCTCTAGACAAACTCGATGCCTGCCACCGCAAACACCTATGCACCATCACTGGACACCGATGGCCAGACAACATAATTTCCCATGATGTACTATGCAAGATATGTAATACATCACCACTGTCTGTAGAAGTCGCCCAGCAAAGAGGGTCCATGTTTGGCCATGTGCTAAGGGTGCAAGAAGACACACCAGCACAGAGAGCCTTGGAATTCTCCCTCCTCGGAGCCAACAAATACAAATTCAGGAGAGAACGTCATTGCATAAATTAAGCGTGCTACGGGGTGACCTCAAGAAAGCGGGACTCGGTACACTCAAATCAAGAATGTACCTGAGGAAGCTACAGTGTTGTTACTTAGCATTTTGAGGTGAATTCAATCAGAAACATGGTAAAAATTAAAACAGAGGGCCCTTGTTGAGTTTAGGCTGCCTACATTCTAATATGTCATAATAAATTGCTACATACTTGCATTATTATAAAATAATTGAATTTGCATAGAAGTGTTGTTTATCAACATACAAAGTGGCAATGATTCTGGAATTACATTTGTATTATGCCATGATATAAGATAAAAATCAACAAACTATGGATTTATAAATAGTCAAGGCACTGATATTTTTCCCAAGCACCAGAAATTGGCATGCTCATGAGGGCATCTGACTTTTGATATCCAAATGCCCTCAGCCATTTTCAAGTGCATTTGCATCAGGGCACTCTCTAAGTTACAGCACTGAGCTAAGGATTTTCGCTGAGACGATACACAGTAGGCAAAAGTGAGGATGTTTCTACTACTACAGCCGCAGAATACAGTAATCATACATGCTGGGTTGAGACCTACAATTTTGCATGTCACCATTGGATAGCCTAATTTTAACTGCCTGCCAATTTTCTTCAAAATCTGAGATGGTGTCATTTCAAATTTTTTCTGGATTGGTTGATTTCATTTAGTGACTGCGACTTCCCATTATGACCAGTACTGTTGTGCTTAGCTGGCCCAATTTTTACAACCAGAAGTGAAGGAGATAACCCCAACCCCCAACCTACTCCAGCTCATGTATCTCAAAATCAACTCCAGCAATTACAAATTTGACACATCACCACTAATTGTCTTGGTTTTTATCTAGACTGGTTATATGGTGATACATCCAAAGGATATTATTTTCACTGCACATTCGTCAAATAACTAGGTTAGATATATAGTGTTTCCCTCTGATTAATTCTGTAAATTTACTAGTAAGATTAATTGCGTTTTATGAACGGCTTAAAAAATCGTGTGTTTGTTGGTTCTAATCCCTTATTGTATTGTACTGGGAACAAAGCTGAAGTTAAAGACATTGATTTTAGCATAAATATGGTTGAAGTGGATGTTGTGCATGTTTTTGGTTTTCCAAATTGGCATTTGACATGTTTGTACTGATAGTGATATTTTCCATTTTGCTTGTTTTAGGAATTGTGTATGGTATTTCGCTAAAGTTTGTTTTAGTCAATACAATTGCATATTGGCTTCAGCTCTGCTGTTGTCAGTAGCTGCGAGAATTCCATTTGTTTTGAGTGGTGAGATTTCTTGTTTGTTACAGTAGTTAATATACTTCCAATAGGGCTTTGAGTCAGCTTTAATGTCACCAAGCAAATTGTTGACATAGACTAGATTACCTCGAAGATATAACAACCAAACGTGATTCAAATGAACCTGTTATTGCAGTACATTTACGCTTCTCAAAAGCATTCAATACTGTACCACACCAGTGACTCCAAACAAAACTGAGAAGCTATGGTACTGGAGACAATGTAGCGTGGATAGGAACCTACCTGAATAATAGAAAACAGAGAAAGGATCAATGACACGACATTAAACTTGGTATGGTCACCATCGGGTTACCACAAGGAAGTGTCCTGGGACTTAGTTATACTTTTTCTGATAGATATAAATGATCTACCAGACCTGTTAACCGGCCACTGCAAAGATATTTGCAAATGACAAAAATATAAGGCAACCCAGCTACCAGCAAGCTTAAAAAAAAATAAAATAGACAAAAGATATACATGTAAGTGGTCACAGACAGAGAGAGTTAGCAACTATCCTTCAAAATAGATAAAACACATGTCTTACATTTCAGCAGGAACCACCCATAAGCCAAATACTCACGTATGTGACAGATATGCATCCTGGGCAACTCCACAAAGTAATGGGATGACAAGTGACTCACCTAAGTAATAAATTGCTGTAATGCACATATTAGTGAGCATATTTTTGCTTGATATATTTAAGGTGAAAGCCAAGATGCTAGTTTAGTACAACATTATGAAATTTCTAGCTGACCTGTAGGGCTGTGTAATGTACTGATGCCATAATGAAAACCAAATTTGGTTGGGAGGATTCTATTGTTGTAGGCTCCAGAACTCATACTCAGAATTTTGCTTGGTCAATTTTTTCTGTGAGAATACTGATTTCATGAAAAACTTACTGGAAATTGTTAAAACACATCTCTTTAACCAATGGATGGATTTGAACCAAATTTACCATGGTACGATCCATAACTACTAAATCCGATTTTTGATTCGTCAAATCTTTTTGGCATATCTTGGAAAAATTTCTAGAGCCATTTAAAATGCTACTCTTCTTTAATCAAAAGCCTTAATTTCAATGAAAACTTTGTGGAAGGATCGAGGTATGCTTCAACGTATACACCGAGAATTTGGGGTGTTCAATTTTTTTATCGCCATCTTGGATTTTTCAAAAATTATCCAGAATTCCTTTAAATATATCCTGCTAAATAACTTGACAGATTTTAACCAAATTTAGATGTAAGGATTCTATGGTGGTAACCTCTACAACATCTGTTCAGAATATACATTGGTTTAATTTTCGGCGACCAATTTGGATTTTCTGAAAACTTTCTCAAAATGGCCTAATTTTAATGAAACTGGGGTGGGATGATCCTATGGCAGTATGTAGGCTTCAACATATCAAACGAGACTTTTGCCAGTTTTTTTGGTGGCCATCTTGGATTTCTGTAAATTGTCTGTCATGTCTATAAAATTAAATGCAAATGGTCCAATTGTTAATGGTCCAGGTGAGAGCCACATGCCCCTGGGCCTCTTGTTAAAAGTTTGCTTTACGTTCAGATTACATTAATCATTTATTGGTCAAGCTGGCTCCTTTGCAGTGGTCCTACTTATGCAGGGGATACAAAATGACTTCAATCTGAAGATTCAAGAGCAATACAGCACTACCTAACCTTAGGATGGAGCATGCGTCTTACTGCATTACCCAGGTTCTAAGAGGGGACCCATGTGCAGACATAAACACTCCAATCAGGAGATTAAAAGGAAGCATACAGGATGTATAATCTCCACACCATGGAGTCTCTAGGCACCAGCCATATGGTTAAAGAGCCATTAGCCAGTAGGCTGTCCCCCTACCCCTCTGTTCCCCATCCGACGTTATAAATTCATCTTAAATAGTAGCCTGCACTTGACCTGCAAATAGGCATTCAATAAGCAAATCTATTGATTTTCTTTGGCAAATTTGACAATTAAATGGTTAAAAGACTTGGGTTTGGTAATGTGAACCGCTTTGTCCTATAAAAATAAACCATTAATGGTAACATTTATATTTATCTATTTCCAGCTTGCACAAGCTAGTTGATGGACACAATGGCTGATAATACCAGTAAGTATTGACCATTCAATGAATTCACCTTTCCAGAGTATGTACCCATCATATGACATCATAATCATCTACGCGGTGTGTAGAACGACATCATAATTGATGACGTCATGAATGATGTCGATAAGTACGTCACAAATGCATATTTGATGACGGTCTATGGGCTGTTGTACAAGTTGTTTGCTTTTACTATTTAATAAATATTCTGTTGAATATTTTGAAACTAATTTGACTGGGCGCTGTTACTGCCTATGGCAGCAACAGCACCCAGTCTAATTAGTTACAAAATATTCAACAGCTTCCCTGTATAGTTTTCAGGAAATTGATAGCTAGGGCATTCGGGTATTGATTAATCCAAACACGGTGAGGTGTGGGTGGAGCTTAGCTAGTGATGGGCGGCGCATAGCTAAAAATGGAAAGGTCCATTGATGTTACTTATTAATGTGCTCAATCTTCTTGTCAGCCACCCTTTAATCCTGGAATGGGCAAGCTGATCACAAATGTCTTCTGTGCAATTGTTTCAGAAATTACATTTGTCAGTGGGGCTCACCACATACAAACATTTGAGGTTTTTAGGCCTTTATTGTCGCAGATAGGGGCCAAGAAAACCTAAGTGTTTACTTAGTGAATGTGCATTTGTAGACCAAGATAATACTGTTGTGAAAATGATCCTCTGGAATATCCGGCTCACTAATCGAGCCAGCCATTCCAATGGTAAATTTTCAAAAGTAATTCTGCTTTTGGACTGCAGATGGACATGTCTCAAGACTACTGCAGAATCTATGTTTAAAGTCAGATTTATGTATTTACTTGAGCATGCATATGCCAGTGGGATGGAACCTTTGGTGAATGGTGATCCATCAATTTTTGTCTGTCTACAATTGAGTTAATGAGATCATGCATTCCTGAGTTATCATCATGAAATAACTGCGACTTGCAGCAAAGCAAGGGCGTTTAGCAGTCAGCATGATTGGTGCCAAGTGTTGGATCCATCATATGTAACTGATGGACCCAATAAGGTTCACTGGCCTTACGATGAACAGAGGTTGTTTTGTCGTTGGGATCGTGTGGAATCACCTCGAAAATGGAAACAAAGTCACACATTTACTAACAGAATAGACCCCTGTGACACTTCGCTGCCATTTATCAGATCATTTTGTACCTTCGTACAGTGATTGGACTAGGTCTTGGGATGAAGTCTATAGAAAGCGACTCTGATCCAAAATCCAAGAAGGCTGCCAACGACTAGTGGCCATCTTGAAAATTTGTTTCCAAATGATAGCTCCGCTACCATTTATCGGATCATTTTGAAACTTAATTGGTTGATTGTACTAGGTCAGTAGAAGAAGCCTATCGAAATCGATGATATTCCAAAATCCAAGATGGCCACTGACAGCCATTTTATAATTTGGTTTCCAGATGATAATTCTGCTACCATTTATCAGATCACTTTGAAACTTCATTTAATTTGAAACTTCATATGGTTGATTAGTCTAGGTCTGGGGACAAAAGCTTTCAGAATTGAAGATGATCCGGATGCCTGACAGCCACCGATGGCCATCTTGAAATATATATATTGAGCCAAAAAAGTTTAGCAACAGTGAAGTTTGGTTTGTTGTATTAAAACTATGCATCCATTTATAACCAAATTTGCAGGCATGTTTCGTCAATGTAATCTCTCGCTGATCATGAAGAAATGCAAATCATTTCTTGCATTTCTCGGCCGCACGCTTAATGCATGTGAAAATGCATTTTTCATGCACTGGGCCACATTGGCGGGTAGCGAAGGCAAAAATTCACCATATTGCAAAAGCAGATAACGAACGTTAACAGAAAACGTTTAAAAGTTTACCATACCGGACATGGGCCGCCGCCCAGGGATACCTGAAAATCAGCGCCATGAAGCAATGGGAAGACTCGCTGCTGGGCAGAGCGTTCGCGCTGTTGCTCGACATTTTAATGTTAACGCCTCAACCATTTCCCGTCTCCGCCAACGTGAGCAGGAAACTGGACATGTTAATGACCGACCACGATCTGGCAGACCAAGAGCAACAACACGAGAAGACCGCCACTTAGTGATGTCATCACGACGTCACAGGTTTGAGACTGCGCCGCGGCTGTCCCGTAATTTGCACACCGCTACCGGCACTACAGTGCATGCACAAACTGTGCGAAACAGACTCCATGATGCTGGTCTGCATGCCCGTCGTCCACTTGTTGCTGTTCCGCTTACAGAGCGTCACATCGAGAATCGGTTTGCATGGGCAAGAACTCATCGACGATGGCGTGCTCAACAATGGAGCCACGTTTTGTTCAGTGATGAGTCGAGGTTTTGTGTGGATGTGGCGGATGGTAGGCAACGGGTTTGGCGACGTTTAGGAGAACGGTATGATGCAGCCAACATCATTCAGCACGACAGATTCGGTGGCGACAGTGTCATGGTGTGGGCTGGAATCCATGAAAATGGCAAAACAGATCTTATTGTGATTCGCGGAAATTTAACGGCTCAATGTTACTGTGAAGAAGTTGTCGCCCCTGTTGTCATCCCTTTTATGCAGCATCATGCAGACTTTATGTTCCAGCAAGACAACGCCCGTCCTCATTCAGCTAGGGTCACCAGTGATTTCCTTGAGGCTAACAACGTTCCGGTGTTGGACTGGCTAGCGCGATCACCGGACCTGTCTCCTATCGAGCACGTGTGGGACATTCTTGGCCGTATGGTGTGTGAGAACCATCCACATCTTCACAACGTGCGGGAGCTGGAAGCTGCACTGATCCAGGAATGGGATGCGATTCCTCTTAGTGACATCAGGTGCTTAATTCGAAGCATGAGAAAGCGATATACGGCGGTGGTTAATGCGCGCGGTCGCAACCGGTATTGACAGCTCAGTGTCATTATTTAAATTGGACCCTTCCGGTGAATGATGCCGTGTTAAAGGCGCGATGCTAGCATTACAATAACAAGAGACTGTTGTTCAAATTGGAAAATGACCTATCGATTAAATAATATATTTGAATCAATTTATTGTTTTTGTTAAATAACATTTATACAGTAATATTCTCAGTGTTGCTAAACTTTTTTGGCTCAGTATATATATATATATATATATATATATATATATATATATATATATATATATATATATATATATATTCTGACATCTTTTGTTCTTTAGCTTATGAACTTGGCAGGGTATTATGTGCCGTTTGCGGAGCTCTCATTTAAATTTAACACCGAATTGACTAGTTCGGTTGCTAAGCTAGTCATTCCAGTGATAAATGTAAAAAACAATGACTTTATTGTCCTGCAAATGGACACTGGTCAAGACCACTGCAGAGGTTGGTTTTTGCTGCCTTGACCATTAAATTATTATCAAAGCTATTAACTTAATGGAATAAAACTTTGTTCAGCATTATAGGTTATGATCTTCTCACCAAGCTTCATGTTCCTAAGGAAACTTGTTTCAATGGTTTAATTTTACATCCCCAGAGAGGAGTTCTTGTCTAAGCTCCCGCTTGAGGGATGGTGTGAAATGTAGGAAATATAATCTGGTTAGTCATTGCCAACAAGGGCTTTTGTAACCATAAAGAAGGACTGAACTCATACATTGAGTACCAGTGTGTGGATGATTTCCCTTATGTATTGATTGCAAAAATTAAAGACTTCAACAACTTTAAAAGAAGAAGTAGATGTCGGGTGAGTACCCGAGTAACTAAGCTTATGATGTCGGGTGAATACAATGTATATATACAAATCTAACAAACTGGAAGACTTTGTTTATCTCTACATTTGCGTGGAAGGATAAAATGTATTTTTGTAGTCTTTCAAGCAATGTGACTGGCAGTATACTGTACCATTTTAATTGTCAGCATTCGGACATTGGGCAAGAAAATCTAGATTTTTCCTTAGTCAATGTCAATCTGTAGGCCAAGAGAGGACTATTTGTGAAAATTTACCACTGGAATAACTGATCCAGTGGCAAATTTAAAATAATTTGTCCTCTCTTTACTGCAAATTAACATTCTTCACGACCATCATGACCATTGCTGAAACTGGTTTTGGCCCGCTTGACCATTAAATGGTTTAAAGATATAAGCATTTTCAAAAATACGTTTTCTTTTCTTGTAACTATTCATTTATAAATCCTCATAATTTTCTGTATCTCCTTGGCTGATAGTGGCCATTGAAACATTACATGTACTGTGTTTCTTAATGGCAGATGCTGCTTCATCATTGAGTTCCAACATTAGAACCTGTCAGGCTTATATCTATGACCGTATTGTGTCAGATGAGCTTCTGTCAGAGGGCGACTTGTCAAGTTTTCATGAACTTTTGGACAGCCAGATATGTATAGGTGAGATATATAACTGTACAAGAAAATTATTTCAGATAACATTAAACGTATATTTAATTTCTTTCCTGAACTACACACCCAACTATGTCATTGTCAGACAACAGGGCTAGCTAGCCTCCTAACACAAATATGTTGTCACATAGAAAATGTCTTCCGGGACACATGATGGCCGGTCTTTGATACCTTTCATCGTTTGAGACCATTTATCCGATCTAGGTGAGCTTATGAAATAATAATTTGTCCATTGTCTATTAACAATATTCAGACGAATTGGTCTAATTTGATTACAATTTTATATTAGGTAAATAGACAAAAGACATTTCAAAATCAATAATGATCTAATATCCAAAATGGCAACTCAGTCATCGATGTCTTGAAAGGGTGGTAGACTTCATTCAGTACATACATGTATACTAAGAAATTTGATTCTTTGACAGGGATCTTGGAATTTCATAAAATTTTCATGGAATCACTTCAAAACTCATTAACCACTAGTATATGGCAAGGTTCATAAAACTTGACTTGAGGTCCTTCCATTCATGACATTTCTGAACCTCATGATCTGATTGAATAGTTTACTTTCAATGGTAATCTTGGACTTTGTTAGCATTCCATTAAATCATTAAAAAGACAATTCTTCAAAGCTCCTATAGTTTAGACTTCTGGTCTTGTTCAAATACTGGTCTTCCAGATGAGCATCACATGTCCGTGGGGCTTCTTTTAACATTATGATTCTGTGGTGTAATCTCTACATATCTTTGACTGATTGATTGCAAGCATTGCAATTTCATTGGGTGATTCATAGGGAGAATCCCTATAAAATTTGCAGAGCTGTGAAATCCAATATATGGCCTGATGTCTTAGGGATGGACGAAGTGCCATGATTTTGTTTCGGCAAAATCCACCCATATTCACCAGAGTTATCTCCCTTGAAAAGCTAAAATTTGTCACAATTTTGTTGTCCAGAGCAGATCTCGAAGAATTATCAAAGACAAACTGTTCACATTTAGCATTCCTCAAACAAGTATGCCTGCAGGCATATGTTGAGTAACTCTTGTTGCTTTTGCTGTCCACATCATAAAGATTATATGCGTGCGCTTGTGCGTGGGTGTGTGCTTATTGATATTTTTGTGTATATATTTAGGGTTTTTAAATATGAATTGTAGGGGAGACTATTATGCTTAATATACGTTTTGTGTTTGCTTAAGTGGTCTCCCCTAAATATATCATCTTTCGTTTTTTTAGGTGATTGGTTATTTTTGTAATACAGTGTTTTAATTATTTATTATTTTCAAAAGGACATTGGCCGTTTCTGATTAATTTGGTTTGAGATGGTAAGTTTTTTTTCTTGCTGGTTGTCTACTTGTGTCATCGGGTTTGTTACCACTGGAATGACTGACTCAGTTATTGAGCTGGCCATTTCGGTTGTGGAATTCCGGAGATAGCGTCTCTGGGCCTGCAGGTGTACATTCTCAGTGTACAGGGCTGTTTTGGCCAGTGTTGTTATGTAGGGGTTTATGAGTGGGGTGGGTGTATAGATGGATTAAATATGGGATGGGAAATTGTAATTAACACTAAAACGGGGCTCTTGGGATGGGGTTTGGCCAAGGAATGGGTTGGGGAATTATACATAGTTGTATTTTTGTGTATATGGGGATTGTATAGATTGTGAAAATTGGGGATTGGTGGGTTTCAAATGGGGTATGGGGAAATGTACAGTTTTGTCTTTTAATTATTTGTTATTTAATTATTGAGTATTTATTTTTTTTAAATTTGGTTTGTGTAACAAGATTTTGAAAGAAAAAGAAAGAAAAATAAATAATTAAATAAATTAAAAAGTAATAAAGGAAATATGATGATATTGTACGCCCATATGGAGCCGGTGTAATATCTGATCCAGGGGATGCCAATGTGGACCCCTGGCCTGTGTAGGACTGCCACCACGGTTTCCGTGGGATGGTGATGTCTTGTATTGCTAATCAGACTTAGTCTAAATTAACAGCAAGTGGCTTTCTTGGAATTTATGGTATATTATAGGTCATTGTGACCTGAACTTATAGGGGTCAGGTTGTGATTCTTGCGGTAGTGGGTTTCATGTGTGTGTGTGTGGGTGGGCGTGTGCGTGCGTGCATACATTCGTCTATGAGGGTGTGTATGTATACAGTAGTGTAGGTGGACTGAGTGTAGCTGAGTGACTGGGTAGCTTATGTTGTATGGTTGAATGGATACATGTAGCATGGGGATAATGGTGAGAGGTTTTAATTAGGTTTTCTTGATAACTTGCGTTGAAGTGTTTAGGGAGACTGGTGTATTAGGAAATCAATTAATAATTAAAAAATAATAATTTCTCTTATTGCATATGCGGATGGTCGTTAGACCTGGCTTTTAGGATAATTGTTTTAAAGGTGTATAATGCAATAGGGGATCAGGTAATGTTGTCAGCCATTAGGTGTGTAACTTTTTTAACACCCTTTTTGGTCGCTAGTCTGGGCCTTTTCCAGGCACCACCTACATGTATATGGCTGCGGATTTTGTTTTTGGTGCTTTTGCACCAAATTCATAAGGTACATACTGATTTCCTAAAAAAAAGAAAAAAAAAGAATCAATGTAGCACATATAACATGTGGGTTGGCAGGGAGATGAGCTTCTTTTCTAGTTGTGCCATGATGATGATAGCATATGTTAGTGCTATTTTTGTTACCATGGTGTAATAATTTCCATTAAATTTGGAGTTGTTCAAAGGTTTAATCTTTAAAAGTAGTGTGAAAATTTTAATTTTCTCAGTGAATGTCCATTTGCAGATCACTAGAATATGTAGGGCATCGCTCCAGTGGTATGTTTTCTCACATATTCTTGTACTCTGCCAACCAATATTTCTCAGAAGCATAGCACAAACACTTTTTGGTCATTGAAGAGTTTAATCATTACTTAGGATGCATTAGTCAACCATCGGCTAATTATATCCACATCAAACCCATCTTAACATTTTATGGTTAGGACGGCCAAAAATGATTTCTAAACTAGTCTTGAGCTGTCCATTTGCAGGCAACGAGAAGACAATTTCTGAAGTTTTACCACTGAAATGACCGACTCGATAGCTGATCTAGTAATTCCAGTGGTAAATTGTCAAAAATAGTATACATGTACCTCTTGTTCTGCAAACGGGCATTCAGTAAGGAATAATATTACTTATCTAGATTAGATTTGACCTTTAAAGGGTCAAAGAACCCATAAGAAGCACTGGTAAACATGCCTCACTATAGATGGGTGATCTCTTAGGCGCGCGCTGTCATAACAAATTCCTGTTTTATCTTTTGTGTACCTGTCCGGAACAACCACATGTCTCTGACAGCTTCCCCTTCTGCTCCAGAAGCAATGATTAGCTGTACATTTATTGACCGCTTTAGAACTTGGGCTGGGCGGTTTGGCCGAAAAGAAACCCGGTACCACTAATTAAACCGGTATTAACGAAATACCGATTTAAGGGGTTAGAATGATCGAAAATAATTTGAAATATGAATATATGCCATTTTCATTCACTACAGTACATTTGCGATTTGACAACTGACGTAAATTGCCACGAAATTACGTACGACTGCTCACTTCAATGCTATCTATCTCAAAATAGTAGTTAAAATAAATAAAATAAATAGTCTGGTTCATGTGATGTCGTGAAAATAACACTAACTACTAAAATGTTGATTTTCAACACTGTTATTAGGTAACTATTTTCGAAAGCATAGTAAAATCTAACGCGTGTAAGTAGGAACCCGGGTATGAAAGCGAGTTTAGGCGCCGAGTAGAGTAGCATTCATACGATTAGAGTTCGTATAACCACCTACAGTATGATCTAGCCTAGTAAGTCATGCGTTTGTATTTGAGTACTCAGTATTTAGTAATACTCCTCAATAAACTGTCGTTCAAGCGGGTGAATGTCATTCAGCACGTAACTAGAGGATAGTCATTTCCCGGAAATCGCACCTCAAGAATTCTCACAAAAAACTGTGTGACTATTTTTCGAGGTTCCTATGTCATATAATAAAGAGATTATGATAATTTGACAACATAAACGCAATGATTCGTGAATCTAACTTAAATCTACTTAAATTAACACTAAATAGTATTGAAGGTATACGAAGACGAAGAAGACCAGGCCAGTCCGTAAAACAGAACGATGTGATTCTAACACCTGTCGAGTTTTTAAACCGTCGCCATAAAAAAACGAGAGATGGTGTGAAACCGGTATACTGCCCAGCTCTATTTAGAACACTTGTTTTTTCTCTCTTGCAGTATTAACATCTGATTGTGACTGTTATCAGGCACTTTTCATTGAATTTTACCGACGTGATGATCCATCACAGATGATAAAAAATGGCCACTGCCCGTGCACACATGACATGGGTGACACAGACCAGCACATTGTCAGATTTCACTTTACTCATGTAGCAGCGATACTTGGCAAGCATCTCTTCCTCAAGCAACTTTTGGATCATGGATGTGTTCTGGAGAGTAGAATGCTACCATCGAACTGGACACCTCTGATTTATGCTGTCCGTCATAAATATCCAAAGTGTATTGATCTGATATTGAAATACTGTGAAAGTAACTTATCATTAGCATCAGAGATGTGCAATTCTGTAGCCACAACTTCAGCTTTATGTAAAGGTACACCACCATAAGCTGTGATTCAGCAAATACTGTGATAATAGATCTACAGTCAAAACTGTCATAAACTACCACCTTATGGAGAGCACCATTACAGTACAACTCATAAACACAGTAAACTGGTTCCAAAACATAGACAAAAGTTTACATGTTAGTTAATGCAATTTTTAAAACAATACATGAGATTTTCTCTTAAATATTTTGGACTTAATTTGTTTGGAAGCCAATGCTACCGTAGGCAGCAATGGCTTCCAATCAAATCAAATCCAAAATATTCAATAATACGTTTTTATCTGTTTTGGAAACAGGTTAAGTTATTTCTCAGCTGTACTGTAAATGTCATAAAGATAGATAGTCTTAGGGGTACATGTCTTAAAGAACCACCCACTGTTTGGTCCAAATAGTCATTTGATTGCTCTAGCAGGCTTAACTGGATATACCAGTAGTACAATCCCCCGAATTATGACTACCTTTATTTTGGACAGGGTATGGTTCTGCTTTAACACAAGTTGCTTTGAAATACAATAGGTACTTTTATATCCAAATTACCATATAAGCTCTGAACTCCCTGAATCGCAATTTCCAGAAAAAGTTCCTGATGGACTTAGCTACGTCATTCGCTATGTAATTGATTGGGATGTCAGCCTACATGTGACGTATTTCCTTATGGTGTCATATACTTGACTGACAGATTGGATTCATCAATTGCCATGTCTGCAATGCTGTGTGTCTGTGTCCAGCATGATAACTCCTACAGCTTTGATGAGGTACCCAATTCAAATGTATCTGATGCTGCTATGGTCCTCAATAAGGTATTGAAAGGAGCTCTGTTTTAGACTCAGTCATGTCAGTCTTCTCAGGTCATATGTACAAATGCAAAACTGAATAGTGCTGATTTCTCCTCTCTGTTCAATAAGCCTGACACACATCTATTAGCCTGATCAACTCTCAGTATGCATCATGAGTCACGATTAACATGGAACATAGGCAGAGGACTGTCATATGAAACATTTGGTAATCAAGATACGTGTTATTAGAGGTTCAATTTATGTGTCTGACATGTGTCTGATCTGCTGCTCAAACATAATGTTCAGCTTACTTATACCAATAGAGGAAACCATTGCTCATTTCTAGTTAAGATTCACCCACTTTATTCGCACATTTAACACAAGTTTGGAACTCTGATTTCCAATAATTTGAATTTCAAAGTAGCTATATATATACGGATAAGCTGTTATATATTTTGAAACAAATTTGACTTCTAGGGGTTGCTTATTTTTTTAGTCATGAGGGATGTGACATGTCTTGCAAAGAGATAGAGGAATTGTAGCTTGTCATGCGATGCTAGATCTGTGCCTGCGCATTTATCTGAATCAAGCATTTGCGATCTAATCAACCCTTTCACTGATGAATTCCCCATATATCTCATTTTCAATGCTACCAGACAGGAAAACTGCTGAATATTTTGAAATTAATTTGACCGGAAGCCGTTGCCATGTGATGTCTTCCAGCCAAATTAATTTCAAAATATCAACAGAATAAGTTTTATATCAAAGAATATAATTTGTCAGGGGTTTGTCGGTGAAAGGGTTTAATGATGAACTAGGGCCAAATAAATTTATTATCCAACAATAAAAATAGATATATAACAAATTCTACGAGCAAAAATCTATATTTAAAAGTAACAACACACGAAGGCTTTTGAATGTTTTTAAAGTAATTTAACTGGAAGCTGCTGTTATTTAGTTTCAAAATATTCAAAAGCCTTCGTGTGTTCGTACTTTTAGATTGTGATCCTTGGAATCGAGAGCTAGTGTTGTACTCTCCATGGATTCACCTATAAAACAGTTCATAGTGTGATTGGTGTATTGAGACCAACCTTTTTGGTGGCTCTATGAGGTGGTCATTTAAGGTAGTGTTTTACTGCACAGTACAGCTCAGAAGTAACTTAGAATGTTTCCTAAGCAAAATAAAATGTACTGTTGAATATTTTGAACATAACATTGCTGGGCAGCAATGTCTCCCAATCCAATTATGGCCAACACATTCAACAGAACATTCCTTACTATGTATATATATATTTTTGAAATCGTGTTAACTTATTTCTGAGTTTTACTGTCTTACAAATGATTTAGGTAATGATGATGATCGTGAGACAAAACAGCCTGAAAACGCCTGTCAAAATGAAAGCGGAAATATTTCTCTAGCTCAGAATGTGCAATCACCGAAAGACACTGATTCACAGGATTATATGTTACGTGATTGCTTAGACATGATTTTCTTTGCTGTGGACTTAGACTCTTATATCCTCGAGCGATTATTTAACAGTGGGAAATGTTTTATTCCCAAGAATATTCAGCATAGAAAGACCTACCAACTTCTCGTTCAGGCATTGCTTCAAAACTCTGCGAACTTGTCTCTTCTCCTCGGAGCGGGAGCTGATCCGAATGCTGCAAATATTACAGGAACGACCCCGTTGTTTTATGTCGTGCACAATTATTATCATATAGAGAACTGTTCTGCCATCATAAAGGTACTAGTGAAAGCTGGAGCCTCTGTCAATTTACACAATGATAATGATGAGACGCCGCTACTCGCTGCTATTGTACAAGGTATATTTTTATTCTATTTAACCCTTACCTCTCTGATGTCAATATTCTATCTTTTACCGTCTCAATAGCAAAGAAACGGGTGTGCATTTTTCAAAAATTTTGGTGGCCAATGTTGCTGTCATAGACCCTTACTTGGTTCAGCCGTTTCCCGAGATTCGTGAGTATTGAATCGATCCCCCAAGCAGTTTTCGAAGACTAGTCTCTGCTCACTAACTTCACATATAATGGATTTTTTTTACTACCATTGCTTTGTTTACTTACCTATCTGCTTATTTATTTGTCTATGTGCTTGCCAGTACAATCTATCTGAGTATCTGTCAATTCCTCTGGCAAAGTGTTTCGTAAATGGCTACCATTTTCTGGGGGATCATGTGATGTATATCATCTTGTTTTTTCAGTAATCAAAATTAATCAAATAATTGTGCAAGCCTATACGGCTCAATGACTTCACCTATAATGGCTGCATTCAATTCATGTGGAGTTCTATTTGCTTGCCAGTACAATCTACAAGTCAATCACTGACAAACAGGGGTTTGTTGAAAAAACCCAATTTTCCATATTAAAAAACTGTCGGATAAACGGGTTGGCAGCCATCTTGGATTTTTTTCCCGCCAAAAACTCCCATGTAGTAAAGCAATGGGAAATTGTATTCTCGAGAACCTCTGGACCAATTTTAACCAAATTTACCTATAGGTGAGCGATACAGGGTCCTGGGGCCTCTTGTCTTGTTTTTATGACCTGGGTTTTGGAAAACTTATGTATATTTTTCACTGAATACTTAGTCCAAGGCAGGCCGAGTGCGATAACATATCCTGCGACAAAATGTATGTATACTGAACCAAAAAAGTTTAGCAGTTCTCATAAAAACACTAAATAAATATAATTTTGTAAAGAGAACGATTTCATTCGAAAATATTTAATTGGTGGGCCAATTTCCAATTTGAAAAACAGTTCATTGTCGCCGTAATGTAAGCATCGCGCCTCTAACACGGCGTCATTCAGCATAGGAGTCCAGGCAGAAAAGTTTTCTAGAGGTGTCAATAGCGGGTGTGGCCTCCGTGCGCATTGATGACTGCCGTACACCAGCGACAAGTCATCCCGTTGCTTCATGGCGCTGATTTTCGGATAACCCTGGGCGGCGGCCCATGTTAGCAGGTGTACACTTTATTAACGTTTTCAGTTCACGTTGGTTACTTGTTGTACCTGTTTTGGAATGTGGTGTCATTTCACCTACGCGACGTGCAAATTTTGACCAGTGCGAGCAAGCCGCATTTTCACATGCAGTAAGCGCACCGGTGTGAAAAGCCAAAAATGATTTTGATTTCATTACAGAGAGCGAGACATTGTGTTGAAGAAAATTACCTGCAAATTTGATAACAATAGGGCGCATAGTTTTAATACAGCAAGCAAAAATTTGAAATTGCTACACTTTTTTGGCTCAGTATATATAGGCGACCTATAATTTGTCTTATGATACTGATTGTTAATTGACAATTTGACATATTAGTCAAAATTGGTCATTTGTATTTTAATGAAACCTTACAGGACTGCTCTATCTCATGCATGAATGCAATCAACATCATTACAAATTTGAATTTTGGGAATTTTTTGTTTTGTCTGATCTTTATGCTACCCAAAAAGTTATTTTGGGGGAGTATATAGTCGCCGATTTGTCCGTCCATTCACCTTCTACAAGCTTGTCTGGGCCATAGTTTCAAGTCTTTTATATGTACGATCATGAAACTTGATATGTGGATGCATATTATGGAGATGATGTGCAGTGTGAAAAGTAGGTCAGCTTGACCTACAGACTTTTATATGTACGATCATGAAACTTAGTATGTGGTTGCATGTTATGTAGAAGAAGTGCAGTGTGTAAAAAGTAAGTCAGCATGATCTACTTTTAACCTTTTCATGGTTCATTGACGAAAATCTTTTTCTGAGCGGTAGTTTCGAGAGTTGGTTATACGGGAACTAAACTTGATATGTGGATGCATCTTATGGAGATGATGTGCGGTGTGTGAAAAATAGGTCAGCATGACCTAATTTTCACCATTCACTGAACATTACAGTCTACAAGGTTGTCCAGGTCAGTTTCTCAAGACTTGTGCAATGTGTAAAAAGTAGGTCAGTATGACCTACTTTTCATGGTTCATTGAATATTACCGAACGGAACTAAACTTGATATGTGAATGCATCTTAGGGAGGTGTTGAGTGTATGAACACTGGGTCAGCGTGATCTGCTTCAAGAGTTTTTAGTATACAGGAACTAAACGTGATATGTGGATGCATCTTATGAAGTTGTATAATCTCTGAAGGGTAGGTCAGCGTGACTTACCTTTGACCTACTTTTCATGGTTCATTGAACATTAGAGAACATATTAGTCCAGGCTATAGTTTCAAGCGCTTTTGGCATATTGAGTTCCAATATGCCAAAAGCTCTTGAAACTATAGCCCAGACTGGTGTCGCATGTGAAGTTGTGACCTATTTTTCATGGTTCACTGAACATGCTTTTGACCTACTTTTCATGGTTCACTGAACATTAGAGGAAATTTTTGTCCGGACCATATTTTATAGTGTCCCTACGGAGTATGCCTTCGGGGAGCGTACATCAGTTTACTGATATGCGTTGTTTGAGTATATTTATGATAAGGAAAACTACTTTTCCGGGATGTTGAATTTGTTCGAGGGTAGCATTCATGTCAGTGACTCTGGACACCCCAAACGTATAATCTACAGAAAGCCTACTCACACAAATCAATGTCTAAATTTCTACTACAACCATCATCCAGAACACAAAAGCTCGGTAGTCAGGACTTTATTTCGTCGTGCAGATTGCATTATCACAGAAACATTAGATCAAAAACAAGAACCTTGAGGTTACAACTAGTCAGATGTATAGATGACCCCACCACAAAACTCTGGAGTCATCTATAAGATCGAGTGTGACCAATGTGAGGGTACATATACAGCTGAAACTAAAAGGCCCATCAAGACCAGAGTAAAATAACACCTCAAAGCCAATATAGGAATTCAGTCTCTCAGTGAATCATATTACATTGTGTACATCATAATCAACTACGTCACATGTAGGCCGATGGCATAATCGGGGTGGGGGGAAACCAGAGACCAGCGAAAAGCATGGGGATTTGTGATGGCGTGCTACCGGTTGCACATTCTAGTTTTCCATATTATGAATAATCCCGGGACTGTGACCAACATTTTTGCTATACAACTAGCGTAAGTCTGTCTGTCTGTAAGTTAAATTTTTGACATTTCTGGCAAAGCTGCCATTCATGACTATCTAAGCGCATCGCATTTGTTCATATTTTTGTGTTAAGGTTTTGAAGTATTAACAATAGTTGTTCAGATTTCTATGTTATGTAATTTGTGTCATTACTAGTTTACTACTATTTTGTCACCGTTTTGGACAATGAAATTTAACAAAAAATCTGTGCAAATACAAGGATATTAAATGTGAACTATTTGTCTATAGATCTGTTAGCCTTAGCTAGGCGTGTAGTCCTTGCACTGCAGGTACAGTAAGCAGTTAGATGCTATGGTTCAGTCTTGAGGCTATATATCCTTATAGTTTCCTTATTAGGCAATTCCTTGAAGATCTTGTTCTGGCAAGTACTTTGTCGTTTCAAGATCAGAATGTCTCCAAGGGCCAATGCTAATCAATGTGATTAAGACATTAGTTGATTTTTTTCAGAATCATTGGTACTGATTTTAGCTGACCGTTTCATTTTTTAATATTAGTGACATAATTAAATTAATTTTGGTTTTTAGGTTCTCAATGAATAGATCTATGTTGCAACCGATGACCAGTCTGTTTTGCTAATACACACTAGCCATGCCTATACAGATGAGAACATGGCACACTTCAGCAGACTTGCTTATAAAATGTTGACTGACAGAAGTGAATGCCTAATTCAAAACCAAGCTCCAGTCAAAATTGTCACATATTTATGCCCCATAAAAATATATGTGGCTAATATATAGTATTTGCTCTTCCTGTGTGTTTGTCCGTCTATCACAGTATGCGTCTGTGTCTGGGCAGCTATCTCTACTTCCACTAGTTGAGAGGTCTTTACCAAACTTACATGCCAGACTGCTGCTGGTGGTAGTACCTATTGAATTACATTTGCAGTTTTTATCTCATCTTGATGAGCCTCACAACAATGGTGGTTATCCTGTCTGACTCAATAATTATGGTACATTTTGTCATTTGTTGAATTGTCAGAATTTGTCAATGTGAGAAATCCAAGATGGCCACCTGATTAGTATTTTGAAAATTGGTTTCTATGCACTTTTGATTAATTAATTTAAAACTTAATTGTATATCAATTGAGCATAGACTGGGGAGTGTTGTATAGGAAAGTATTACATGTATGTAGACACTTACATTAATGCAGTTTATTTGTCTATTTATTTTGTCTTCTCAGGAAATGAAGAAATTGTTGATATTCTTTTGGAGTTTGGTGCAGATCCGAATTACTTTAATTCGAATGGATTTCCTGCTCTTACGTTAGCCACTTTTCAATCACCAGGTATACTGAAATCACTGATTAAACATGGTGCACATATCAATGCCACAAATGCTGACCATTGCTATAGTGCTTTACACATGGCTGCATGGGAAGGTCAATTGGAAGCAGTGGACTTTCTCCTTGAAGCAAATGCATCGGTGGATGAACAAACAAAGGATAAAAATACACCATTATCTTTAGCAGCGCATGGAAATTATGAAAGGATGGTTAAGAGATTTTTAGAACTTGGTGTTTGCGATGTAAATAATGCAGATAAAGATTTAGATACGCCATTGATTTATGCCACATTTAATGACAATGTAGAAATGGTTGACATGCTTCTTACACATGGTGCTGACCCACATATGCCTAATTCACTAATGTGTACACCACTTTGGAATGCTGTATATAGCAATAATTTGCAGAATGTGCGCCGCTTGTTACTTTGTAATGTTGAGCTGGAGGTGTGTAGTGTAGGCATTGATCAGCATGCTATTGATGATAATATAAGGCATATCTACCAGCATCCACGCTCACCTCTCTGGATTGCCACCATGCATGGAAACAGAAAGATTGTACAGCTCCTTTTGCTGGTAGCCTATAATCTTCAAAAAGAGACTTGGATTCGTACAGATGGAGTTTTGGATATGTCAGCAGAGTTTGATATAAATTTTGAAGATCCTGATGTGATCACTGAGCATTTATTACCATTTGTTCGTCGTCATTGCAGCAGCCCTCTTACTCTTCTTAATATTTGCAGTCGATTCTTCCGATCTACCTTTAGAAAGAATCTGAAATATGTCACTGAACAACTGCCTATTCCTGCAACACTCAAAGCTCACTTGAATATTGAATTTATCTAACAGAATTTGTTTCAATCATACAGGCTAGATTTAATATTCATTATGATGTGCAGTACTTATTAGATGTTTAACCCCTTATAGAAGCATACCTTCAGTCCTTTTACATGAAAGAAATGTCAAGCTTCTGGGTGGACTAAATTAATTCTCAAAATTTTTCATAATTATGACATTTTTCTTAGTATCATGAACAGACTTTTGTTGAAATAAATGAAACCACGTCTATGCTCACTCCAAACTGTAGCGGCCTGAGGCCATCACCTACTTTACCAATGGCATATCTGACAATGCTATGCGATTATATATTAACTCTCCGTATGCCCTGCGACAAGGTTTTAGCGATTTTACTGCATCTGGCAGGTGGGCAAGCTGCCAATCTTCTTAAAATGACTTCAGCGCGTATACTGTTACCGTATTTCACCGCACAAATACACCTGCATAACACAGATGGCTAGCGGGTAAAGGGACAGCACTCTTCCAGGAAAGATTTTGGTATCATTGCCATTGTTAGCTCACCTGGACAGAATGGCCAAGTGAGCTTATGCCATGGCGACCGCCCAGCGTCAGTCCGGCGTCCGTCCGTCCGTCAACTTTTTCCTTTAAACGACTTCTTCTCAAGAACCACTAGGCCGATATTAGTTATCTTTGGCAGGAAGTATCCTTAGGGCATAGGGATCCAAGTTTGTTCAAACGAATCCGATCGGCCAATTTGGATTTCGGCTGATTTTAGGAAATGTCTTTAAAAATCTTCTCCGAAACCGCTTGGTGGATCGAAGCAAATCCCATGAAATATGATCTAGGGCAAGAGCTGAACCAAGTTTGTTCAAGGAACTTGATTGACCAAATGGTTCAGCGGCCATTTTGGTTGGCCTAGTTTTAGCGAAAACAACTTCTCCAGAACCGCTGAAGGGATCAGGCCGAAATTTGGCAGATATGATTAGGGACTAAAGGCCATTAAAGTTTGTTCAAGGGAAGTTAATCCGTCGAAAAACATGGTGCAGTCGGCCAATCAAAATACAGCATGTTTGGCGGCCATATTGGATTTTTTTATTTGATGGATTTTGAGGCTGAAATTGGTTTTATATAGGTTTTTTGGGTATTCTGATCACAAATTTGCAATTTTCAAAGCTGTCGGATAAACGGTTTGGTGGCCATCTTGGATAATTTTCCCGCCAAAAGCTCCCATACTAAAGCAATGGGAAATTTAAAATGTCTACTTTTCGAGAACTTATAGGACGATTTCAATTATATTTGGCAGGAAGCATCCTTATGTTGTAGAGATTCAAATTTGTTCAAACGAAGCCGATCGGCCATCTTGATTTTTGATAACCGAGCCAGTCATTCCAGTGAAAAAATTTCAAAAATAGTCTTCTCTTGGTCTGCAAGTGGACATTTTCTTTGAGAAAATTTAAATTGTCTTGAATAAATTTGAGGGTTAAAGGTTAAAGGCAATTAATTCTAGCAATGAATTTAGTTGAGTCTTGCGTTATTCACAAGTTTTGTTGGATAGCATGTAGCATGGTGACGGACATTTTGAAAATGGTTTTGCTGATGATGTCTGTTACTGTCAAGTGCAGCAACAGTTTTCAGCATGACTATTCAACCCTTGTCACACCAATGTCTAGAGATTAATTGTTACAAAGCCAGTATTAGAAAGGCTGGTGTACAGTTTGTAAACACCATTGCTGTCATAGACTGTGCTGTTGCTGTTATACAATTGACAGCAACAGCTTACACAACAGCTGTTAAGCAACAGCTTAGCACATTATTTGCAGTTAAATGCGTTAATAAGATTCGCTTCTTATCAATTTATTATTATTAGCTCACCTGACTATCGATATCAGAGAACACAATATCTTACCTATTTTGCTAGGTTAGGAAAACGGTTAACCCTTTAGCCATCATATCAGCCAAAAACGGCTTCGGCAGTGGTCTTGAGAAATGTCCATTTGCAGACCAAATGAAGACTATTTTTGAAAATTTTACCATTGGTATGACGGACTCTTTTTAACGAGCCAGTCATTCCAGTGGTATATTTTAAAAAATAGTCTTGGTCTGCAAATAGACATTTTCTATGAGAAAATTTAACTTTTCTTAAATTCAATGGTTAAATGGTTAATTAATGTGCAATTGGAGTTTTATTTCCACCATCCATTGACATATGACAGCTTTTATTACCATAATAGATAAAAACTAAATTAACAGGTTAACCTTTTCCCTGCAACTGCTGCCTAACTATTTAAGATATGTATTGTGTACTCTGATACCTATACTGTTAAAATATTTTGAAATGTATTTGATTCATTGAAAGTTGTTGCTGCCTAAGTCAGCTATGACTAAGTCAAATTATTTTTTACCATTCAGCAAGATGTACACGTGTTAAAAGGATGGTTTGGAATATACTCAGTTGAACCTGCTATAAAGACCATCTGTATTAACCCTTCTTAAATTAGTTTAACGGAAAGCCAATGATGCCTAAGGCACAACGGCTTCGCGTCAAATTAATTTCAAAATATTCAACAAAATAAGTTTTATATCATAAAGAATATACTTTTTCCGGGATTTATGGGTGAAAGGGTTAAGAGACCACCTGTCTTAAAGACTATTTTCTTCATTTGCTAAATGCAATTAAGCAATGTATTTGAAACTTTATTAGCCCTTTAATGGTCAAACCAGTGAAAACCTGCCTCTGCAGTGGCCTTGAGGAATGTCGATTTGCAGGCCAGCATGAGTATTTTTGAAAATTTACCACTGAAATGACTGGCTCGATAATCGAGCCAGTCATTCCAGTGATACATTTTCAAAATGCTCCATATCTTGGCCTGCAAATAGACATAACCTGAAATTTTTGTTTTACTGAAAAATGACCATTAAAGGGTTAAGAAACCAGCTACCATAAGAGACTGTCTTCTGATTCTCACTTGAGGGGTGTCTTAATACAAGTTTGACTGCATGTCATCAATTTCTGTTGTTAGTACTGATGTCTTCTATTTTTGCTTAAATATTGTTCAAAAGAACATTTGCAAAATAACCATTTGATGAAAGTCATTGGAAGTGGCACTGATTGATGTAAAACTCCATAAAGATTAGTTGAGTTGTAAATGTTCCAGGTGAGCGACACAGGCCCCTTGGGCCTCTTGTTAAAGTATGGCGCAGCCTGGGCCATTTAGTCTGGAGTGAGCAGGGCCGCCTGGACCGTTACAGTCTTGAGTGAGCAGGACAGCCTGGGTCATTACAGGCAGCAAAGGGTTAACTTAGTCTTGATGCGTTATACAAGTTGAAAAATTATGTTATCTACACTACAGCTCAGAAATAACTATAACTTTCCAGAAGAAAGAAAAAACTAGTTATTGAATATTTTGAATATAATTGGATTGGAAGATATGTCAGCAATGTCTTCCAATTCAGTTACAAATTTATGTTCAAAATATTAAACAGAACATTTTAGGTGTTCACAATTGTTGTGTTTTGCAAAGATGTTAACTTATTTATGAGCTGTACTGTATTATCTCCAGGTAATATCTATGCTATGATAATATTATCTATGCAACTAGTTTTTGATAATGCTGACATATACATTTTTTTATAAATCAGGTTTGTTAGATTACATAGAGTTAACCGTGGAGAATCAGATCCGAAAACCGCTGAACTAAGATATTGCCATGCATCAAATAGGCCAGCTTCATGAGTAAACATGTAGGAATCCTGTGAAGTTGCATAGTTTTATCTATGCATAGAATAACTCAAGGTTACAAGAATTATGTCTCATCTGATGCCCAATTCAGTATAATTTCAGCAGTTAAAGGACAATTCCGGGATGATAAAAAGTGTGCTTTATTTGAAAGATTATTACATGTTTAATGAAATTGCACCAGAATAATAACCAGATAGAAATAGCGTAACCAACTATCGCTAGATAAAGTCGGTAAAATTGACAATTTTTCGCACACCGGGGCGCTGCCATTTTATCGCGTCTAGTGACGTCATCCCCGCACCACCGCTATTGCTATGACTGCAGGGGTGAGGCCAATAGATGCGGGTATATATTTTAAGGAAGTATACGTAAATGATAATAACAAACGAACCACTGAAGCGATTCCAATGATTCTAGGATCTCTAAATGGGTGCCGACCTCGGGATTAATATGATATACTGGATGTTAATATCGGACAAGAGGTTCAAAAGACTGGAATTTATAAACAAATTATTCATCTAAGATACGATCTGAGAAAAAAAAAAATCCTTTTTTTGGTAAAATTCAGCATGAGATGGTTTTTGTCTCGCAGACTCTATCTTTGAGTATTGTCATTAAATTGGAGTGTGCTTGAAGCTGAAAGAAATGGCTATTTGCCTGACCAATTTTAATTTTGCTCATGTGATATCACCAAATGAATTAACATTTTGACATAAAATCTGGGAATTTTCATCGCCGATAAATATTGCCCGTGATCAATATTGAGCTGTAGTAATTTCAATAATTAAGATATTTTGATGGAATTTTTCCCATTATGTGATAACATTGTAAAGCTTCGGCACAGCAAATTCTGTTATTGTAGCTGTAATTCTCATTCTGATATGAGATGATGGATAGAGCGCATCCTGAAATTTTTGTTTGAAATTTTGCTGGCTTAGTTTTCCCCACAGAATGTATTTTTTGAAACACTAAGCCAATTCTAACATCCCTAGCATTGGATAAATCTTCGAATTTGCAGCTACAGGTAGGTATCAGAATTATTATAATCGGTTCTGTGGTTCCGGCAATATTATCATATATATTTTCTTGGAATATATATTTACACTGCCTGCGACACAGGCTATAACGGTATCTTGAGTCGGCTGAGTAATTTGACAATACGCACATGTCAAGTGTGCCACTTCATTTAACCCTTATCGCATGGTGTAAAATGCGTAATAGTCTACTTACAGAGATAGTGCTGGGGTACATTTTGAAAAAAATTGTTACTGAAACGTGTTGCTGTCGTGCACAGCAATGACTTACAGCAGCATTGTTACCAAAAGGAACACATTCTGATAGGATAGAGAAATGGAATCTATGTTTCAGCGGTCTAGGGGTTAACAATTCCCCACCGACTTCGGATACTAGAATTACTTGAAAAACTTACTGACGTAACTGCACAATGTCCTAATGATTACAAATTAGCACATGTTAGGGCTCCATGTATATACATATTTACTGAATAGCCTTCGTGCTCGGCAAATATAGCGTAGGTGCGGGGATGACGTCAGGATCTCGTGAAATCTCGCTTTCGTTGCAAGAAAATGGCGCCACCCGGGAGATAAAATAATCCCATGTTTACGATGGTATAATTACTCGTATTATTTGTCTATTGTTTTGATTTAGGATCCAATATGTTACGCATATAATAGTCTTTCAAATAAAGTACACTTTTACCAATCCCGGAATTGTCCTTTAACTATGAAATTGGGCCCTCGTGAGCGCGAGTGTGTCCAATAACTTTTTTTCTCTTTGAATAATAGTCGCTTATGACGGTTTGCTTTACCATACAACTGGACTACTCATATTAAGAAACTTGCTTGATATTGTTAAATCAAAGTTTAGCTTACATTTTAGGCGACAGATTTGAGAAAGAAATTCCGATTTTTACCTGGAGAGTAGCAAAACATATAAAGATGGTAGTTCAGGAAAGTTCATAGAGCTGGCTTAGCCACGCTATGGATATGAAATTTGCTCAGTGCTTCCAAGTAATAGCTACAAGACTAATCATAACTGCTTGTGTGGTGTTGGAAAATGCAAATACATGTCTAATTACTACTAACAAATTAGAATTATAACACAGGGGCGTTCAACAATGAGCTCAGAGTAATTGATCATGTAATGGACCTTTCCAGTTTTAGCTATGCCCCACTCATCACTAGCTAAGCTCCACCCACACTTTGCCGTGCTGGGATTGATCGATCCCCCGAATTCCCTGAAAATTATACAGGTAAGTTGAATATTTTGTAACTAATTTGACTGGGTGCTGTTGCTGCCTATGGCAGCAACAACGCCCAGTCAAATTAGTTTCAAAATATTCAATAGGATATTTATTAAATAATAGACGTACAATTCGTACAACACATAGTCCGTCTTCAATTATGCGTTCGTGACGTACCTATCTACTTCATTCATATTGACGTCATTGATTGTGATGTCATTCTACACGTCACCTACATGTAGTTGATTATGCCGTCATGATGGATGCATACAGTGGAAAGGTCCATTCTAGACACAGAAACTGCGTATGTCATTCACTGTGCGAGTTCAAAATGACAGACAAAATTATGCTGTCATAAAAACAAAAGAAAATTGAATTAACCACTGTGTGAGACATAATTAATAAAATTTTAATAACATACTGGGTGTGTTTGCCCGTTGTGGGCGTGTTGGTCCAGGGAAGAGGCGTCCCTTATCCTGGTAGGTTTATGCCTATAGGTTCCATTGTGTGGAGCTGGTGTATCCAATGACATTCTTTCCGTTTTCTCCATGGGGTGGAGTTTTCATCGTCCGGGTCTGATGAGAGTACCTGGATAATTCTGGACTGCTTGTCAGTTCTAGAATGGCCATGTTTATTGAAATGTCTGGATACGGGTGTGTCGTATCGTTCATTCCTATGGTGGTTTGATATCGATCTCAGATGTTCTTGGATTCTGATTTTGAAGGTGCGTAGAGTTTCTCCTACATACTGTTTCTTACATTTGTTGCAAGTTAGAGGGAAGACGATGTTCCTCGTCCGACAGTTGCCTATGATCTTGGGTCTGTTAGACCTGTATGTGAGCTGGCCTTCTCCGTTTCTGTGCTCTAACAGCATGTGGTCTTGGGAGAATATCTTGCCACTCCTTCGGTTGCAGGTGGTGTTAGCCGTGGTGGTTTTATGGTGGCATTCAGGTCTGTGTTAGACCTGGTGACGAGTGTCCGAATCTAGTGAGTTTAGTCTCAGCGCAGACAGCGGACCGAGGTATTATGACTATCTCCGTTTCCTGTGGCAACGGTTTGCCGGATGAATCCATTGTTTAATGACCGTGAATAACAACATAGTCAGTAATATGAGCTACTTGTAGGTTATTTAGCCTGACGCTTGGTCGCAATGTGAGACCAAAAGCCTGAATGATCTGGACTGGAATTTTCGTCCATTTTATACCCTTCCTGGGCGAGCCTGTGGATTGAGTCGATCTTGACTATATAGGGGCAGAAAAGAACAATATTTGACATTTCCCCCATTTGAAATTTTTGGAGGTTTGGCGGTATGGTCAAACATTTTACCGGTTGACCTGTGTTTTACCAGTTGGGGTCAAGTTTACCGGTTGTGCCTTCTTTGGCGGTTGTGACTGTTTTTTGGCGGTTGTGATATTTTTTGCCGGTTGTAAGTTGTTTGCTGGTTCTGCCATTTCTGGCGGTTGGGCAACTATTTTGGAGGTTGTGGTCATTTTTACGTGTCAATTTTTTTACCGGTTGTGTCCATTTTGGCGGTTTAGATCTTTTACCGGTTGTAGGTCATTTTGGTGATGAAATTCTAAGGGTTTCTGTAGGTCAAGTTTGTAGAGGTATTGCTCCTTTAGTGGCGATTTTTTGGCTGTTTATATAGTAATGATCATGTGTAGTCATCACTGTTTTTGATTCAGACTTCATGGCGTTTCG
Organism: Chaetoderma sp. LZ-2023a; assembly: GCA_034401795.1. NCBI lineage: Eukaryota > Metazoa > Mollusca > Caudofoveata > Chaetodermatida > Chaetodermatidae > Chaetoderma > Chaetoderma sp. LZ-2023a. The sequence goes on from CM067373.1 coordinate 63,934,591, forward strand.
TTCCTTGAGTGGAACTCATCAGAGACAAAGTTTTGTCAACTGGGAGTGGGCATTTTTGAGATCCACTTTTTTTTAATATGGCAACTGTGTTGTTGGTGCTTGGATTGATAGTCAAGGTGTGAGTGGGATGTCTGTCCTTGGCTAGTCTAAATGGTTTGATGTATTCAACGGTAAAATATGTATCGCGGTTAGACAAAGTCAAAATCAAAACTGGTTAGATATTGAAGTTGTCAATTTTTGTGTGTTTCAAAATTAGTTTTGAAAAATAAAAAATTAATAAAATAAGTAAGCATGACAACTCTGAGTATGCCTCTTTGTTGTTCTTTTATGTAATAAATGGACACAACCGGTAAAAAATTGATAACTGGAAACAAGGACCACAACCGCCAAAATAGTTGCCCAACCGCCAAAAATGGCAGAACCGGCAAACAACTTAAACCAGCCAAAAAACGGTCACCACCGCCAAAAAAGTCCCAGCCGGTAAAACACAGGTCAACCAGTAAAATCTTTGACCATACCGCCAAACCTCCAAAAATTTCAAATGGGGGAACCGTCAATCTGGTTCTTTTCTGTCCATATATAGTCAAGATCGACTCAATCCACAGGCTCGCCCAGGAAGGGTACAATTGGGACAAAAATTCCAGTCCAGATCATTCAGACTTGGTCTCCCGTCGCGACCAAGCGTCAGGCTAAATAACCTTCTACAAGTACTGACTACGTTGTTATTCACTGTCATTAAACAATGGATTCGTCCGGCAAACCATTGCCACGGGAAACGGAGATAGTCACAATACCTCCGCTGTCCGCACTGAGCCTAAACTCAGTACATTCGGATACGCTCATCACCAGGTCTAACACAGACCTGAATGCCACCATAAAACCACCACGGCTAACACCACCTGCAACCGAAGGAGTGGCAAGCTATTCTCCCAAGACCACATGCTGTTAGAGCACAGAAACGGAGAAGGCCAGCTCACATACAGGTCTAACAGACCCAAGATCATAGGCAACTGTCGGACGAGGAACATCGTCTTCCCTCTAACTTGCAACAAATGTAAGAAACAGTATGTAGGAGAAACTCTCCGCACCTTCAAAATCAGAATCCAAGAACATCTGAGATCGATATCAAAACGCCATAGGAATGAACGATACGACACACCCGTATCCAGACATTTCAATAAACATGGACATTCTAGAACTGACAAGCAGAAAGAATGTCATTGGATACACCAGCTTCACACAATGGAGCCTATAGGCATAAACCTAGCAGGATAAGGGATGCTTCTTCCCTGGACCAACACGCCCACCACGGGCGGACATGCCCAGCATGTTGTTATTAATCTTTTATCTCTAAGGTGTCCCTAAGAATCCATCTTTCCAGTCAGATATGATTCTACACATTTGTTGGCGACATCATCACTTTCGCCATGGACGTCATACCCATTGCCATCACCTTGCAGCATTTAAAGATGGTTTTCGATATAGCACTTTTACATGGACTTCAGCACAACGCTATTTCCTCCTTTTAAAATTTTTAATTTAAATTTAATTACATGAAAGAACAACAAAGATTCATACTCACAGAGTTGTCGTGCTTCTTTATTTTATTCATTTTTTATTTTTCAAAACAAATTTTTAAAAACATTTTTTTTTACATAACTTCAATATCTAACCAGTTTTGATTTTGACTTTGTGTAACCGTGATACATATTTCACCGTTGAATACACCAAACCATTTAGACTAGCCAAGGACGTCCCACACACACCTTGTCTATCATTCCAAGCACCCACACCACAGTTGCCATATCAGAAAAAAGTGGAGCCCAAAAATGCCCACTCCCAGTTGATAAAACTTCGTCTCTGATGACTTCCGCTCAAGGAATGAAACGCCATGAAGTCTGAATCAAAAACAGTGATGACTACACATGATCATTACCCATACAAACAGCCAAAAAATCTCCACTAAAGGAGCAATACCTCTACGAACCTGACCTACAGAAACCCTTAGAAATTCATCACCAAATGATCTACAACCGGTAAAAGACCTAAACCGCCAAAAAAGTTTTTCTAACCGCCAAAATGGACACAACCGGTAAAAATGACCACAACCACCAAAATAGTTGCCCAACCACCAAAAATGGCAGAACCGGCAAACAACTTACAACCAGCAAAAAACATCACAGCCACCAAAATGGTCACAACCTCCAAAAGTCACAACCAGTAAACTTGACCCCAACCGGTAAAACACAGGTCAACCGGTAAAATGTTTGACCATACCTCCAAAAATTTCAAATGGGGGAACCGTCAATCTGGTTCTTTTCTGCCCATATATAGTCAAGATCGACTCAATCCACAGGCTCACCCAGGAAGGTATAAAAGGGACGAAAATTCCAGTCCAGATCATTCAGACTTGGTCTCACATCGCGACCAAGCGTCGGGCTAAATAACCGTCTACAAGTAGCTCATATTACTGACTACGTTGTTATTCACTATAATTAATAAAATCAACTTCTAGATTTATCAATGTTTCTATCCAACTTCTGATGGCACTCGCTTGTAAATCAGGGGTATGGGGATCCAATTTTCAACATGACAGTATTGTAAAAAGTCTTGATTCTTTAGTTTGAGTATTTTGGCACAGTCATTTCATTCTATGACCTTGATCTTTAACCCTTTAACACTCATATCAGCCAAAAACTGCTTCTGTAGTGGTCTTGAGAAATGTCCATTTGCAGACCAAGAGGACTATTTTCAAAATTTTACCACTGGAATGTCTGGCTCAATAACCGAGCCAGTCATTCCAGTGGTAAATTTTCAAAAACAGTCTTCTTGATCTGCAAACGAACATTTTCTATGAGAAAATTGAAATTTTCTTGAATAAATTTGAGAGTTAAAGGTAATTAGGGATTTGTCCAAATTTAATCTCAATAAGATTGACAAACCATGAAGCATAGGGTATGTTGAGATGCAGAGTGAAACACACGTCAAAAGTGATTTTTGTCTCGCGTGTGAAGCAGAAAGCGAGCCATATATGTGTCACTTTTCCGACGACAACAATGTTAAGTTTTTGCGTTTAGCAAAACTTCTCGGCTTTTATTTCAGGATCAGTTAATCCTATTGCAACTAAACATGGCTATGTGGTTGCCTATACCGTTTAGGAAGCAGGATGATGATACTGAGGTCACACGGTCAAGGTCACTGTGACCTTGATGCAACTGTTTTTTCAATGTTAAGTTTTCGCGTTTGGCAAAACTTCTCTGCTTATCTTCCAGGATTATTTAATCCTATTGGAACTAAACTTGGATACATTGTTACCTATAATGTTAGGAAACAGTATGCTGACACTGAAGTCAATGTCCATGATTACTCTGACATCTACAAATTTTTTAAATTTTACGTTTTTAGGGTTATCAAATCTTGTTATATTTCAGGATTGCTTAACCCTAATGGAGCACAACTTGGGTACATGGTTGGTTATACCAAGAGCATACGGGATGGTGATATGGAGGTTACCAGGTTAAAGGTCAAGGTCATTCTTACCGTGCTATTTTACCTCTGCTTTTCAACTTTAAGTTTGTCCTTTTAGCAAATTATATACATTTATCTTTCAGAATTACTTAATATTACCAAAAATAATCTGGGACACATGATCCCCTATAAAATAAGGAAGCTGCGTGCTGATAGTAACATCATTAGATCCAAGGTCATCATAGCCTTGATATTTCACCTCTCATGTCTGTATTTTTTTCAAAAACGGTTTCTGCAGTGGTCTCGAGAAATGTCCATTTGCTTAATGTAATTTTAACAGAACAAAGGAACTTGCAGTGCCAGAGGATTTCCAGACTGGCAGTAATCCAGATAAAATAACCTGGATCCGGATCAGATCGAATTTTGGATATGTGGATATCTCGAAAACTACTGGGCTGATTTGGCTCAAATCTTAAAACAGGAAATGGTGTGACCATACACTAGGATTCCACAACTTTAATGGGGGGGAGGGGGGGTTGGGAATTCAGAAAATCTGAAAAAAATCCCGAAAATCTAAAAACCTGAAAATTTTTGGAACCCGCAGGTACAGAGAATCTATCAACATTGATACGTCTTTACTACTCTGTTATAGTTGAATGGATTTTTATAAGTGGGGGCTATTCTAGGGGTAATTACATAGAAATTACATGGCCAAATGCTTTATTCACTCCCTCGTGGATTTTATAAGGTTGTGCCCCCCCCCCCCCCCCCTTAAGCTATAAAATCTCTATACAAGTTATGGGAGATTTCAGATCTTAGCTTGTACAGGCATTTTCTAGTTTCCACAAGTTGGTTATTAAACATCACATTAACGCTTTAATTGTCAAGATGGCAAAAACTGGCTTCTGCAGTGATCTTGAGAAATGTCCATTTACAGGCCACATGGTGGGTTTTAGGACGGCTTTCTTTTATGCAAATATTTTGAAAACTTGAATAAAAAACCAAGGAAATAATTTGGGGGGGGGGGATTTATTACACTAGAAATCATAAATTTTCAAAACTAGTTTTTGCTTGCAAATGGACATTTACTGAGAAATTTATTTCTTGATAATTAAATGTTTAAAGAACCACCGTCTTGAATCGGATCCTATTATAACAGAATGCATTAAGGGACAATCTGCCGTTAGTGAGATGTGGGGCTGCAATCTGTGTGATTAATACCAATTAGATCCATTGTATGGAGTTGGCTGATCCAATAGGCTTTACGATTCTTCCTCACTGTGGGTGTCGTATCGAGAAGCGTTGTGGTCTCGGGGATTGAACTTGGTTAACAGCTGGATGGTCTTTAACATCTCTAAAGTGCTCTTAGATTCTGCTTTGGAATTCACGTTTGGTTTCTCCTATGTATTGCAGGTTAGTAGGTAGATGACGTTGCGTGTGTTGCAATGGCCTCGACTTGCATGCATGTGAGAGAGAGAAACTTGTTTTACTGTAATTCTAGGGACATTTTCATGTCTAGGCCCTACACTCTGGGGACATGCTTGGATTGTGGGGACAATACCCTGTCCCCACAATTACGGTAGGTCAAACGATCGGGATAAGCGTGAAACGTCCAAAAATTTATTTAGAATTTGTGTCCCCACAATTCGTTTTTCCATTTTTTTTACGTGTTTTCATTTCTCTCACCTTCTCTCACACTGAAATGTCCCCACAAAATTATCTAAAAAAAGTGAGAGAACAGCCCCACAGTGTTCTCTCACTTTTTTTAGTTAATGGTAATAATCGCTATCCCTCTTAGTATTTTTTATTTTGCCAACACACAGAAACACGAAGGAAATGAAAATCAAAAAATGAGAGAAAAAAGTGATGTCCCCACAGTTACGGTAAAACCGTCGAGAGAGCCAGCGCTCTGGAATGCCATTGTCCTGGTCTGCACAAAATGTGCAGTTCTGTCTTTGGCAGTTTTTAACCTTGTCATGCTTGTTGGCAATGGTGCTTCCTTGGTATTTCGTCTTGTTGGGATAACACAAAGACCAACCAGTCGCTAACCACTTCAATCTCTCAGACCATAACGCTTCACAAGTCAACTACTAAGTTACTTTATCAAATTATTAACAGGGTTAATTGTACCATACAATGATAGACTGTATTATTTAAAACTAAAGAACTTTTGTAAATTACATGATTTATTTTATTTTTTACTTTACACAAAATAGTTTTCATCTCAAAATTACATTAATATGATTTATCATGTAGTACTTGCTTAATTTACCTGATTGTCAATGGCAATTAAACAGTGTATAGTATACAGTATATTACAGGATAAACTGCAATCTATTACTTCAGTGTGTCATCACTGTACTTCATAGAAAGCCAATCTTATGGGAGCTAATTATGAAAGATACAGATTACTTTTAAACAATTTCTGAAAATCCAAGATGGCCACTGGAAAAGTTGACCAATCAAAATTCTGTATACATGTTCTGAATCCTACCACCATAGGGTCCTTCCAGCCAAGTCTGATGGAAATTGCCCATGCAGTTAATGAGGAGCAGCCTTAAATCATTTCCCGCCATTGTTCGGAAAATTTAACATGGCATGGTAACAAATTGACCGATCAAAATTCTGCATCTAAGCTCTGAAGCACATACCCCTAGGATTCTTCCAGTGCTTGAATCGTTCAAGCAGTTAATGAGTAGTAGCCTTTTAACTGATTTCCCGAAATCTAAAAAAAGATCCAAGATGGCCGCTGGAAAAATCAGGGTCCAGCAAGTCTGACTGAAATTGTCCAAGAAGTTAATGAGGAATACCATTTTAAACAATTTCCCGCCAATTTCCAGAAAATTCAAGATGGGCACCGAAAATTCTGTATAGAAGATCTGAAGCATTCTACTCTAGGGTCCTACCCACCGAGTTTGGTTGAAATTGGCTCAGTGGTTAAGGAGGAGTAAGCTTTTAACTAATTTCCATAAATCTTCAGAAAATCAAAGATAGCCGCCGAAAAAAAGTGACCAATCAATATTCTGTATACAAGTTCTGAAACCTATTAGCCTAATATTCTTGCCACCAAATCTGGTTAAAATTGGCCAAGAAATTAACTAAGAGTAGCGTTTTAAACGACTCAGCTATTTTCCGGAAAATTAAAGATGGCCGCCGAGAAAATTGACCAATCAAAATTCTGTATACAAGTTCTGAAGCATACCAGTCTACGGTCCTTCCAGCCAAGTTTGCTTGAAATGGTCAAGTAGTTAATAAGTAGGCTTTTATCTTATTTCCCGAAATTTTCTGAAAATCCACGATGGCCGAAAAAATTGGCCACTCAAAATTATTATACATGAAACCTACCTCCTTAGGGTCGTTCCTGCGAATCCGCTAAGCAGTTAATGAGGAGTAGCGTTTTAAAGCAAAATTTGACGGATGGTCGCTATGGCAAAAATTATGGCTGCAACAACTTTCAGTCAAATCATTAAAATAATAATCAGAACTGCCAGTTGACAGTTGTGGAAGCACTGCAAGTTGATGCTGAAGTGAGGTTTAGACGATCAGATAGATTGTACAATTTGTTGTATGACATTCTCAAAGAGCTATGGGTTGTACAACAAATGGTACGATTTATCTGATCGTGTAAACCACGCTTATAGCAGCAACAGCTGTCAAATTATTCTAAAAACAATTTCCATTCAATATGGTTATTTAAATATGTAAATGTGTACATGCCTAATGCTATGTGCATTCTGCCGGAGATCCAGTTTAAAGGACTAGATGCACATTTCTAGTGGCATTTACACGTCGTACAACAAATTGTAAAAATCTTTCTGAGCGTGTAAACTTGGCTATAGGCTGATGGTGCGCAAAGTTTCTCACTAGATTGGTTAGAAATAACATGCTAAAGCCTATTGATTGGCCTCTAGGAAATGGACATGCAGTCTTTGTAAACATACTTCCCTCTGGATCTCAGACAGCCTGCACATGTATGACATTTGGTCTATACATATGATGAAACAGACTTATGTGCAGATGTTTGTCAAGATTAACCCGGCAATCATTGAGTCAGCCAAAACTGGACTGTGCAGTGGTCTTGAGAAATGACCATTTTTCTGTCATTAACCATTTAATAGCTAAATTTTGTCAAAGTTTTTTTTATATTTTCTTATTGGATGTCCATTTACAGGTCAAGAGAATACAATTTCTGAAAATTTATCACTAGAATGACTGGCTCGGTTATCGAGCCATCGAGCCAGTCATCCCTGTTGTAAATTAAAAAGAATTTATTCTCTAGGCCTGTATATGGACATTCCATAAGACCAAAGCAGAGGCCAGTTTTGGCCGGCTTGACCATTAAAGGGTAAGACTTTTTTTAAACTTACCATTGAAATGACTGGCTCAATAAATAGCCAGTTAATTCCAGTGATACATTTTTTAAGTCTCTTAGCCAACGTTTGGACATTCACTGAGCAAAGTTTTCAATATTCTTGACAAATCTTGACACTAAACAGTGAATACAGTTAATCTAAGAAGGTACTACTGCCTTTGAATCCTGTTATCATATACATAAAAGTGCAGGCAAACATTGACAATACCTGCTAAATGCCTAGATCACTACTGCGCAAATATTTTCAATATGCTCTTACAATGACACCCCAACAGACTGAAAGCTTCATTTGATCATTTCTCTTCTGGATAAGATTACTTGTATTTTCTGTGGGCAGGATATGAACTCAGTAGTAACAAAAAATATAGGCACCAACGGCAGAATTGCAAATACATTAACTGATTTATAATGGATCGTGAGTTGTTTACATTTATACTGTATCTTGATGGAAAAAATTAAGATTATTTTATTGATATTAAGTATTGTATGCACTGCTCCGGTACATTTTTCATAAAATCTAAGATTTTCACCCCAAAATTTGATGAATCAAAATTCTGAATGAAGTTCTGGAGCCTACGACCATAGGGTCCATCCAGCCAAATTTGGTTGAGATCGGCCAAGTGGTTAATGAGGAGTAGTGTTTTAAAGGAAAAGTTGATGGACGGACGGTCGCCAAGGCATAAGCTCGTGAGCTAATAATTAATTCTTGGTTTATTGATGAAAGTGAGGTTAATGTCAATGATCATTGCTTTAAAATTTATGCAAACGCCTGGACAAAATGGTGGCGCACAGCTAGAAATTGATCCCTCTATCATGTCTATTGAGTAGACTGTACAGAAAAAGAATATAACAACTAATACCAATGCAGTGGGTGAGGTCAAGTCTGGGTGTTAGTGTTAGTGCAACACTAACACGGAGACTTGACCTCGACGTTCGTGTTAGCACCAGATTTAGTGTTAACACCATGTTAGCGCCTGCTGTTAACACCAAATATTGTGTTAATTTTAGTGTTAATATCAACCCCTGCTTTAGCCTTCATTTTCACATACGTCATAAAATAGGCTGAATTTACTTGATGTGAATGAGTTATTAGCTTACCGTTTCACTGCCAGATGAAAATTTAGTCATTTATATCTAGGTTGGTGTTAACAGTAACCTCTAGAGGTTAACACCGTGTCGATCTCACGTCTTGGTGTTAGTGTTAGTGTTTGCTGCTAATAAACAACAAGTCAAAGCATAATTTCCTTTGTATGCAACGCAATCTAACATCAAAATGGGTCCAAATTTGTAAACATTAAATGAAGCGATAGCTTTATACCTCATATAGCGATATGCCAACTTCCGTACATTATTGTGGGACACCAGCTTATTTTTTGGTCTATATAGAAAATAGTTATTTACTTGAAATAGGAAGAGAGAAGACATCGATGCCATATTTATCTAGAGTGTTCTCCGCTCCTTTTAAACATGTAACGTCCCGGATATAAAATATTAGACATATAGACAATTTAAGCTAAAAATAAAACGACTCGATTTTTAGTTGATTACCTCCCTTGCAAAATGGTCAGAAATATGAGATGGTATAGCCTGATTCACATATCTCAGATATCTATGGCAAATTCTGAAGACTGTTTGCTGGTAACATTTAATTTAGGTTAATGAAGTCTATGAAAACATAGTTATAATGAAAAACATGAATTCCTGAATACTAGTTCACCTATTTACCCACTTTACCACCACATTCCAAGCCTTTGCCATTTTAGGCATAAGGGGAGACCAGGGCACTATGTAACACTCGATCATAGGCTTAGGAACAGGTGGGGTTGGGGTGAGGGCACCCGCCCAGCCCCCAGGTTTTTTTTCTACCATAGTGTATCTATATAGCTCCCCTAGTTTTTGGCCCCACCCATGGTCAGAGTACGTTCCTACACCCCGACACGACCAGTGTTAGTGTTAACACGGTCAGTGTTAATGTTAACACGTGGTTTGGTGTTAGTCATCAGTGTTAACACTAACACCCAGACTTGACCCCACCCATTGTGTATATATATAAGTAAAGTGCTATTCAGCTGTCTGCATAAGTATGAATAAGGCATGTTGACTGTAAGTACACAGGATTCAGGATTTCGATTCCTTGATCATTCGCACACATTCCTTGCCATGAACCATATATCCAATTGCGGACAGGATGGTTGTTGTCCCAGTGATATACCTGCAAAAAGATGATAAATGAAATGGTTACAGACTGAGGCTTATTTTATAAATACTGTAAGTTACATTCTTTGTAAAATAAATCCCAGTTTGGCAATACTATTAACCATTTGAACTCCCCGGTCACAGAACCTTAATTTCAGGTAAGCTGTAGTACTAGTCACATTAGTTTCAAAATATTCAACAGAATATTTCCTTATGTCATAAAAGATTTTGTCATTTCAAACCTGTAACGGTTAGTTTTAATTAAATACATTGGCATATATACATGTATAATATTTGACTTGATATCCTAACTAACCAGAGCGCCTGTAGATAAGGATGGTTGATGAAGTCAAACACTGGTGCTGATAGAGTTAGCGCCACTAACATCAGCTGTAGTCCCGTATTCACCTTTTCACAAAAAACATCAATTAATAATATACATTTTATGAAAGCGAATTTCAATGTAGCTTAAAATATTACTTTTACTGAATATTTTGAATATGATTTGAATGGACAAATAAGATGGCCAAGTGTCATGATGCTCAGTTTACTAACACATAAACTACCGAGTTACATGTATACTGAACCAAAAAAGTTTAGCAACACTGAGAATATTACTGTATAAATGTTATTTAACAAAAACAATAAATTGATTCAAATATATTATTTAATTGATAGGTCATTTTCCAATTTGAACAACAGTCTCTTGTTACTGTAATGCTAGCATCGCGCCTTTAACACGGCATCATTCAACGGAAGGGTTTGAGACTGCGCCGTGGATGTCCTGCAATTTGCACACCGCTACCGGCACTACAGTGCATGCACAAACTGTGCGAAATAGACTCCATGATGCTGGAGTGCATGCCCGTCGTCCACTTGTTACTGTTCCGCTTACAGAGCGTCATGTCGAGAATCGGTTTGCATGGGCAAGAACTCATCAGCGATGGCATGCTCAACAATGGAGCCACGTTTTGTTCAGTGATGAGTCGAGGTTTTGTGTGGATGTGGCGGATGGTAGGCAGCGGGTTTGGCGACGTTTAGAACGGTATGATGCAGCCAACATCATTCAGCATGACAGATTCGGTGGCGGCAGTGTCATGGTGTGGGCTGGAATCCATGAAAATGGCAAAACAGATCTTATTGTGATTCGCGGAAATTTAACGGCTCAACGTTACTGTGAAGAAGTTGTTGCCCCTGTTGTCATCCCTTTTATGCAGCATCATGCATGTTCCAGCAAGACAACGCCCGTCCTCATTCAGCTAGGGTAACCAGTGATTTCCGGACCCGTCTCCTATCGAACACGTGTGGGACATTCTTGGCCGTATGGTGCGTGAGACCCATCCACATCTTCACAACGTACGGGAGCTGGAAGCTGCACTGCTCCAGGAATGGGATGCGATTCCTCTTCGTGACATCAGGTGCTTAATTCGAAGCATGAGAAAGCGATGTACGGCGGTGGTTAATGCGCGTGGAGGTCACAACCGGTATTGACAGCTCAGTGTCATTATTTAAATTGGACCCTTCCGTTGAATGATGCCGTGTTAAAGGCGCGATGCTAGCATTACAGTAACAAGAGAATGTTGTTCAAATTGGAAAATGACCTATCAATTAAATAATAACATATTTGAATCAATTTATTGTTTTTGTTAAATAACATTTATACAGTAATATTCTCAGTGTTGCTAAACTTTTTTGGTTCAGTATATATAGCTTAATTCCCAAGCAATGTCAGCTTCTTTGGTTTATATAGCTCAGAATAGCAGAAACAAGAGCCCCAAGATCCTGTGACGCTCATCTGGCCCACTATCATTCAACCAGTTGAATTTAAATAGACATGGTACTTTAAATTTAGAAATAAGTCATCAAATACAAAATTATAATTCAGTGCATACAGCTTTCAAAACTGGGTGTAGTGGAAAATCAAAGATGGACAATAACAACACAATCAAAGGCCTGTAACTAAGCTACACAAGCCCAATTCTGGTAAGATCATTTTAAAAAAACATTCAAAAAGCTAAAGTTGACAAATCAAATTCTAAGCACATATGTTTAAGGATGCTTAGGCTAAGGTTATTCCAAGCCAACTGGCTTAATAGTTAATGAAGAAGTCTTATCCGATTTCTGAACATTTGTAAATCCAAGCCGGCCACAGGAAAGATTGACCAATCAAATTTATGTACAAGTTTTTCCAAAGGTTACCACTCTATGCTCCTTCCAGCCAAATTTGGTTAAGATCATACAGACAGTTAATTGGAAAAATTGACCAATCAATTTCTCCATAACTGTTTCGTGATTACATCTTTTCATGTATATGTTCCCTGGGGTCTAGGCTTTTCAGGCCCATGCTCACCAAACTTTATATCTATACAGCCTTATTGCTGCATCTTTATCAATACACTAATGTATTTTTATCATACTGGTCTGCACTGTTCACCATTTCAGGCTAAGTTTTCCATTTAGCTCTGCCACTGCTAGGACCCAGTCACAAAATATTATAGTTAACATTATGACTGCACCGATACCAATACTACAGTACATTTATATCATTCTGCCATGTAATGGATGAATCCAATCTGGCACTCATGTATCTGCCACGCAAGTATATGAGGTCATAATGAATAATGTCACATGTAGGCTGACGTCACAATCAAAATGCGTAATAATGATGTAGCTAAAGTTCATCATAAACTTTTAAAAGGCTGGCATATGTACAAAGTTTGTCTTTACTACTTAATAACAACTCTGTTGAATATTTTGAAACTCATTTGACTGGGCACTGTTGCTGCCATAGACGTATTAGTTTCAAAATATTCAACAACTTAACTGTATAGTTTCAAAGAAATTGAAATTCAGTGAATTCAGGGTTCGATCCATCCCAACACCACTGGCAAACTGTGGGTGGAGGTTAGCTAGAGATTGCTACACACAGCTAAAACTGGATTCATCAGTTTCAACTTCATATGCACAAATGTGACAATGCCAACGTTAAATGCACATAGAACCATTTTGACCAGATTTTGGTATAAATCATACAAGAGATGACAAAAAGCGCTGACAAATGTACTACTGATGCAAATGGCAAAAGTTTATATATAAATATTTGGCATATATTATCTTGAAACTACATCACATTGACCTAGCTCCTATATGGGTGGGAACTTATGCCAAAAGGTACATATTCACCAAATTGGAAGTCAATAGCTCTAAATATGACAAATTTATTAGATTATTAGATATTAGATTCCTGATATTAACATTCTGACCTGGTTGATGGCCATCCGTCATGGGATAACAAAATGTGCCACCATTGTTGATGATGCACATACAGACAAGGGTGTGTGTGCACATCCGTGCAAGCGATCATGTGCACACATATTCTCCAAGTATATTGTATAATTGCGCATATATAAGTACTATAAGAAGCCTTGTCAAGAATTTCATAGACAAATGGACAGGTACACCAGAATTAAATACTAGCTGAGTCGTAGCGAAAGACTACAACCAGCAATCTAATCAAGATACTTGTAACTAGTCATACAGACTTATACTAGATGTGAGTTGTAACTAAAATAACTTTGAGTACATCACTGACAAGTAATCAGGGAATTCATTGCGAGACTAACTGATATACCAATTACTCTATGATATTGACTTAGCAGATAATGCAAGCTATCATAACAAGCAATCTTTTAGATATGAAATTCGTCATAGAACTAAGTACATGCCAAACATCTCAATTTCATACCAACCGCACAGGTAAGATGTTGAATATTTTGAAACCAATTTAACTGGCAGATTTTTTTAATATTCAACAAAATATTTTGTACATCTAACAGTACTCACAGTCTGATACAATGAAAGCATGCCCTTATCAGTGTTTATCGATAGTAAGCAATGAAGTGACCTGATCTGTCACTCAAATGCCAGATCTCATAACCAATTGCCATTTATTAGCACGATTGTCACGAAAGTATACAAATTGTGTCTTTGATGAATTATCGGGTTGTGGTAGATACCTTGCTCAGGTTTGTTGGATAGAGTTGAGCAGTTGGCAGCGTCACATCAAAGTATCGAGACATTGTTTTCTGGGAGAAGTAAGAAAATCATTGCAGTTATATTATGACCATATCATTTACAGTCAAGCTTATTTTAACATTTCAATGGTCAAGCCAGCCAAAATGAGTTTTGCAGTGGTCTTGAAAAATATCTATTTGCAGACAAAAACTTATCGCTGGAATTGCCAGTTATGAATGTGATAACAAAGCCAGTGATTCCAGTATAAGCTTTCAAAAATACTCTTCTCTTGACCTACAAACAGTATGTCACTAATTAAAAATAATTTAGATTTTCTTAACCAAACTTGACTATTGAAGGCTAGATGACCACTGCAAGAACCACCAAACAGTGGTCTCTAATGACAGTGGCGTCTATTACAAGTAACTCACTATAAAAATTGTTCGTAATCACAGGACTCCAGGGGCGAGTTCTGGAGCGTGAATATTTTTCCATTCGCTGAACATTTTGGTCAGTCACATGGTAGGTTCGGTTCACCCATCGATATTTAATGGGCGAACCTACCACATGACGGAACAAAATGTTTGGTGAACGGAACATATTCGCCTTCCTGAATGCACCAGTGCTTTAATGGTCACACTGGTCAAAACCAGCTGCTGCAGTAGTCTTGAGGAATTGTCCATTTGCAGGCCAGGAGAAAACTAGTAAAAATAATTTATCACTGGAATAAATGAGCCAGTCATTACAGTGAAAATCCTTCAAAAACAGTCTTCTCTTGACTTACAAATGGACATTCATTAGGCAAAATCTACATTTTTTATCATTACTGGCTATTAAAGGACTAAGACATTTAGATTTGATTAACTAATGAGTGAAGATCTATATTTTCTTTCCAGTGTGTATGTGTGCGTGCGCGCGCCCGTGCATAGCAGTCAGCGTCACAAAGATCAAATATCTAGATCATCAGGTCACTACAGGGCATAATTTATCTGGTATCGCATCTCAATTTGCTACACATATTTATGGAGTTGCTATACATCCTGAAACCTGTAAAGCTGTATTTGCTATGCAGAATTTGTAACGTGATTGCAATTTATCATTGATTTTATTAAATTTTATCATTAACCCTTTCAATGACATCACTGAAAAAGTTAATTCTTTACTATATACATGTATAGCATATTCTGTTGAATATTTTGATATTAATATAACTGGAAGCCATTGCTACCTAAGGCAGAAATGGGCGATTCTATGAAAAGTATCCCTGCACTACAAAAATTGAGAAATCTTAACTTATTTGTTGTTTACCTTGCTGTAAAGTCCAAATTTTGTTAATTAGAATAAATTTTAGTATTGTGCTATTTATGAAGGTATAATTTGGGTATTTAATTAAGTATACAGTAATAAAGCTAAAAATACAAATTGGGGTAGGGCAAACTAAAATTGAAATTCTAAGAAATTGATCTAAATTATGGACCATTTTATGACTCAGTATTACTATTTAGTATACCAGCTAGCACTATGAACCAGCAAAAATTAATTTTGTTGCTGGCAAAATCTTTGAATAAACAAATAATAGGGTATGGATAATTATGTCCCGTACAACACTTAAAAGCTATATATTTTTTAATAGCTACAAAGAAACTTGTCTCTATTACCACCAATTTAAGTTTTCTCTTTCTCTATAAACATCTATATACCCAAATGATTATTTTGTGCAAAAGTCATAATAAGAAGATAAAAAAGAGGTCCAAACTTTGTCCCGTACAACACTGCATGATAACTCACTGTCACCCTCAGCCACTCCAAACATAATAACTAATTAGGAATAAGTTACATTATTTCTTTAGCGTAACAATAAACATGGAACTATAAACTAATATTATCCTGCTCAAACACCCCAAAACCTGTATATAAAGGCCACTCCATGGACCAAACAAGTGGTCTTTATATACAGGTGGCCTTTATATTGAAGGTCAAAAGGATGGCTTTGGAACTAAATAAAGATAGTCTTTATGTAGAGGTACCTTTCTATAAAGGTTGACTTTAGGGCAGATTTGACTGTGTAGACCGTAAATAGGTTATGTGGCTTTGTAAACAGTACACACAATGAGGTGTCTCTATACAGCGAGCTAGGTAGCAATGAGTTTCCGGCAAATCATTTTCTGAATGCATTGCATGCAAGTATGTGCTGATTTTCTCTGTTACGGGCTGTAAGCTTAGACACCAACTGTCATATGGTTTTCTCTGCTTATATGTACATGTATATATGTGCTCTGCAGTTGGTAGCTTAGGCAGCAACAAGCTCTTAGGGATTTCATGGACCAGTCACCCACCTCTAGTACTGTGTAGATTTCAGCTGATCATTTTACAGCAAATAGTGAACCAAATCTGTGCAATAAGTATATCAGTCATGCCAGAATGGCAGAAAATACAGAACCTAAATCAGTGGCTCTCAAGTGTAAAGAATATAGAACAAGACAGAAAGACAAGGATCCAGACTTTTTGAAGGCAGAACGTGAAAGAATTAAAGTCTATCGTGAATCAAAAAAATTGTCAGAGACCAGTAAAGATATTGAAGACAAAAGAAAGCGTGAAGCAGATCATAAAAGACAATATAGAAAAAGGAAAAAAGAGGAAGTGTGTCAAGAACTCTTCACACCTGATAGAAAAAATGCATATGAACGTCCTCAAAACTTTGGAAAGGCAATGACCCGAGTACTGCGAGCTTTGCCACGATTTCCACAGAAAAAACAAGCTGTTGTAGCTGGTATTGCCAAACGTGTTGGAGTAAAATTGGAGGACAAAATGAATGCTGAACATTCAAAACATGGATGCAGCCTAGATGAAACTAAAAAAGCAGCGGCTATAAGTTTTTTCTTGCGACCAGATATTGTGTACACTATGCCTGGTATGAAGGATGAAATGGTTGTATGGGATGAACACGGTACAAAACAGAGAAAATGCAAAAACTTCCTCACTGTTTCTCCGAGAGGCGTATTCTATATATAAAAATGAATGCGAACAAGATGAATGTGTCATTCGCTAAATTTTGCCAGTTGAGGCCTGAAAATGTGCTGCTTTTAAAGGACTCACCAAGCGATCAGTGCGAGTGTGTCATTCATGAAAACTTATGGCTGAGGTTATGCGGCTTCAAAATATGCTACGACTCTGACAAATTCTGTGCTATGTGATACGACACCAAATTCTCTATGTTGGCGTCAGGAATGTGAGCTCTGTGCAAACGGTAAATTGTTTGAAATGCCAATTGATTTTGATGATGATACTCCAGTTAAATGGAAAGAATGGGAGAACCGTGCGAAAGAAAATGATGATGGTTCATCCCCTAGAGTGCTTACTTGTAATATAAAACAGGGAAAAACTAAAGAACTTTTACAAATACTGAAACACAGGATGGCAGAATATTAATGTTAAAAGGATTCAGGCACAAGACTGAGGATGACAAAATCAATCCTACAGCTAGGCTCCTGCAGGTCGACTTTGCCATGAACTATTCATGCGAATATCAAGATGAAGTACAGTCTGCCGTATGGAGTCGAGCTGCAGTTGTTGTTTACTGCTGCTGTTACCTATCAGGACAAGTGTACGACATACCTGATATGCTCGGATTCAATAGATAAAGGGAAAAATACAGTTGCAGTTTTTATAGATACGTTGTATGATTTCATTGTGAAAGATGAGTTTATCGCTGAACATGAAATTATTTGGAGCGATGGACCATCATCCGAGTTCAAAAATTGTTTTATGTTTCATTTTCTGAAGTATTTGTCAGAAAAGCATCAAAGACAATTTTTGTGGAAGCACTTCACAACCTCACATGGAAAGGTATCATCAATGGTGTAGGCGGTAGAGCCAAGTCTATCATTCGCCAAGCACTTGATGCTCCTATTGTTCAAAGTTCAGAGGCTTTCGCAAATTTGGCCAAACATCTGCTTGTAAAAACAACTGTGATTCACATACCCCAGAATGAAATAGACATCAAATTTTCAGAGATGAACATTTTATGGGAGGAAGCCCATAGAGTTCCTGGCATACAGAAAATGCACATCATCAGCTTTGATACTGATATGAACCTAGTGTTGGAAAAATGCGTTGGATGATTCAAGTGGCTCTTGCAATATCAATGTTGACCATTCTGATTCTGTTATCTATCTTGTAGTAGGAGATTGGTGTCTTGTTAGATATGAAGGACAAGAGTTTCCAGAAGTTAAGTGTTCAACCAGGAGAGGAGTATGAAGTTAGTGTGATGCATAGTGCTGGTGGATATTTCAAATGGCCAGCAAAAGCTGACTGAATTGTCTATCCATCTTCCAGTATGATAAAAAAGACCAGTCCTCCAATTCCTGTTGGTAGAAGGGGACAATCCATGTTTAATCTTTAGATTTTGTGAACAACTGCTGGAAGCTGTTATATGAAATGTACTGTAATTCAGTTATGATACGTACTGTAATTAATAATACAGGCAGCTGGCCTGTAAACTGGATCTTTTTGTGATGAATAAAAAGGAATTCCATTATAGATGTACTTTTAAAATGTGGTTTGATGATTTCTTTTTATCAAGTATTAATATTTTGCAGATTTTAAAAAAAGGATGATGGGACAAAATGTCCCGTACAACACTGTCCCGTACAACACTATGACTACATTATTTTGTCATAAGAGTATTAGAAAATAATTAGTGATGATCAAATGAAGTATGGGTAATCAAACTAGACATATTTAGAAATGTTCTGAAAAATTTTCTATTTCTCTGCGTCCCTTACAACACCAAGTTAAATTTGCTCTAACTTCCCTCAGAAGGAAGATATATAATTTATTTTGGGTTCAGAAGAATCACACCATCCAATATTACTTGCATGCACAATATCATTCTTGTTTGTAAATAATTTAATAGAATTTTTGACAAAAATACTCTCTGGATTCCACTGTACAACACCGGTAGAATCGCCTAAATGGCTTCCAGTCATATTGTTTTCATAATATTCAACAGCTTTCCTGTTTGTTTGCTCTGAGATTGAGATACCAGGAATTTATCGGTCAAAGGGTTAACTGGCTTCAGGTTACTACAGATCACACAGATTTATAGTAAGTTCAGTAAATGTGTTCTAGGTTGAGATACAGGAAATTTATCCGTGAAAGAGTTAATTGCTATACATTTGTGCAAATTCTAGATTATACCCTGCACTAAGTGAATAGCAGAATCCACATTTTTGGGCCATACTTTGAAATGCAGGATGGTAGAATCACTATAATTATTGCATGCTCATTCATATTATGACGGTTTAGAGTGAGGTCAATGAGTCGAATATTTAGTCACAGGCTAAGAAGTGCACTGCCAAAACACCTCAAAAAGGCATGCATCAACACCTCCACAGAGTGCAGTGTAGATCATATGGCACACTCTCAGTATCAAATGTCCATACAGCTTTAAACCTAGTTGTCAGTATTTTCTGGTCCATTTGCACTAACATTACATAATTCGGCCAGTTCCAATAAGGCCCTTTTAACCATTATCATTTTCAAAACTGGCCTTTGCTGTGGTTTTGAGGAAAGTCCATTTTACGCCAATAGAAGACAATTTTTGACAATGTACCACTGGAATGACCAGTCATTCTAGTGGTAAATTGTCCAAAATGTTCTTCTTTTGGCCTGCAAATGGACATTCAATAAGCAAATATTTTGATTTCTTAACCAAACTTAGCCATTAAAGGGTTAAATGATCGAGATCAGATAGAGTAATTTAGTTGAAAAATTTACTTGTATCTAATTATACAAGATTTTGCTAACATGTTTCTCATTCTATAGCTTACAGGTTGTGGAAGAGATAGGTATCGGAGGTAGAAACCAGCTGCGACCAGGCCAATATCACGACCTATAATAAGGCCTGTCAACAGACCTGACAATAAAAACAAATAAAATCATTTGCATCATTGATTATTTATGATAACTTGCGTCATTGAAAAATTGAAAATAGATCATTTTGTCAATTCTCATTTCAATCATCACATATATATATATATATATATATATATATATATATATATATATATATATAAATGTATATAGCAAGTGTTTAAAAAATGAACACCCTGGAATTAGTCCTCTAACCCTCAAATTTATTCAAGAAAATTTAAATTTCCAGAAAACGTCCATTTGCGGACCACGGGTAGACAATTTTAGAAAGTTTACCACTGAAATGACTGGCTCAGTTATCGATCCAGTCATTCCAATGGTAAATTTTCTAAAGTAGGTTTCTCTTGATATGCACATAGATACTTCCCAAGGCCACCGCAGAAGCAATCTTTGGCTGGTTTGAGGATTAAAGTGTTAATACGAGTCTAATGGTTAAAAGGCTGACTGTATGCTGCACATGTATTGTTCATTAATACTTTATTGATAGATGATTGACTGACTGACAGTAAATATCTAGCAATGAACAGATGCTATAATGAATAATTAAGAAATTATGACAGACAAGGCAGTTGCTACGTTTCTACACGTACAGAAACTAATTGCCATGTTTATTTCTGAATACCTATCTACACACAAGATAGCGTCACAGGACAAAAACTACATTTATACTTAGACCGATGACTGCAAAGTATATATTATGTAGATGCCATATATCTATTATATTCACTACTATTTGTTATCTTGGGTGATTATTTTGAAATCTGTTGTCTAAGTAGTCTGGCCGGATGACAATATGTAGTGAATAGATAATCTATTATTCAAATATAGGATGGAGTGTGTTAAGCAACAGTGCTAACCCTTTAACACTAAAGCTGGCGAGAAACGGTTTCCGCGGTGGTGAGATGACTGGCTTACTAACTGATCCAGCCATTCCAGCGATAAATTTTCAAAAAAAATCTCTTGATCTACAAATGGACAATTTCTAGGAGAAAATTTAAGTTTTCTTAAGGAAATTTAGGATTAAATGGTTAAACATAGACCTGGCAGTAATCCAGCACTTGTTAATGATATGACCAGCACACTGATGAGAAGTTTGTCGGCAAGAGGATCAAATGCAGCGCCAAGAACTGACTGCTGATTGACAAATCGTCTAGCGATGAAGCCATCCAGCTGCAAGCACATGAAACAAAGAATACACAGAGTCATAGTATTTAACCCTTTAACACTCATATCAGCCAAAAATGGGTTCTGCAGTGGTCTTGGAAAATGTCGATTTGCAGGCCAAGAGAAGACTATTTTTGAAAATGTATCACTGGAATGACTGGCCCATAACCGAGCCAGTCATTCCTGTAGTAAAAATGTCAAAAATAGTCTTCTCTTGGTCTGCAAATTGATATTTTCTATGAGAAAATTGAAATTTTCTTGAAAAAATCTGAGGGTTAAGGGGTTCAACTTATTTTGTCACAAATAAATTTTTTACATTTTGCCTAATAGCGAGATCCATTTCTAGCTATGCCCCGCTCATTTATAGCTAAGCTCCACCCACATTTTGCATGTCTTGGGATCGATTTATATACTTTTAACCCTGAATCTCCAGAATCCCAATTTCAAAGTAATTATACAGGTAAGCTGTTGAATATTTTGAAACTAATTTGACCGAGGGCTGTTGCTGCCATATTGCTGCTGCATCAGCTAAAGTAAAATTATTTTGAACATGTTTATTAAATTGTAAATTCATCAGACATACAAATCATACCACACTTGGAGCTATAATATGTGATTATGATTATCATGTCAGCCTACATGTGATGTAATTGATTATGATGTCATATTATGCTTGAGTGACAGATCAGATCTCGCCATTCTAATATGCTGGGTGTGAGGACTGACATAAGACATCTTACACTTCGTGTATGACTCGACAAAATTATTCTAGTAAAAAATAAGTTACAACAATAATTTTTATTGCACAGGATCTTCAATGTGCGACCCATGAGCCTGATATATTATCCTGAAGCGCTTAGGCCAAGAAGTAAGAGTATCGCTTAACCCTTTAATCCTCAAATTTATTCAACAAAATCTCAATTTTCTCAGTAAATGTCCATTTGCAAGCCAAGAAAAGATAATTTTGAAAATTTACCACTGGAATGACTGGCTCAATTATCAGTCATTCTAGTAGTAAATTCTTCTTTTCCTCTGCGAATGGACATTTCTCAAGACCACAGTATAAGCTAGTTTCAAAGTATTCAACAGAATGTTTATTAAATGGTAAAGACATTATTCGTACAGCATGTCAGACTATTAAGCATTAAAAACTGACTATATCGAGTCATTCATGACATGATTATGCATCTTACACGTCACATAGTTGACTACTGCGTCATATGATGGATGGGTAAACCTGGAAAGATCCTTTTAAGACACTTTTCCGGCTTACAGGCTATCCATCTGCAGGACCGGACATGTTTAGTTTTTTGGGCCAAGTGATCTGGTTGTGGAGAATCTCTGTTTTCAGACATTGGGTTATTGATATCCTCAGTATTGTCAGTCCTCATTAGGAAAATATATGTGCCTGGGAAACTTGGGTTTTGACTAAGAACGTTAGGACCAGAAGAAGATACAAAATCAAAATTGGATGGATGGAAGAATCCAGAAGCAGTAGGAGCCATTTAATATGTAAAATGCGAGAAGAATCAGTACATACTATCTAAGGAGATGTAGATGGGAAAGAAATTCTTCACATTATAGTACATCTCGGAAATAACGTAACATGTTTCCAAAACAAAATAAAATGTATTCTTGAATATTTTGGACTTGATTCAGAAGGTATAACTCCACCTATTCACTAGACTATGTTGTGATAGAAAGAATAAATGAGCACACAAGTCTTAAGTATTAATTCTTTACTTGTAGTTTTCAAATCAAGATGATTTCGGTTCCAGATATGTTGTCTTTGTGAAAACTGGGTCAACCATTATCCAAAATGGCTAAGGCAAATCAAATTCACTTGAACAAACTTGTTTCAGCACTTTGCGGCAGGCCTAGATGAAATTTGTCGAGTTTCAAATTAATCGGCCAAGAGGTTTCGCAGATATTTAAAATAAATGTGTATCCGAAGAATATCACAAAATCCAAGATGGCCACTATCCAAATCAAACATTCAACTTCATTTCAACTGAACAATCTTGGATTTATGAGATCAAAGAATGCTTCACGTTCAAATTGGCCCAGTGGTTTTTGAGAAGTCGCTTAAAGGAAAACATTCAGAAAGCGCTCGTTGTTTACTATTAATATATTATATTCACATGAGGCGTGGGTACAATTGGAATTTATTTGAGACAGAAATGTTTTAAGTTTTCCAGGATGTGAAACCTGAGCCATTCTCCAAAACGTTTCTGATTTTTATTCTGTGACAACGTTTAGAATGTGAAATATGCCAATTTCAGATTTCCTGCCCAATATTATTACTCGATGTCCTTTTGACAAGAACAAGCCTGCTTTTGGAAAGTGACAAAGAAACTTTAACAGCTTTTCCTTCCTTTCTGTGCTATTGTACCACAATCCACAAGTTTTTTCAATCTATATTTTTCATATTACAGTGTTCATAGCCCCATAAATTGTTGCTACTTCTGTATAAACTAGGGACAATTCATCAAGCTACATGTAGGCAGCTCTGTATCATGCACAGTTGGAGATTAGTTATCTGAAACAAGAGGCCCAAGGGGCGTGTCGCTCACCTGGCCTCCTGGAGCACTCAAATTCTCAAAATTGTTGGTGGCTTTCTTAGTAGTCTTTTAAATGAGTTTGTGGACACTTTTGCAAGTCCAATATCGCCGGCAAACACGATACGTTTTGATTGGTCCACTGCGGCCATGTTTTTGATGTAGCTCCTTCCTTTGAACAAACTTTAATGGCACTCAGAGCCTAATAATATGTCCCAGATTTTGGCTCAATCCATTCAGTGGTTCTGGAGTTGTTTTGGAAAAAAATAGATTATCCAAGATGGCTGCCAAACCATTTGGCCAATCAAGTTCTCTTGAACAAATTTGGTGCAGCTCTGGCCCTAGATGATATTTCATTCGTTTCGAATTGATCCCCCAAGCGGTTTCAGAGATTTTTAAAGACATTTCTAAAAATCGGCCAAAATCCGAGATGGCCGCCAGCCAAATTGGCCAATCGGCTTTGTTTGAACAAACATGAACGTCTGTGCCCTCAGAATGCTTCCTGCCAAATATACTTGAAATCAGTCCAGTGGTTCTCGAGAAGACATTTTAAATTTCCCACTGCTTTAGTATGGGAGTTTTTGGCAGGAAAAAGATCCAAGATGGCCGCCAAACTGTATATTCGACAGTTTAAAAAATGGCAAATATGACATCAAAATACACAAAAACATATATAAAAGCAATTTCGGCCTCAAAATCCATCAAATAAAAAAATCCAATATGGCCGCCAAACATGCTACAATTTGGTTGGCTCATGGTAGCCATGTTTTCTGACGGATTACCGTTACTTTGAACAAACTTTAATGGTCCTTAGTGTCTAATCATATCTCCCCAATTTCGGTCTGATCATTTCAGTGGGTCTAGAGTTGTTTTCGGGAAAACTAGGTCATCCAAGATGGCCACCGAACCATTTGGTCAATCAAGTCCTCTTGAAGAAACTTGCCTAGATGAAGTTTCATGAGTTTTGAATCGATTCCCCAAGCGGTTTCGGAGAAGATTTTTAAAGACGTTTCCTAAAATCGGCCGAAAAGTTGCTGATCGGGGGTTCATTTGAACAAATTTGGATCCCTATGTCCTAAGGATGCATCCTGCCACATATAATTGAAATTGGTCTAGTAGTTCTCGAGAAGAAACATTTGAAATTTACCATTGCTTTAGTACGGGAGCCTTTGGCAGGAAAATAATACAAGATGGCGGCCAAACCGTTTATCCGACAGTTTCGAAAATGGCAAATTGGAGCTCAGAATACCCAAAAACATTTATAAAACCAATTTCGGCATCAAAATCCATCACATAAAAAATCCAATATGGCCGCCAAACATGCTATATTTTGATTGGCCCACGCCGGTCATGTTTTTTGATGGATCAACTTGAACAAATTTTAATGGCCCATAGTCCTTAATCATATCTAGCAAATTTCGACCTGATCCCTTCAGCGGTTCTAGAGAAGTCATTTACTCTAAAACTAGGTCAACCAAGATGGCCGCCGAACCATTTGAACAAACAAGTTCTCTTGAACAAAATTGAAAATTGATTCATCTCTTGCCATATATTCATATTTCATGAGGCTTGCATCAATCCCCCAAGCGGTTTCGGAGAATATTTCTAGACGTTTCTAAAAATCGGCCGAAATCCAAGATGGCCACCATCCCAATTGGCTGATCGGCTTCTTTTGAACAAACCTGAATCTCTATGCCCTAAGGATGCTTCCTGCAAAATATAATTAAAATTGGCCCAGCAGTTCTCGAGAAGACATTTTAAATTTCCCATTGCTTTAATATGGGAGCTTTTGGTGGGAAAATGATCCACGATGGCCACCAAACCGCTTATCCGACTGTTTCAAAAATTGCAAATTTGAGATCAGAATACCCAAAAACACAGATAAAACCAATTTCGGCCTCAAAATCTATTAAATAAAAAAAATCCAATATGCTCGCCCACAGCGGCCATGTTTTTTTACACTTCCCTTAAATGAACTTTAATGGCCCTTAGTCCCTAATCATATTTGCCAAATTTCAACCCGATCCCTTCAGCGGTTCTGGAGAAGCTGTTTTGGCTAAAACTATGTCAACCAAGATGGCTGCCGAACCATTTGACCAATCAAGGTCCCTTGAACAAACTTTGTTCAGCTCTTGCCCTGGATCATATTTCATGAGGTTTGCATCAATCCCACAAATGGTTTCGGAGAAGATTTTTAAAGACGTTTCCTAAAATCGGTCAAAATCCAAGATGGCCACCGCCCAAATTGGCCGATTGGCTTCATTTGAACAAACTTGAACAAACTCCCTATGTCCTCAGGATGCTTCCTGACACATATAATTGAAATAGGCCCAGTGGTTCTTGAGAAGAAGTCGTTTAAAGGAAAAGTTGACGGACGGACGGACGGTCGCCATGGCATAAGCTCACTTGGCTTTTCAGGCCAGGTGAGCTAATAATGAAATGCTGCATACAATTTAATATTTGAACTTGTATCCGTACACAATACTACAAATCCACTTACCACATCAGAAATGCCAGCATAAATGAATATACCAAATGCCCATGTATAATGATCATGTGTCACGAGATAGCCTAAGACAGGCGCTACCAGTACACGTGACAATGTAAGCAGATTTGGTATTGTTCTTATATCTTCTTTCTGAAATTGGAATTTGAAAACAAAATGAATATATAGACATGTTTATTTGAAAGTCATTTGTTGAACACCATTCACGTCTGTCCAAATTCAAAATGTGCATAACCTATTTTTACCGACGTTGCAAGGGTATATGTGAGCATGGAGTGCTTCTTATTCTTAAGACATTTTTGAATAACTCTGCTTCTACTGGAGGGATCGTCTCGGGGCTCGGAAATTAGAAAAATATTGTTGCCCACATGGGCAAGTACGCCATTTAAATTAGGTTCCAGTGTGTTAAAATCTGGTTGCCCTGCAGTAAAGTGGTTGCCCCGGACCGCAGGAACATGTAATTTTCGTGGCCTGCTTCTGTAAATTTGGAGGGACATATGCTCATGGGATCCCGAGCAGATATGTCAACTTTGGGATCTAAAACACAATGTTAGCAACAGTTTTGGCAAAAGTTTTCAAAATAGACATATATAGGCGTTTTTCAATAACTGGTTCTACTGGTGCAATCTTCTCCAAACTGGGGTGGCAGCTTGCGCATATGGTCCCGAACATCTATACCAATTTTCTGGCCAAAAGTTAAATTGCAACAGCTTTCAGCAACATTGTTTTCAAAATAGACATTTTTGAAGCATTTTTCAATAACTGTAATGGAGCGATTTTCCCCGAACTTGGATTGATGTGTATCTGTGGAGTTCCGAAGACGCCAATTTTATGGTAAAAAACTAAAACACAAATTTACGGGAACGGAAAAAAGGTTGTGGCAGATGTAACATTTGCATGAACGAAAAATGGGTTGTGCCCAGGGTCGGTGGAAGGGAATGCAGCACCCTAGGGGGGGGGGGGGGGGGGGGGTTTGTGGGTGTGGAAAATTTTGAAAATTAGATGCATTGAGAAACATGCTCTTATATTCTGAGTGATAAACAATGCAGACTTTATTTTTGTTTCTAAATTGCCTATAATTGACATTTTTTGCGATTTAACCCCAATCGTACTTTGGATTCAATAAAGTTGCCTCTCTTTCACTAATTCCTGGATAAAACCCTGACGATAACAGGATGGTCGCATAGATGGTTGGAAGCTAAAACATATGTGACACCATCCACCCCATTTCATGGTACTGTGTTTAATTTAGACCATATATGTGATCTCAGAAACACGTATATATTACATATCGCTCTCACTGTCACTTTGCATGCAATATGCTTAATTAGAGCCATCACCGGCGACAGCGTGATGGGTATGTTCTTTAATAAGTGACAGGCCAGTCATAGGTGATGACTGTAGGTTTATTAACTGTATTCTATAATTTTTTAACCTATATGTGAACCAAAACTTATTAATATTACTTTAAGCGGTGTCCGGCATTGCTTGGGGGGGGGGGGGGGTTGCGAACAGGACCGTAAGTTGGATGACAAGTGGAGGGGGGGGGGGGTCTGACCAGAAGGGGGCGGGCGTTTGGGGGTCTTTGTCCACCCCATCCACCCCCAAACACATCTACCATGAACATTTTTTAAATCCAGATGCTCTCAGATGGCTGCCCGGCATTTCTGGACGTGAATATGAATTATCAGTTGGCTGGTAAATTATTATATTTTACCCATTTTGCTATTTTTCTCCAAAGATTTCTTTTAATTTTATTTTTTCTTGCGACAGTAAACTTTCAGTCTGTGATGGGTGTGTGTGTGTGCTAATACAGCCAGGCCCCTTTCTCACCCCACCCCCACCTGCCTGGGTGAATCTAGGGGTGGGTCTAGGAGAAGATATCTCCCTTCTACTGGGGGGGGGTCCTCCCCTGGAAAATCTTTAAAAATCAGACTCAGTCATTTCCTGCATTCAAAAAGTACAAAAATGATCTTACAAACATATGTAACTAAATACATGTACTACCTCCTCCCCCACCCCCACTTAATTGCATATTTACCACTGATTACCATAACCTTTCACTTATATGTAGTCAACGTAAGCCTTAAGCTGCCCTATTATAATCACTCCAGTGACTCCACTTCGTACACAAAGTTATTTCAAATTGGAAAATCGACTGAACATGCTGAATGTTATTAAATATGATGTCTGCCTTGAGTGACTGTCTAGTCGAAACACTTTGAACAGTCCCCAAAGCGTATGTGTATCGACAACTTTGTTTCCATTAAACTTCTAAGAATGCATTATTTATAACGTGTAACGCCACGACTCTGGATTTGTAAGACTGACGCTTGTCCTGAAGGTTTAGGATGAAAGTAGGATGCGTGACACTGTTTTTGTCCCCTTTTTATAGGCCTTTGGGTCCCACTCACTGCACATGCTCAGTGATTGTTCTCCCTTTGTTCCATTTTGCACATGCTCAGTGGGTCCCATATTTTGGGTACCCTCTCAGGCCATGTATATCCGCATGCATACCGAGGGACCCAAATTTATGTTCCCTGGTAATTTAGTTACAATGTGTTTTGCACACATGTTCATGCATGCATGGTTTATAAGGGACCCAAAATATGGATTTGGGTCCTGGATTCCTGGTTATCGATTATAATGCCATCCTTTGGCTTATTGGTATGGGTTTGGTCAGATTGACGTTTTGTCATGTGCAGGGTGTAGCGCGGATCGGCTGGATGGGTACGGACCATCCCAACTAGGCTGGGTATGGGACGAATGTTCCAGGTACGTTTCAAGCATGCCCCCATGGGTAGGATAGTACGCGTGTATAAAGCCATATGAGAGGTTCGTTAAAACGACTAAATCTGTAAGCACGCATAGCGCGCATGCGCGTGCATCAGAGCTTCCCTGGCAACACGTGTCAGTATTGGGAGTTTATGCTTATACATAGTGTACCAGAGTTAGTACTGATGATTTCTTTAAATTATTCAATTCTCGTCGCTCTTGGTACCGATCATGACCAGAACGAAACAAGAATATCAGAACTCTTTACTTTTTTTAAATCCGACCAGAAATGGACGAGTTATTGTCAAATGGCGCACTTAAACTATTTTCAAAATATTGCTTGAACGTCGTAATCGCGTGTATGTATTAAATGAATGGGGAATGTGCTGATCACGTGATCGCCACATCACCCTTTCTAGCTGCACGCTGATTGGCTACTGCTTGCCTGCTGATTGGCTGGGGCGTTCTGCCTCTGATGTCACGAGTAGTATAAAAGGAGCCAGAAAACAAGAATCGAGAGCACTTCGGCATGGAAGCCGACACGACAGCAAGGTTGCTGGACCAGCGCAGTGCTAGACGTGGCCTACTGCTAACTGACTGTGGTACCTACACCGCAGCAGTGCCCTTCGGAATTCAGATCTGTAACGGTGAGCAACCTTGAACATCCACGATTAGGTTTTTGTAAGCTCTTGGACAGCTATCCAAGGGCAAATTAATTAAATAGAAGGACTCCCTTTTCAGCACACTCACAGAGCTTCTTTGCGGATGGGCCTTGCGGGCCCGATGTAATTCTACGGGATGTAGAACTGAGGTGATTCTTGGTGGATAACTTGCCAGATTTTCCGAACCACGCTGAAAAGTGGTATCAAACTTCCGCGCAGCATCCCGCGCGGTGTACCCAGTTATGTACGTGCATATTTAATTATCACTGTAGCCCTCCTTGTTAATGGGCAACTTTCAAAGTACTGTCACCGGATGGACACCTTATAACGTACTGTGCAAATTCATTTATTAGTTATTCTGACTATCTAATGGACATCTTTCCATAACTGTTCTCCTTCACCGTCTTGAGAGTGAGCCGTATAAACAGTCTGCTTGCAGAAATCTCCGCTGCAACTTCGGAATTGTGCCACCTCGCGCTACTCAACTGTAGCGTATCAATTCCTGTGATTTATCAACTCTTACTGTACCGATGACCAATAGGTACTCAAGTAACTATATTATTGTACATTTCATTATTTCCATAATAGGTACAAATGACTAATAGGTGCCTTCCCAATCTTAAAGACTGCATTTTTATATTTTCCGTTTCATGTATATATTATCTTCATTTCCATGTGCTTACAACTAACGAGCACTTTAAGGTCCTATGACCTGATATACTGTTAGCACTGTACTAGTTAGTTATGTATATGGCAAGTAGCCATCCTAGTTATTTTGTTTTGTTTATAGAAAAACTTTAGGATGCAGTACGCTAGACAATACTATATAGCAACATTATATCCGCATCACTATATCTCCACCAGCATCAATTTTACACTGAGGTCACTGATCATACTCATATTGATCGAACCTGACATGTGACCAACTAAACCTTGCTATTCTAGCTCGATAGGATAGGTTTAAAGTAATTAGGGACAATCTCTCCACAAGAGACACATTGTGTACGCCTCTTTTCCGGCTGTGGTGGCTATGTAACCCCGCACACCGGCTAGATTGTAAAAAATAGGCCAATTACCTTAGGACCTCTTATTAATATCAAGTGATTGTCTCTTTCTGCGCTCCTCCAGCCGTAAGGCTTAATAATTGTCTGGACTCCAAAACGACACATTGGCAGGATCCGACTCTGGGAAACTATTGGGGTTTCCGAGCGGTAATAGCTAGTGCCGATTTTACACACACACACCCTGTATCTTCGGATACCAGTTAGTTTAAATACCCCCCCCCCCCCACCCAATGTAGGAAGTAATGCGAAAACTAATTATATTATGTAACACCGGCCTGCAGTGCATCTCTGGGCATACTGGAACTTAACCCTAATGACAGGTAAAATGTTAGTTCCGTAACACACGGGTGATGGACGCGACGCAGATCTCCATCCAACTCTGTATGGTGACTGGGTGCAGTCTTAGAACCCACCACACCCTCACGGGAAGGTCGCTAGGAATGGATATCTGCCTCTTAGTCCCCGCCATAAATACTATTGCGCTTTCTAAATTGCTTATGTGAACTGTAACCTGTCCTAGTGATGTTATATGTGGTTGTGGGGCGATGGTGACCGGATCGGCATATGATTCGAGAGATGTCGCTCCGTAACATGTATGCACGCTGTCTTTCTGAGGAATATGCTATGCGAGGCGATCTTCGGGAAGCTGGGCATCTTCGCCAGTTAGACGTATGTGTCAAAGATAAGTAGGAATCCCTGCCACTCGCGGCCAAAGCTTGGAAACGTATCTAATAACCAAATGGTAGGTTAGAATTTAGCAGAAGGCCCGCATAAATAAAGCGGCAACTACCAATACTGTATCTTTGGACCTACATAAGGTAGTGACCTATGATTTCTTCGGAAATCATCCATCCCGCCTTCACGTAAAGCAGCGTACATCACATTAATTATAGTTTCACTTTGATTGAACCACCGCACAAAGCTTTTTTTCTTTGAACAAGAGTGGCCATTTTTGCCAGATCTTTTCCTCCTCTTCGGCGTTGAAGGCATTTTCCTGTGACAGAGGCCCGCGCGAGGCATTTTCCTCTCGCAACAATAAGATTTCGTATGTGTTAGGGGTATAATTGGTTTATATTAAACTATACAAGTAGCCTCGTTGTGATGCTTCCTTGCGGGGATACCTCTGCGGATTTACGAATCTGTGAGGTACCTTCGGCGAGCCCACGTAGAAAAAACACCAGTTTGTTCTATGTACTGTATTATTTTTGCTCATTCACTAGCAAATGAGTAGCATTGTTTGTATAGTTGTTATTCTTTTAATTATTATTATCACGTCCAGACTTTTAATCTAGTTAATGGACCGACATTCCGGTGACACGAACAGTTGGGATGAAATTGTGAGGTTGAATCTCGGCGGCAGTGGTTGTACGGCCCCAATGGAACGTTATCGTTCAACCGGCTCTAAGTCGGTCTTTGTATCTTCTGGAGTCGCGATACAGGTTCCGTAACCCCGAGAACCGTAGCTAACCAGCCCTCCCGCGCATCCTGTACATGCGGTACAACGGAGTGGAGCAACATAGCGGACCAGCGCGTACCCCACGAGCTACAAGTGGAGCCCGCTGTGGGGCTCGAACGAGAACCCATGCCAACACTCAACTTCCCCGTGTTTCAGTCTCCTTCATTCGACAGTCAGCACTCCCTCGATTTTGAGGTAGCGTCATATGACGGGAGAACGGCACGCGTGCTCACCGACTATGCTAGGAATTTCCCCGGTGCGGAACAACCAGCACCACCGTTACATGGGTTTTCGCCGATCAGCGAGGGGACATTCCGTGATCCCTCGCAGGCAGGAACTCAATATATAACACTGTCGGATATCCGCGATAGGCACTCAACATCTACGCCGGATCGCGGTCGACCATGACACAGACCCCTATGGGGGCATACCACTCCTTTACAACCATTATGTTCGCCAGCGTCATCACAGGGTGACCAATGGCCGGAACCTCATGTACCATATCCAAAATCTCCACCGGTATGTATGTCGTCACCATATGATCCATCAGTACCACGATACGATCCGGGAGATGCAGCACCCTTCCAACAATACATCAGAACACCATCGCACAGCATACACCACCCCCGTCAGTCTCCTGCGCCGCCTCCGTATGAGGAGCACCCGTTGCAATAACCAATAGAATGTCCACGTCGTCTACATAGTACGCCTCCACCAGTCTATAGACCAACACCGTCTATGGACCCACATCATAAGTCGTACAAATCGGTGGACAGATTGTCAAATGGAAGAGTATCTGGCCGCAAAGCTGTCCGGGAAAGCATTACAAGTCCTGGCAGATTTGGGCACAGATTATAAACCAACATACACGGAGTTGGAAAGTGCATTGTCAGAGAGATTCGAGGACATGGCCCTCGGTGAGACAAGTCGCCTGCAGCTTAAGAACTTGCGTCGATAAGCCGGGGAGACACGAGCGGAGTTAGCTAGTCGTATTCGGCGACTAGTTGCCCGCGCCTACCCCAGCATGAATCACAAGGGTGTAACACATCTGCATCTGGACACTTTCATCGTTGCGTTAAGTGGTGAACCCTCCCTCAAAGAGAAGTTATTCCTCGTAGAACAAGGTAGTCTTCAAACATTAATGGCAACCACGGTTCGGATTGAGAATTTCTTGGAGCGGGAGAAAAAACAATCGCCTTCAATTACACTCAATCAATGAAGTAAGCAATGCCAACCTCATAACCACAATCGACAACCCAACTGCATCAGCACCCACATCAGCATCAGACCCGCAAACACAATCAGAACAACCCACCAGTCAAAATCACGCACCTAGAGGAAGAGGATGTGGCCAATCCCATCGCGGAGGCCACAACAACGCCCCAGGATGCGGGAACCAGAAGGACAATAACAATCGTCAGAACATGCATGATTACTTAGAAGAGATAACGAAACAGATCCCCGCACTCACCAACTTAGTCACCACACTCAGCACCACGGTCGCAACACAGTCGACAACACGCCCAGCAACAAATTTGATGACATCTGCACAGCCACCGAACACATGTTTTGGATGTGGTCAGCCGGGCTACTGGGAGGAGCAATGTCCAAATCGCCCTCCGTCTACAACTCCTGCTGCTGACCGTCGTACACCGCAGCCTGAGACCCCGTTAAACTAGAATGGGCACAGATTACAGTCACTTCGGTGACCACTCTTACAACCTGGCTCAACTGCAGCCTCCGGACAACAACGTCAGGTGGCCTACACAACTGATCCTCACACGACAGTACGCAATCACACACACGGCTTCATATATGTCGGTACCAATGATGCGCACAGCATTCATGGCACTGACATCTCCCCCTGCCGGAGGTTGTGACCCCGCAACCTCCGTTCCTAACAAACCTGTCCTATGTAAAACGGCAGTGGTAGGTTGTAGTATCTCCGCTGAAACAACGTTTACACAAGCACCACGACCCACCGCGAGGCCACTTAACACCTGGTGCCCCTTGGTGCAGGGCTTCCACTAATTTTTAAATGGGTAATGCTATTGGGAGTCCAAGCAAGAAACATGGAAGTCTAAAATGGTTCAAATACATGTAATTTGCTTAAAACCACTGTTTTTAGAGGTCAGGGCCAAAAAATAGAAAGTCCCAAGACTTCCTTGGTATGTTTTTTGGGAGTCCAAACAGGAACTTTGGGAGTATAGGACTCCCGGACTTCCACTAGTGGAAGCCCTGCCTTGGTGGTTTGCAATTCACAAGTCTTAACAGCATCATCCACTACAACCAGCAGTAGCAATAATGACACGGACAGTAGTCAACATTCGGCATCATGGATCCGCAAGAAGAAGCATTGTTCAAAGGATGGCAAACCGCAGCGCTGTCATTGGTTCTTCTGTGCATCAACTAAACATCCCATGATGCATAGAAAGAGTGGCTCACACAGGTAGGCCTCATCCGCGACCGCACCAGTCCTGTCCACACTGCTGTATACACCAACTCACAGTACACTGAAACAGCATCAACAACACCACCATTGCTACCCCCAGCTCCGTCATCGCCCAAGCAATCACAGCAACAGCGACGATGGGTTGGCCCCTTCACTCAGCCACCAACTGCATTCACGGAAGCTATCCGTAAACAAGCCAACTATATATAGGGTGATACTGCACCAAAGACAATCCCGCAGGCAGTATCATTGGAAACTCTTCCAAAGGCACACCGCAAAGTAATATATACGTGTGCTTGTCTGTTTAGTGGTGTTTCCACCAGTGCCACCGTTGACACTGGAGCTTCCATTACCGTCTTTAACAAGCGCTTGTATGAGAGCATCCCACCTCATAAGAAGCCACCCCTTAGGCATACAAACATATTTTTGCAAACAGCTACGGGAGCTGATGTCCCCATGGCTGGTACAGTAAACCTCGTAATACAGAGAGGAAATGCAATTCATACAGCGAGTTGTCATTGCATCTATTCAAAACCAGGCCCTGCTTGGTTCTGATTTCCTCAGTGCCAGCGAAGCCGTTATACATCGCAGACAGCAGGAATTAGACACACACGGCCGACGTATACCCCTTGGACCGAATCATCACTGTACGACTTGTGCAGTGATTTTGGCATCAACAACCACAGTTGAGCCGGGACAGGAGAAAATCTTATGGGCCACCGCACCACAGTTAGGAAACAACACACACACAGCTATGCTGGAACCAATATATAATCGCCTCACAATGCGCCAGTGCCCGGATGATCGTGGACACCACCAACAAGGATCATATACCCTTCCAGGTATTCAATGGCATGACGGACGCAAGAACTCTTGAACCGGGAGTTCGTTGTGGCCATCTGGTGGATATGATATCACTGGAGACACCCCTTACTGCACCCATACCAGCAACATCTTCTGATGATTTACCGGAACACCTGCCTGACATATATCTGTGTGCCACAGTTGGACTGGTGCGATCTCATAAACGTGACATATGAAAATTACTATATAAGTATTGTGAGTTTCTCGGCTGGAGATATAGACCTGGGAGAAACATATATCTGTATACAGTATACTAGCACTTCATATATTTCAAAGCTTTTTGGGGGATTATATTTTGCCACAGCTATTTGTAATGGAAATGGTTTCAAAATGCTATTATTCCATTACATAGTATTTATTAATGTATGATAATGATGGTGTTATTGTACATTCATGAATTGATGGGCAAGCTAAAACAGTTTGGGCAACCAAGTTCATACAAGCACCTGCCCAAAGGGCAACCCAAATTTATAACATTCTGCGATGTCTGGTACTCGGATATAAATATCCTGGACTCGGAAATTGTTATTATTATCATAGCGTGATGGTAACCGAGTATTGTACGTTAAATTCTATCTGAAAAATGTGGTAAAATGTTTTGATCCTTCCGTCTCAAACTCCTGTTAGCGCACAAGATCTTGTGAGAACATGTCATGAGCCTCCAATTACAAAATAATTTTATCAACAGGCTCACCAACATAAGAAGCGATCTACCTCATTTTAATTATTAGGCAAATTTTGTTGCATGTTTGATTCCGTTTTGGATCATTTTATGAATTTGGTTGCTTACATTGTGGGCTGTTTGTGTTTTGCCAGATTGCATCGATATTGTGTTCAGAAGTAGTACTCTGTTTATAGCGAACGAAGTGAGTGATGGGTTCACGCGAAGCCATCGCGAACGAAGTGAGCGTATATAGATAACATGTACATACGTGTAATGAGGAAAAAACAACAGAAAATGAGACAGGGAACCAGGCTAAAATATATATACCATGCGACTGAGCTTTGTTTCCGGTAGCGAGCTTTTTTTGGTTCCGGTTTCTGCTTATGATATAGCTTTTGTGGTTTCTTCATGGGCCCACGTTGCATTATGGGATATGGTTATTCATTATGCGTATGTTCCTCTAATTGTTTTAGGGCAACCTACTGCGCATTCTCAATGTCCAAAGTTTGTGTGATATTGTTATCACAAAAATCGCGTTCATTTACTTCAGAACGTAAAATGATTAAATAGTCTGACGCAGACCAAATACAAGCTTTATTTATATTCCTATTTATGCGTCTGTAAATGCAATATGAGGTTTGGTTGACTGTCTCGTAATTATACTTAACAACCATGGCCGTGGAAAGTCGTTGTTATCAATGCTGTATGTATTTAGCACTGATAGCTGGAAATTTAAGACCCGGTACCACGCAATTCTCACCCGGATGGTATGTACATTCATCTATGTATTTACGTGCAGTCATGCATTAACTCCCGGTTTTTGTAGCTTATGTATGAATACACGCGATCTAAAAGTTCTAGTGGCTGACATTTCATTATGACATCATAGTTACTATGAACTTGTTTGTATTTCCCCAAATGGCGAGGAGCACTGCGATACGTCATTAAAAATTTTATAATGCCATTGGACTGGTACAAATATTTAATCGTAAAAGATGCAACAATGCTGGCAGATATCACTGATAATGTGCATACGTATTGTTGTGAATATCGTGGGACTGGATCTACCAGAATGTCCTCCAAGCATGATGAAAAATTATCTTCAAATGTACTATACACGGGCATACGTATTTATGACATTTCGACCCTATACAAATTCCTCCTATTTATTTAAGCAATAAATGGTTTCTGTGTTCGCTTATAGGCAATGCCTATTTTCATATTAATAATAGCATTCCTGAACGCCTATTACTATCTGGCAACTAGACTGGAGGCATTTTTAGTGGTCGATGGTCAACAAAACAATTTTTGTTCTTTTACTTTTAGCAAATAAAATTAGCAAGAATTGTGGATGCCAACAATTCTCATTTGAAGTAGAATTTGCAGGTCTTTTCAAACATTACCAATACTAGCTGTAGACATAGGCGAAATATTCACCGCTACATAGTTGTTTGGGTTGAATAAAACTTTGTTCAAGTTGCCCCATCATAATGGACACGGGATACATGTACGATATAATCGAAAATCGAGATTATTTTTTCAAAATGATCGCGATTAGGAAAACTGAATAATTGTGCAAACCTAGGCAACGTCTATTTTCATATTAATGCCAAATGATCTGCTGGACTTCAGTTTAAACTAAAATCAAGATTTTGCTTGGTTCAACTTACAAATCCTTTTACTTGCTCCTTCCAGGGATCAGGTTGCAATGCATCTGCCTCGTTTCTATTTTCCACTTTGTCATCAATATCAGGCGTGCTGTTACAAACCACATGAGGCTGAGCACAATTGTTACATTTGCTGTTTAAACATTTCTTATGGACTAGATCTCTATTGGTTGAATCCTTTTCATTCACATCTTTTTCACCTGCTGTTCTTTCATGATCGACATATGCATTGCCAGAATCATGATTTAGATGGGCGGGCGTGTCCTTAGATTGTGATATTTGTGAATGAAGGTGAATATACTTATTAAACTTAAATGCACCAATTTTTTCTAAATTAGCCGTTTTACGCGTACAGAGATCGTTGTACTTTGAATTCAGAACAGTGTGCAAATATCGAGCATTATATGCCTCAACGTTTTCACGTTTCAGCTTTACTGTCACCAGTTTTCGTACATCATATTCCGCCTTAATGTTTCTTGAGGTCAAACTACGCGTGCATACTATGCTTTCAAAAAGCAAACTCCGCGACAAAATATATTGTTTTTCCTTTGATTTGATATTGTTGAAAAGTTTGGTAATACGTCTTCGGATAAACAAATGACAAGTAGCGCCCATGGGCGCGGACATTTTGTTTCGGGCCGTTGACGGCCGAATGAAATCTATCAATCAATCAATCATAATCTATATCCTGTAAGAAGGCCTATCAGCCTGTTATGACAGGTTGTTTGGGTATTTACATTTTTATCTTAGGGTATTAATTAGTGTACCGTTTTTAATAGTTGGTCTGATACCAATCGGGTTTTATATCGACTGCGAGGTAATCATAGTATAACGGTTGAGTCTTCCATAACTTATCCAGCCTAGATTCAAAAGATAATATTGTTTGGGCTTCAACTACGTGTTGTGGTAGGCTATTCCATAAGTCTGTAACTCGATGTTTGAAAGAGTATTTTTGCAAGTCGAGTCTTGCTCTTGGTTTGTATAACTTTAGTCTATGCCCCCTATAGTTATAAGATTTTCTCTTAACTGAAAAAATTCACAGATTTCTGGGTCATATTTTTTGTTAGGATTTTGTAGGTCTCTATCATATCCCCCCCCCCCCCCCCTTTTTTTTTCTTCGATATGCCAAAGTGGGTAAATCGAGTATTTTAAGTCTGGCTTCATAGCTTAAGTATGATAGGCCTGGTACTACTTTAGTTGCGTGTCGCTGTACATTTTCCAGAAGGTCTATATGATTTCTATAATCAGGACTCCATGCCTGGCTTGCATATTCGACATGAGGTCTTACCAATGATGTGTAAAGTGTTTTGAACAATTTTTTGTCTAAATGTACAAATGTGCGCCGGATAATTCCCATGATTACGTTTGCTTTGTTGACCTTATCAACAATATGTTTTTCAAAGGTCACCTTATCATCAATGATAACACCAATATCTATTTCAGTGTTAGTGAATTCTATAGGTGTATACTCTTCTAAGGATGATTTACCAATTCGCATGCATTTACATTTCTCTGCGTTGAATTTTAAGAGCCACTTATCTGACCATTCCCCTAACAAATATATATTTGATTGCATTTGTAATCTATCTGGTGTGGAGTTTATTTCCTGAAACAACTGTGTCGCCTGCATATAAATATATGTCGCTGCCATTTTTATACAATTGGGTAGGTCGTTTATATACAAGATAAAGAGAATAGGTCCCAATACAGAGCCCTGGGGGATTCCACTATATACAGGTTTCCATTCTGAGTGTTCTTCGTTAATTATGACTCATTGTTTGCGGTCTGATAGAAATGATTTAATCCAATTCACAATTTTAGGCCCTATATTGTATTGTGTTATTTGTGAACAAGTCTCCCATGAGGCACCTTATCAAAGGCCTTTAAAAAGTCAGAATAAGCGATGCCAACAGTCCCTCCTCCATCGAGAATTTGTGTCCATTTGTCTATAACATATAATAGCTGTAATAAAGTTGATCTACCCAGGATGAAACCAAATTGATTTTTACTTAACAATCTGTCCTCCTTCATATGTATCATTATACTATCTCTTATAATACTTTCTAACAGTTTACATACTATGCTAGTTAAACTTATAGGTCTATAGTTTCCCACATACTTTGTGTCTCCTTTCTTGAATATGGGGGCTTATATTGGCTTGTTTCCACTGTGTAGGCAGGGTACCAGTACTCAACGAGTTCTGACAAAGTATCAGTAAAGGTTTTACTCAAATATCTTTAAGTTCTTTCAAAATACGTGGATGTATCATGTCGGGTCCAGGGGATTTTGAAATTTTCAGGTTCTCCATATATTTCTTGATGATCTCTGTATTGATAGTTACTGAATTTATTTCTGGGCAAGACACTTTCTCAACTTCTGGTAATACGCCATCAGGTTCTATGATAA
The DNA here is from genome assembly GCA_034401795.1 of Chaetoderma sp. LZ-2023a. Lineage (NCBI taxonomy): Eukaryota > Metazoa > Mollusca > Caudofoveata > Chaetodermatida > Chaetodermatidae > Chaetoderma > Chaetoderma sp. LZ-2023a. The sequence continues at coordinate 63,974,813 of CM067373.1, forward strand.
ATACAGATGAGAAAAAATTTGATAACGCCTCAGCTTTGTCTACATCCGTAGAAGTAAAGTGCTTATGGTTATTGTCGGTGTATAAGTCTGGAATTGCCTGTTTGGTTTTTGTCTTGGATCTTACATAAGTCCAAAACTTTTTGGGATTGTCCTTAATATTTATGGCTATTTTTTGCTCATGTTATTTTACAGTCTTTCTGGTTTCTCTGCGGATCTGATTTCTTACCCTGTTATAGTCTGTTTTCATTACAACATCACCTGTCATCCTGTATTTTGCCCAGAGCCTTCGCTTGCCTTTTATCAAATTTAGTCGTTTACGTTTAAAAGGGAGCCTGTGCTTTTTATTATTCTTTTTAAACCGCTGCTTAATAATGGCCTTAGGTGCACATTCTTTTACTGCTGTTCTTAATTTGTTTGTAAAAATATCCCATTGTATCTCTATATCACGATCTTTCAAGATGATGTCCCAATCAATGTCTAGAATACTTTTCATTTGCTCATAATTTGCCTTATTATAAATATATCTTGCTTTGGGCTCAACTGAGTTTAGCAAATGTGCATAGAAATCTAGTGTTATGACTGAGTGGTCACTTTTACTTAGAGGTGCATCTATGTCACGTTTCCCTATCATACCGTCTTCATTTGCAAATATTAAGTCTAAACATGTTGGCTTGTTAGTACCTCTGCCTCTAGTTTGTTCTGTTACATGCTGATATAAAAAAGAATCCCTTATGGTCTCTATAAAATCAAATTCAGGACCCCCTTGCCACCATTGGTTGAATATTCTGTCCAATCTATGGCTGGGAAATTAAAGTCCCCCATGATAATTATATGTGTATAGTGCATGTTAGTTACTTGTTCCAGAAGTAATTGCTGATTTCTGTTATTTTCTATAGTTGAGCTGGGGCTACGATAAATAAATGTGATTAATAATCTGTCTGTGTTATTTAATTTTATTTCCATACACAAAAATTCAGTAAAATATATGTTAATGTCTATTGGTCTATATCTTAAGGATGAAAGTATATAAACCATCAGTCCCCTGTCCTTGGTAATGTTTAAGAGCAGTATATCATATCCATCTAAATTGGATTCTGAAGTCTGTCTTTCATGTCTAAAGTATTTTGGTTTTACTTCTGAAAATGCTAATACCCAAGGTGTATCCTCCATGATGTTTAATCTTTGTTTAAGTTCAATTAATTTTTCTGCACTGAATGTATCAACATTTGAAAACAAAACTTTAAAGCCATTACAATTTGTGTTTACATATTTTTTGTCTTTTGTGCATTTCTTTGTGTTGATAATATGTTATTTATTTATGTCATCTTTTGTGTTATTTACATGCACACCTTTCATATAACATTCATCCCTTAAAAGAGAGAATTTGTTATTTAGTATTGTTTGTTCTGGTAGTAATGTTTGTTTTGATTGTATGGTTGACTGCTTGGACGCCTCCCTAATCTCCTCCCATAGATAAAATCCTGTTTTTCTTTTTCAGGGCTATGATGGTTTTGTGACATGTCTAACTATATGCACAAGTAAGTTAATATATTTTGGGACATTACATTTAGCCCTTGCGTGTTTGGATGTATGTAATCAAAGAAAAGATCTTGATATACATAGCCCATCTCAGTAAAATATGTCTGGACTGCTGAATAGTTGAGAATGGTCAATAAATACCGCACCGTGACAATCTGCTAATGAGTATAGCCTCTCATTAAATTCTTGGACCAGACCATTTTCATAATTGTCATAAGGCCTAGGTGGTAAGGTGGACACAAATATGGCTGTATTAGGTGCAGTTGATTGCACATCCTTAATCATGGAATCATAATCTCTTATCATTCCATCCACCGTTCGTCTTCCAATCTCATTACTACCTACATGTAGTACAAGGGCATCATACTTCTTGAGCGATAGACATTTATCCAAATGATATTGAACCTCCTTGATACGTGCTCCACTGTAGGATCTTACATCAACATTTCTTCATTTGACATGTATCATCCGCTAAATTTGCGGAGGGTTGAACTCCCTATCAATAAAATAGAATGTTTATCTTGTATCTGCTGGTTAGGTATGTTAGAGTATGGTATATTTCCATTAACTCTTTCATATTGTGCGGTATTTGCAGGCCTACTGATCTGCATGAGTTGTTGATTAGGCATGCTAGTTGTATGTATTTTGTTTTGCACAGCTGTCCTAGGTCTGGCCACAGCATCTGCATAGCTGCCAATCCTACCCGTGTTTTGGTTGACATGTGTTTGTTTCGTGGCGCCAATTTGATTGATGCCTGTTTCACATTGATGAGAAGTTGATTGATTGTAGCTAGGCTGTGTAGGGTACTCATAGCTGATGGATTGCTAGGATTTCTCATTGTGCTTTTAGAAATAGTAGGGTTAACAGGTGGTCTCAGGGGATTGCTGACCTGTTGCATACTGGCTTGTTTACCTACAATCACTGGTATACTATTTTGCAGATTGCAATTATCACCCTTACGATCGTTATATATTTTGTTGAGCTGATATTATAAGGCAAATTATCCCTCCTTTATTGCTTTTATTTCCTCATAACAGCCTGTCTTTATTTCTGTTATTTCATTTAGCAATGATCCCAGTATACTACCATTTGTACTCATTTCGGGGTCACTATCTGTTGCATTATGTCTAGAGAAAGTGCTCTTCGATAAGTCAATGTGACTGCATATAGAAACGTCAGTACTAAGACTGGGCTTGTGTGATGATGCATTCACATTAATACTAGTTAGATTCCCACTAGTTGTGATTTGTTCAATAACATCAGCGTTGCTATATGGTGTGACATCAGTTAGATCTACAATATTTGTATTGTGCTCAATAATGTCAGTGTTACTGATCGCCGACTGGAGCGTAATTGCTGATGCCTGATCTGTTTCTGACTTCATTTAGGTTTCTGTTTGTGCCATAGATTGTGTCTTCAGGTAAATCACACTTGTCACTTGTACTCGCAGTCATATACAGACTTATGCCATTTTAAAAGCTCGTTAATCTGCTTTGATATTACTGTGCATGCGATACATGAGTATGTACACTTGGATGTAGCTAATGCTGAGACCATGTAGATTGGCAACTGTGTGCATGTATAGTGTGTCCAATTTCTGCAATCATAGCATAGTATCATATAATTGTTATTAGGGTTTCCACACCCACAACGTATTGCTGGGGCGGTTTCAGATGTTTTATTCTCGGTGGCATTTTCGGGTGTGTTTTCAAACCATTTAACGTCACTGGCATTTATGGAGGCAGATTTAACTGTAGCATCATTGTGAATGTCAGCTACTGTTAGAATGGTACTAGGGGGGTGGGGGGTGCTTACTTGGCTGGTTTTATCTATTTGTCTGATGGTCATAGTGCTCAGTGCTGCTGAGAGTGAGATTAGGGTAGGAGACTTATTACTATTTGTTACTGAATCATTAGTTTGGATAGAGGTTGTGTTAGTAATACAGGAGGTTAGATTCTCGCTTCGTGTCACTGGATCGCTTGGCGGAGGAGATGGCAGAATAGAAATACATGTTTTGCTTGTTATGGTTGTTTCTTTGGGAACCTTCTGTCCTACTGGTGTGCCCTTAGGTATATACTGCGGAAATCTAACATAGAAGCAGGCATCACAAAGAAAGTAATCACAATGTTTATTTTTAACAGTATGGTGTGATTTACCACAGTCATTACATGCAGTCATTTCTGAGTGTCTAAAGTGCAAGACGCCACAAAAACAAAGAGACTCTTACTGGTTAGTTGAGTTGAGAGTTAATTTCTCTGTCCCTCGGCTACTTGGGGAAAGCATTGACAGCTAGGGGGGAACTCTAAAGTAATGATAGTATTTTAGTGACTTACTGGATATCTGGTTAATTTATCATAATAAAACAAAAAACAAAACAAAAAACAACAACAGAAAAACAAAAACAAAAAACCCCCCAAAAAACCCCAATTATTATTATTTTCTTTTTTTAATTATTTTTTCAAATTTTAAGATGATAGTTCAGCTTTAAATTCCTTTTCGCACGGCAGCTAGATTATTGATATATATCAAGTTCAAGTTCACGATTATTTATTTTGATATAGAATATACATTTACAGTTTCGCAACAGGTAGTCCACCAAAGGCAGAGGCTATGTGGCGGTGGACCCCTACATATAACATATAACAACAATATAGGGCATGAGAATACTGAATACATAAGGTTAACATGTTATAGTCCTATATATACATATAGTTAACTGTCTCGCTGCCAAGCCTCTGCAGCGTACATTTTCCATGGAGCCTAACTCAGGGCATGCTGAGAACCTCTAAAACAATTTGACCGAACGTTGTCGGTGGCTAAGCCACAAGCAACTTTTAGTCAAATTTTTTCTAAAATACTCAGCCAATCCAGAGTCATTGCCAATTGGATTTATTGTCCGCTGGCTTCCAGCAGTCCAACAGTTAATAGACGTATGACAATTTACATATTTACAGGGAAAGACATGACAGAGGGATGTGTGCTTATCTTGCTTAAGTTAATAATTCTATTTTTTTAGGCTGTGTTGGTAGAGGTAGTTGTTTGGTAGTTACCATTATGACAGATATTATTATTATTATTATTATTATTATTATTATTATTATTATTATTATTATTATTATTATTTGTTCTGGTGACTGGGTGCAAGAATGAGAATAGCATGCCATGATGGTGAGTGTTTTCCAGGGTCTAGTAGGTTTCTATAATCTTCATTTTGATATTCTGCTTAAAGTACTGTAGCTTTATGATGTCTGTGCGTGTGCTTGTGTCTGTATTATTCCATAACTGAATTGCTTTGTATGAGGGTTTTTGTTGTGCTGCTTTTGTTTAGTGGTGTGTTGAATGGAGGTTATTTCTTGTTCTTGTGTTGTGAGGATGCAATTGTGTATTGAGCCTAAAATGTTAGATAAGGATGAGGGTAAGTTGCCATTGTGGAAGTCCCTTAAGATTGTGTATAGTTGGAGCCCTCCAATGTCCTCAAGTTTTAAGACCTTTTCTGATTTAAAGATATCCTGGCCACCTGCTGTTTGTGAAAATAGTTTAATAGATTGCTTTTGCAGAGATTTTAGGTTTTTTAGTCTAGCTTGAGATGTATTAGTCCGGATAGCATTGCAGTAGGTGATGTGAGGAAGTATCATTGTGCAGTACAGGTTTTTAATAATATTAGGTGTTAGATAGGGTTTCAGTCTGCGAATGATGCCAATGCCTTTTGCTACCCTGGTAGTAATAATTTCAATATGCTTCTACCATGTTAGATTTTTTGTCCATATATATACACACACAGCTATAAATTACTTGTTTCAGAATTCAATTTGCAATTATATGGCAGATTTTACACACACACTTTCAAACAGAACAGAATGTGCGTAATTCGGAATAAATATGAAGAATGAAAGTAATATAAAATAGTATAATAAACTGGTTTGCTCAAGTGCATAATAAATTGAATACATTATTTTGCTAATTATAGGTCTATGTTGTTATTTATTTCTATATTTATTATTAAATGTGTGTGTATGCGTATTTGCAAACGATTTTGGTTTGTTGAATTAACTATATCTATTCTGGCATACTATTATAATGATGCAATGTCGTTTGACGATCAATGCAGCAGACCTAACAACGGTAAACAATTCATAAAAGTTTAAGGTGTGTGTTCAGCTTTAAGTATATGTCAACACACTGTAACTATAACCAATTATTGCCATATTATGTATGGAAATCATTATCGCATTTTAAACTGTTTCAAATAATTTTGGTCAAATGCACAGAACAGTCTTTTTTTTTTTTAAATAATTTATATGGACAATTATCTCATATTTTAAACTATTTTATGCACATTTTGATTCTATCAAGTTTACAATACAATTGAAAATAGATTATTTTGGCAGGAATGTGCCAGTTAGAACTGACTATCTACCGTTGCTACGGTAAACAAATCATGGAAACGGGTGACAACTAAGAAAAAAGCCCTATTTAACCCGTCGATTCAACGATTTTCGCAGTTTACACAAAATAATCAAACTAATAATGCTAAATACTGTCTAGTATGGATTATTGTCTTAGGCTATATAAATGTATTTTTGATCAGATTTTGCGCCGACAGAATCTTTAACGTTGATCTTCGTCTATGTGCTCAATCTAAAGTTCAACTAGACCCTGCAGCAGGGGTCAAGTTCGACTCCTAACCATAGTTAGCTATAGCTAACTAGAGTACCAGTCGAACTTCAAATAGTTAACTAGCTAGTCAACTATAGTCAACTGAGCACCCAACCTCGGTTCAGATGGTTAGTCCGATATTTGTGTAAGTTTCAAAATGGCTGACACTGATCGCTTGCCACGAATAAATGCATATACAAGTGTAAATATTTCACTAAATAACTTAGGTTTGATGAAATTATGCTTTCCCATTGTATGTCGATATTCCCAAGCCGATATTCCTTCCCACTTTATGCCATATGGGCGCTTTTTGACGTCTTAGCGGACAAAAATAACCCATTTTCGTAGCGCCTTAAAACAGACGACAGGAAGGGTTAATGGAGACTGGTACCCGGCTCCAAATTTTCTGCAATATTAATTGAATAGGGAACCGTGTACCAGCGAACTATAGTCGACTAAAATCAAGTTCGACTGGGCATAGCAACTGTGCATGATCAGTAAACCATGAAACTGACGATGGTTAGCGAGTCGAACTTGACCAGGGCGGAAGGCAAACCCACAAAATTAGATAGCCGTAGAACGCTTGAAAAGGACCTGGGCGTTTGCGTCAATGATAATTTAAAATTCAGGCAACATGTGGAGACAGCAGTCAACAAAGCCAACAAGATCCTTGGCATGATCGATTCACTGTTTTAATTTGTGGTAGGACTGGATCGATTCTGGCAAGATCAAGAAATTAAGTATGACTTTACCGGCCACTACAAAATGCATGGAAGTCACGTGCATCCGTCGTATAAGTCAGAGGAAAAAGAAGAGGCAGACATACGGGCTGAACAAGTCTAAGTCCACAACAGCATCCTAAGACATGATACGAAAATCATTTGTGTGTCTGGAAGCCAACACATTAATACTGATGCACAAAAGCCTATAGTGAGACCACATTTAGAATACGGATACGTAGTATGCACCCCCCCCCCCCTCCTCCACCATCCCCCTGCCATCCTTCGCAAATAAGACATCTGGCTCATAGATAATGTCCAGCAGTGGCGTAGATAGCCTTTTGGTTGGCGGGTGTGGGGGGGGGGGCTTTGTGTGGCAATTGACAACGAAATTTCCGATAGCACAGAATATTTTCTATATGGATACAGGCTTTTGTAATGGACAAGCACACACATTTTCCAACAAAACATTTGATTGGGGAACCCCCCCCCCCCTCCCCTCTGTCTACGCTACTGATGTCCAGTGCCAAGCTACAAAACTGATAGCAGGCCTGAAAGATAGCCCATATGGAGACTGCTTGAAGGCACTAAAACTACCCAGGTTGATATACCAGCGTTTGTGTGGCGACCGAATAGAGAGACTTCTATTCTCCTGACTAATGCTGCGATGAACTTAAAATACTAATCGGTGATGGGGTGGCTAACCAGTTTAGCATTACTCTGATAAACATGGGGATCACAACATATATAGTAACAGTAACATACCTACAAGTATGTTTATGGCATCTGTGATGTAAATCATGAGGAGCTGCTGCCATCTGATAATGGACATCAAACGAGAGGTCACAGATTCAAGCAGCAATAACAACATTTTAAATCGCGCAAACGGAAGAGATTCTTCAGGATTCGGGTGACAAATTACTGGATAGTCTACCTGAGTCAGTTGTCACAGCTCCTACACTCAATGCCTTCAAGGTAAAACTTGACAAGTTCTACAAAGATCAGATGTTCATAAACGACTTTCCCATCGAGCTCGTCCGCACCCACCCACATGAAAAACAGGTACAAGAGGAATCAACTGAAGATATCAAAGATGAGAATGAAGATCTGCTACATGCTGTTTAGCCTAATCATTAGAAAAGGACTATGTAACTATGGCTGTTTAGGCTTTGCAGCAATTCAGTAAATTCATCTCTTGTATGTGGCCAGATTAAAAAAAATTTATCAAGGTATCTATTGAAATTGAGAGGGCTTTTGTAGAATACCTTCTTCGCACTTAGCCATGTGAATGTTGGCAAAGCTAGCTGGGACTGAAACATTTTCACATATCTGTTGAAAACCTCTCCATTGAATTCAAAATCATTACCCTGAAAACTGATTTTGAGCAGGTCTATTATTTCCCTGTCCAGGCGAAGTGCATCAGTAGGGGAGAGTGGGGATGGTTCGGACAAAGGAATGATCCGGACACCCCCTCTCCTGACCAAACCTCACATGTTACAAACGCAGTGATTGGCTGGAAACATCACCAACAATCATTTCTAAATGTCACATTGTAAATTATCTTGAATGTGGTATTTGTTTGAGTAGGTACAAGCTTTTTCTGTTTTTGGCTTTTCTGATGTAATTTTTGATTCTATGAACGTAACTTAAAATTCGCTAAGTATTTCAAGGATATCAGAGTTATGTGAATTAGGCATAATAAAACATAGTAATACATGTTCAATGCACAAGATTCGTCTCTATTTATTGTCACAGTTATGTTTTATATAAAACTAGTGGGTACAGAGCGGGGATGGCTCAGACAGAGGGATGGTCGTTACAACTTGTTCTAATGACCAAATCTCACATTTTATGAACTCCATGATTAGCTTAAAACATTGATCATAGATGGCATTTTATAAATGAACTGAAGTGCAGTGTTTGATTAAATAGTTTGGGACCGATGGACACACCTATTTTATGGGTGTCCGAACCATCCCTACTAAAATTGACGCTTCTTTCTGGCTTCACATTTAATTCACACTGAACAGTGTGTTAGTTAAATGTTGGCTATTAATTGTCTAATAATCTTTTTGTAATTTTTCTGTGCTTAAAATATACATTTTGAGTGCAAAATGGGCTATGTCCGGAAGTACCACAGAGCTTGTCCAAAACATCCCTCCCATAGGTGATGGTTCAGACAGATTAGAGGCTTACAAATACCTTACAATATACTGATCTCTATTACAGATAAAAGTTTGGTAACATACTTATATACAGCCAAGATGTTAATCTTTAATGGGATATAATTTTAAAGCCCCTTCACTCAATTGATAAATGACTAGGATAGTTTTTGGTAAAACTGTCTGACCCATCCCTGCTCTCCTCTATATTTCTTTAAGACCCTAGTAAATCTTCAGAATACACAACAGGAAAAGGACATTGGGGTCACGGTAGACATGAACTTAACCTTCTCAAGCCACATTCCAGCCCAAGTTAACAAAGCAAACAGCATTATGGCACTAATTAGAAGACAATGTTTAAGCAGTTGTTCCATGCCCTGGTGAGACCTCACCGAGAGTATGCAGTATGTGTCTGGAGCCCTCAACTGAAAAAGGATGTAGTCTTAATAGAAAATGTACTACGGCGAGCATCCAAACAAGTCCCAGCATTAAGCAACATGAGCTATATAGATAGGCTGAAGAGACTGAAAATGCCCGCTATGCAGTACAGAAAGATGAGAGGAGACATGATTCAGGTCTATAAACTCATCCATGAGATATATGATCCTGAAGCTTCTGAGGGGCTGCTAATATTGGCAGAGAGTAGAGGCACAAGAGGCCATAGCTTGAGACTCGCCATGCACCATAGTAGAACAGATATTAGGCAATATATGTTCACAAATAGAGTGGTAGAAAGTTGGAATAGTTTGCCTGGCGCCATAGTAAATTATAAATCTGTCTTTGCCTTTGAAGTGACCTTGGATACATTTTGGGAACAACAAGCCATATTAAATTCGATCTCACGTCCGAATATCAGATGCCGGGAAGTCAGGAATGTGGAACATTTCTAATGGAAGAAGATGCGGGCATAGAGGCTGAACAGCAGCCTGAGTCCTCAAAAATATCCTAAGAAGTCACAAGAAGACCCTGTGGACCGAATTTATACCTTTTTCTATATTAATATTTTTATACATCGAGTCAGCATCGAGCATTACTAGAAATAAATTTGGGGGAACCTTGATCTGTGCTAGTTTCGAAAGAAAGTCTTCAGTATTTTTAAGAAAGCATGGATGTAGATGTAGATGATTTTGTCTGGTGGGATTTTGTCTGAACATCGGGTAGCTGGACCATGGAAGAGACTGCATGAAGAAGTAGTGAAAGCACTGACATTGAAAGCTTTCGAAGCATGCTTGGACAGGCAATGGCTCAACCTGAACCAGGCTAAGTCTTTTCATCCAGAAACAACATACAGTATACAGTACGATACATTAACTTACAGGTTTACTTACAGGTCCTCTTCTAACTGTAAGGTTATATACCCTCTTCTGTCAGCTCCGGGTCTTCTACTATTTTTGCTATGTTGCATGCGCTTTGAGTTGTGAATGTCTTGTCTATGTTAAATCTGATTGGTTGGTCCTTCCAGTATTTGACCAGTCTATGTTCAAATGCTTGTGTGGTACTGGCACTGATAACTGCTTCTGGTAAGTCATTCCAAATGTCTACAACTCTGTTAGCGAAGAAGTTCTTGCCTCTGTTCAGTCTTGAACTCTTTTTGAAGATTTTTATGGAATGGCCTCTGGTTGTGCTGGTGTAGTTCGGATCGACCGGTCGGCCCGTCTAGGATTCGTTTCCTGAACACGCCCCTCTGGGTAGAGCTATAAGCGTATATAGGCCTATGGGAGAGAGAGAGAGCGTGTAGAAAAAACGACTAAGTTAGTTAAAACGCATTATGCACATGCGCATGCCGGGACACTGTTTCTATGGAGCACGTAGTTGTGACCCAGATAGGATGGTGCTTTTAGTGTACCGAGCTGGTACTCTGTAATCCTTATTAATTGCATGTTCCCGTTAAATCTGGCATTAATCAAGACCAGAATTCGACGGACCTTCCGAATCTGTAAACCATTTCAAAATCGGTTGAGAAATGGCTGAGTTATCCAGGGAAAACTCTTCTTGATTATCTTCGAAATATTGCTGTGACGTCATAACCACGTGGATGTAAAGCTTCTAGAATGTTCTAGAACGTTCGACTACGCTATTATTAGCGACGCGCTGATTGGCTGTTGCTCGAACGATGATTGGATGGAGCCCGCGCCTGTGACGTCACGGAGAGTATAAAAGGAGAAGCGATCCAGTGATCGAGAGCATCCTCGGCCAGAGGTCGAACAGGTTGCATCTGTACCAGCTACAACAAGCACGACAGACATTACGCGTCTTCCTTCGCTATGCGTTGGGTTTTTATCCCATAGTGTGCAGTTCTCCAACCCACTGCACTAAAACAATTTTGTAACTCCCCATTTGCGGGAGTAATTTGGAACTTTTGATAATCATTCACGAATACTACATCCACATTCGGAACACAAACTAGCGGTGAGGCCTTTGCGGCCTGAATATGTGAGTCTACAGATGTAGAGGCAGGATGTTCTTTGATGGATGACTCGCCGGATCTGCCGGCCATGCCTAAAAGTGGTATTTCAAACATCTGCCGCACCAATCATGTCGGTACTCTCGACCGCAGTAAATAAACTCTGCCCGGTGCATCTTCAGAGCTGGTTGACGTACCCAGCACCGGGAAGCCTTGTTTTGTATCTTCATTTGCCTCTAACAACCCCCGCTAGTGATCGGGTTGTTTACACCTTCCATCCGTGCCATCGGTGCATGGGAACTTTCTTCACCATGTAGTACTATGGTATCTTTTGCTGACTGCTCGTTAGACATTCTATTAGGCTTACAATGCTGAGTGATGTCCTTCCTCCGCCATGAACGTTCTTGTGGAAATCTTGTTTGTGGACAACAGCTCGCGGGAACCAACCTGTGGGAACCAGCCTGCGGGAACTTTCCAGCTTCCGGAGAGTGCATCATCTCATGTCGACTACGGATTGACGTGTCAATTTCAGTAACACGGTAGCCTAACTTGGGAATGACTACCAAGTATTCAAGTAACTATGCTTCACAGTTTAATTATTTCTCTATATAGGTTGTGTTAATTATATCGTATCCGTAAAATCGGTCCCAATTACTAAAAGGAACCGTAACGGTCTTAGGACCGATTGTTATAAATTCTGTATTTGTAGATAATTATTATCATTTTCCTTAATGTGCTGCTAACCGCACTATAGTAGGTTCGTTAACCTGTATTAATATATATATATCTTAATCGTTTGACACTGTATTGTTTGTTCTGGTTAGATTATGTATGTATATGGCCAGTGGCCATCCGTTCACTTGTTTTGCTTAGTTATAGAAAATATAAGACTGCAGTGCACGTAGGAAACACTATACAGCAACATTTATATATGCAGCACTTTCTCCCGCCACCAACAATTTTTCACTGAGGTCGCTGTCCGTGCTATAACTTTGTTTAGCCCGGCATGCTACTGACTAACCTGTTCTATACACAGGTCGATAGGAAAGGTTCAAAATGATTAGAGACACTTTCTTCATTACATACTGTGTAATATACTCTTCTCTTCCAGTAGTGCGATAATCTAGCCCCACACTCCGGTAAGACTCATAATTCTAAGATTTTGTCTCTCTTCATGCTCCACTCAGCCTTGTGGCTTCTTAATTGTTTGGATGTCCTTATCCGCACCATGGGCTGATCCGACTCTGGGAAACTATTGAGGTTTCCGAGCGGTGATGGCTAGGGTGCGGTATCACATACACTCCCGTGTATCTTCGGATACTTAGTAGATAGTACTTTAAGCCAATGTAGGAAAGCACTGCGAAAACACATGTATTAATTATTATTTTATTTACTGACAATCCCCCGCACCGCAGTGCAAAACTGGCAACTTGTATATATAAACCTAATGACAGGTTAAACGGTTAGTTCCATAGGACCCAGTGACGGGCAAGATACGTATTCCCACCGAATTCTGTTAAAATGTCTGGGCATGATATTTAGATCTGCCACACCCTTGTGGGAAGGACATTCACGGTGTGTATTCGTCTCTCTTACCCCCAGCATAACGATAAGAGAGATGGCCTAATAATGCTTTCGTGAAATGTAAACCATGTCTTGTAATGTTTTATGTGGTTACGAAGCTCAATGTCCGGATTCTTACCCAGTTCGGAGATCCTACTAAGTAACATGTATCAGCATTGATGTCCTAAGGCATCTGTTCTCCATGACAGCCCTGTCTAATAGCTAGGTAGATATCGGCCAGTTGCGGCCTAAACTAATTCTTGTTTTGAAAACAACTAAAAGGAATTAAGCAAAGCAGAATGCCCGCAGAAATAAAGCGGCAACTATTAACTCAGCATATTAGGAATCACATAAGATGGTGACGAAGGAACCCATCGGGAATCTTCCGTTCTGTCTTCACGTAAAACAGTACGCACCCCTATAGTCATACTCTCACTAGGTAAGGTCTTTTCTTTCTACATCATTTTTGTTTGAAATATTAGTGGGCCCATTTTGGCCTACTATTCTTCTCCCGCTTTAAGCTGTGGCGACACCTTCCCGAGACATAGGCCCACGCGAGGCACTTGCCTCTCGCAAGGATTCAGCGACGCCACCAGGATAATACTCCTCACCCAAACTAGCACTAGGAGTAGTGCCCGCGTGAGGCACATCACTTTTTCGTCTGAGACAGCTTTCTTCCCTTCAGCTTAGAGGTATAATAAGTTATATTAAGTTAAATAGCTATGTCTCGTGTATGGGAGCCTCCCTTGCGGGGATACCTCTGCGGACCTACGAGTCTGTCTGGTACCTCTAGGAGCCCCATGTTTAAAAGTTCATCTACCTGCCTCTATGTCTCGTATTTTCGTATGCTCTTACTGTAGTTTTATCTAGCATATTTTTAATTGTTTAGGTAAACGCATTGTATAGACTTATATTTTTAGGTCACCAAATCAAATCTTGTAAGTCGATAGATCACGAAATTGCTATGGACAGGCATACTGGTGACACAAATTCTTGGGATGAGACCGTTGTGTTTAATGTTCGCGACGATGGTCGCATGGCCCCACCGGAACGATTGAGTTCCACCGGCCTTAGGAGCCGGTTTTTGTTTCCCGCAGTGCAGTCTCATTCAAGGTCCATCACCCCGAGACCAGATGCTAACCAGCGTCATCACTCGTCGTGCAGTTGCTGCGCGGTGAGTCGACATGATACAGCGGAACGGCCCAACACTACCCGGCAAGCTACACTGTTGTTGACTAATGGGATACTTAGGTGCACTGCCTCTGGGTCGTATTTGTTGGTTAGTATCTTGTGGATTTCGATCATGTCACCTCTTAGTCGACGGTATGCAAGTGCTGGCAGGTTAATTAGTGTAAGTCTTTCTTCGTATGTATGTTCTTGTAGACCAGGTACAAGTCTTGTCGCACTCCGCTGGACATTTTCCAGAGCTATAATTTGTCTTCTGAGGTATGGGCTCCATATTTGGTTGGCATACTCAAGGTGGGGATGCACAAGTGCTGTATATACAATACTGAAGCTTGCTATCTCGAGAAATTCCATTGATCTTCTAATGAGTCCCATCATGTAGTTGGCTTTGTTAATTTTCTCGTTGATATGAAAATCAAAGGTTAATTTGTCATCAATGGTGACTCCAATGTCCTTTTCCTTTGTGGTGCTTTCCATAGCCTGGCTACTTTCTCAGAGTTTGTATTTCTGCTTGTCTAATTTGGATTTGCCAATTCTCATCATTTTGCATTTGTCCGGGTGGAAGCGTAGTAGCCATGTGTCAGCCCATTCTTGAATGCTGTATATATCTTGTTGGAATTGTATGCAGTCTTCAGTGATGATTGATCTGAAGGCGTTGGTGTCATCGGTCAATAGGTATGTAGATTTGTTGGAGATAGTTATGTCCTGGAGGTCATTTATGTAGATCATGCATAAGAGTGGTCCTAGAACTGATCCATGAGGTATTCTGCTTGTGACATCTTTCTAGTCACACTTTTTTCCCATTGATTAATACTCGTTGTTTTCTGTTGCTAAGGATCCAGTTATAGTACAAGGGGCCTATGTTGCATGCTTTGAGCTTTGAGCTATGGACTAGTCTGCGGTGTGGCACTTTGTGAAAGGCTTTCATGAAGTTGCATAAGATAATATCAGTACATCCACCATTGTCTAGAATCTCTGCCCATTTCCCTAGTACATTGAGTAGCTGTAGCACTGTGGATCGGCCATTTATGAAGCCATACTGATGACTGCTGAACAGCTTGTGGTCTTTCCTGTGCTGCATGATCTATTTTCTAACGAGAGTTTCAAGAATATTGTACAAAATGCATGTTAGACTTATTGGTTGATAGTTATTTGGATTCGTACGGTCTCCTTTCTTGACGATGACTGTGACATTGGCTGTTTTCCATTCTGATGGGAGGTTCTCGGAAGTGATAAAAGCCAGGAATATATGCTGTAGCGGGAGACTTAGTGTATGACTTAGCTCTTTGAGGATGCACGGGTGTAGTTGGTCGGGGCCAGGTGACTTTGATATGTCAAGCTTGTTCAGTTGGTTCTCGACCATACCAGCAGAGTATCACCCTCGGTGGGCGAACAAAGGCACCACTAGGCGTAGTCACCTGTGGAAGCTACAATCATACAAACCATCAGTCAGCCAGTTCCAAAGTGAATTTTTCCCATGAACCATACCAACATGGAATAACCTGGCCAAAGACATAATCACTGCTCCAGATGTAGAGAAGTTCAAAACCTACATCCGACAGACGACGATCTAACATACCTGATCAGACATGTGTAAATAGTGTACAGATCAATCATCACTTCATATTGTAAATAAACAGCATTTTATCAATCCAGCCATGCTCACCAGGCCCGCACCTAGGCGTGATGCCCAATAGGATTTTGCCTAGTATTCTTACAGATACAGATACAGATACAGACCTCTTCTCTGGTTATAATAAATTCGCTTAAACATGGTGATTATAGTATCCGCATTAGACACACCTATAATTAAGAAATGGTATAACCTATATTTTAGCTGTAGCTATATGATGTATACAGAGTGAGAGAGCTGTACACTGGAAGCAGTCGAGAGCATAGCCTAATAAAGTGAATGAATGACATATAGTATATAGGAGCATTTGTTGTTCTGTGGTTAAATCCATCTATTGTTAAATCCGAAATGTAGGCATAAATATGCTACAGTGATGCCACTGGTTCAATGTTTGGTAAGTCTCCTTCAGGTTCTGAGGTCAATACTGAAGTGAAGAAGCTATCTAAAACCTCTGCCTTCTCTTCGTCGGGCTCAGTGGTGGTTGTTTGACTGGAATCTTTATACAGGTTGCAAACAGTGACTCTAGTTTTTGTTTTATTATTGATAATACTGAACACAGACCGTACAGGCCTCTATATTCAGGTGCATAAGTGACGCTAGGTTTTGAAATGGTTACTTCATGGCGAAGGTGCCTCGAAGTTAAATTTAATTTGTGCATTGTCCCAGTATTCATCCAGTCGGTTTTTAAAGCTTTGAATGGTCGGGGCATTAATGATATGGTCAGTTAGGCTATTCTATACTTTTGCTATTCTGTAATAAAATGAAAACTGGGATATATTGTATTTAGCTTGCTGGACAAATAATTTTTTTTACTCTGACCCCTGTTACTATTTCTTGAAGCAAATTTTAATATTGGTACTGTGTCTGGATCATAGGTATTCAAACCCTTATATGTGTCAACCATGACCCCTCTCAGACGTCTGTATGTGAGTGTGGGGAGGTTTAGAGAACGCAACCTATGCTCATAACTGAGATTGCGAAATCCAGACTTGTGGCATACGTTTGATTGTGCTGGTGTTTGGGATAACCATGGTGCCAATAAAATTAAAAAAACGGTTTCCATCCTGAGCAAATCTGTTAGATTGAATTATGCCAACAATTGGCATGACTACATCAATAGAAATACCTCGGTGACCTCTAATTCTGGCTCTAAGTTAAGGTGCTACAAATCTTTTAAGCATAGCCTTTCAATCGAAAACTATCTGTTGAGTGAAAAGAATTTTTCAAAACGAAGAAATTTCTCTAAGCTGCGTATTAGCGCACACACTCTACAAATTGAAGTAGATGGGCATAAAACTCCAAGGGTCCCACCAAATATGCGATTCTGCATGAGTTGCAACCAAAACCTAGTTGAGGACGACAAACACTTCTTAATGGACTGCCCCTACTACTGCCAAGAGAGAGACAGTTTCTTTAAGAAACTCAACTTATTCACCAGTTTCAACTCTCTAGACAATTGTAAAAAATTTTGAATTTTTAATGTCATATAACAATGGTGACTGCGAAATATCTAAACTATAGTCATCAAGTATGTCAACATATGCTTAACTGCTCGTGACAACTGCTTAAATCCAACTTCTGTCCCGTCAATTGGCCTCAGTACCTGATCCCGTGTGCACGCATGTAACTGTTTGTAATTTAATCCTTTAGAGACGATAACTGTCAAAACCGGCCTCCTTGAAGGTCCGGAGGAATGCCCATTTGCGGACCAGAAGACTAATTTTGGAAATTTACAACTGGAATGGGCCAGTCATTCCAGTGGTAACTTTTAAAAAGTGGTCTTCTCTTGGTCTGCAAACGGACATTCAAAAATCAAATACTTAAATTTTCTGGAATAAATTTAGGCGCTAAAGGGTAAATCCATCGTCCACGACCAGAAAAGCTATCTACAAACCCATTATTAATCACGTCATAATGCCTCTAATGTCACAATCATACGTACACTCACAATGGGTAGTGGACAACTTTTTAACTTCTTAACTTTTTAAGATCCGCTCAGATCTCTACTCTATGCATGTGTAGCCGGATGGCGCTGATTCTGGGCTATTACACGGTCAATATGGCCTGGTAATGTCCTAGTGACCTGCGCGTTATCTCGGTATATATGCTGGATTATCATAATTTGTCAACTCAGTATTCCACCCATTCTGTCTGTCCAGGCGATGGCTGAAGCATACATACTGTTCTGTGCTATGTACATAGTTATATATATATATATATATATATATATATATATATATATATATATATATATATATATATATATATATATATATATATATATATATATATATATATATATATATATATATATATATACACCTGTGCAAAAGTTAAGCACCACCCTATTTTTACGCACATGCGAGGGTATATTCATGTGCTATGAAGAAAGCAATAGCATAAACATTTATGTACCCATCCATCTTAGTGCAAGAGGTAATAATGCAACTAGAGGAATGCTGATTATGATGGTGGGGAAACACTGTATGTTTTTGTTTGAACTTGAAAACGAGGCCTGAATATGGTTACGTTGACACAACTGACAACTATTGCCCTACAGTTGACACACGTGGCTAGATTGTCATTAATGGTGTCTGAAAACGAAGCGTAACATCTGTGCACGAGTTTGAGACTGTCATTATTAATACCGGGTATATCCACCTTGTGCCTGGATGACGGCCTGGACACGACGTCTCATGCTGGTCACCAACCGACTGATACGCCATTATGGTATTCGTTGCCATTCAAGATGGAGTGCGTCTGTTAATTCCTGTAGGTTCTGCACAGGAGGATCCCTCCTTCTCACCATGTTTCCCAGAATGTCCCAGATATGCTCAATAGGGTTCATGTCAGGGCTCCTTGCTGGCCATGGTAGGGTTTCGATGGCATTCTGGCGGAGGTATTCATGCACAGCTCTAGCACGATGTGGTCGGGCGTTGTCATCCATGAATATAGGGTGGGTTCCAGGTGCATGATTTACAAAATGAGGGACCACAACTCTATCCAGTATGGAATCTTGATATCTTTGTCCATTTAGTGTTCCAGGTACAGTCAACAGATCCAGCTTACAATCAAATGAGATGCACCCCCATATCATAACGGAACCTCCACCAAATGGAACTTCTTCCATGATGTTACGTTGGTCGTACGCCGTGCGTCTGGACCTCCATACACGAGTTCGACCATCTGTGGCATGATGCAGGAACCGACTTTCATCGGACCAGTGTACCCGTCTCCAGGATCTCATGTTCCAGTGTCTTCTTTCGTTGCACCACCTCAGACGCTCCTCTTTGTCGTGTGCAGTGAGGAGAGGACGTCTGACAGGTCTCCTAGCTTTCATGCCAGCAGCATACAGTCTCCTTTTGACGGTAGACATTGACACTCTATTGCGCGTTTCCCATTGCTGGCTGAGCACTCTGCTGTTGGTGAATGGAGATCTCCTAACAAGGCGTACTAGGGCTCGATCATCACGGGCAGTAGTCTTCTTCGGTCTTCCAGATCTAGGCCTGTCCTTCACCTCGTTAGTTTGTCCATGTTTTGCAATCAAACGACTGATTACAGTATGGTTAATGTTCAGCTGTCTGCCAATCTCTCTGCATGACATACCAGTGGTATGCATGCCTATGATTTGCCATTTCACACGATCACTTAACCTTCGTCTTGCCATAGCGGTTCACAATCAAGAGCTAATTCTCTCTGTACAAATAAACCACGGTCATGAACACAAAATTCCTAATCTTGTCGCCTAAATCCGTATGTAATGTTCTACACCTCAAACTGGACTTTTACATAACTGAACACGTGTGCTGTTTCCCGCCACGCACGGACATCAAGCGGCGTGAAGTCATGCATGCATGTGCATTTCGTACTTGGAATTATGTCAGCTAACGCGGAGACAAAAAGTATGGCAGCCTAGTTGTACCATCATGTTTCTACGTTCTATTGTTTTTGCTGGTGCTTAACTTTTGCACAGGTGTATATATATATATATATATATATATATATATATATATATATATATATATATATATATATATATATATATATATATATATATATATATATATATATATTAATCCATTGCTTTAAATATAATTATATCCATTATTTCTACTGTCTCGTAATGTACATTATGTATACTGTCACTGCATATCTGGCTATATCTTTGTATCTAGAATTGTGCCAATAAATAATTGAATTGGTCAACGCCACTACGCCACGCCGCCCTTTATTAATTTAGAGGCGCATTCTACCGGTATCCAGTCAACTCGTCCTAAATACATCCCGTCCTAAGTACAACTCGCCCTGCTTCTAACTCGTCCAAGGTCAGCTCGTCCCAAATAATGTTCATATATGAATATACATGGTTATATTATATTATTCAGGATAATAGAGCTCTGATATTATGTGATTATCAAATAACATTGCATTAATCACATAATATATGCTCTATAATCCCGAATAATATAATATAACTATGCAGCAGTCATCACACACCTGTGCTTTGATGACAACGGGGCAAATTCTTTCATTTAATAGTTCAGCATGTCTGACGGTGATCAAAAGAAACGCGGGGTGGAGCATGCATTATATACTATGGTATGATTGATCACAGGCATTTGAGGTTTACCTGCCTATTTCATATTGTTTCATATGCTACTATATATATAATACACTTATCATCACAGGGGCGTAGCCAGCTTATGGAATGGGGTGGTTCTTAGTATGAAGAAAGTGGAACCTAATCACCAAACGGGGGGTCCGGGGGTCCTCCCCCGTGAAATTTTGAAAACCAGATGCTCTTAGATGGCTTCTCGTGCATTTTCGGATGTATATATTGAGTTTTAGTTGACTGTATTAAATATGCCTGAATTGATTAAATATTATATGAACCTGGTCGATTAAGGATCTCGGAAGCTGGGGCTCTAAGCATTTCAAACCACCCCGTATGATGTAACGAGACCAAATTTGTCCATGAGTGGATTTCACAAATGTTATAATTTGGGAGGTTGGCAACAAGATTATAATATTGCTAACACGTGTTCAGTCATAATTAAAATCAGTCTACTATACCGTACTAGAATAGATTAAGTAATACTTACCGCAGCGGCACATAAATCTACTGACTGCTACTACCGACGTGTTGTACATAGACATAATAACTTTATAGACTGCCACTACCGACAACGCGCTGTACATAGACATTAATAAGTTATAGACTGCTCAGGAATCATGCGAGAACATACATAAAAATAATTTTGTGATGAATAGAAAACGGAACTCTGTATAAATGGGGTGGTTCGATCGAACCCCCCGAACCCCCCCTGGCTACGCCCCTGCATCATCATATCATCATCATTATCATCATTATCATCATCGTATATATATATATATATATATATATATATATATATATATATATATACACACACACACACACGCACACACTATGGTTACCGAAGTTCGTGAATCTAAAGCAAGTAATTCAAGATTCAATATTATTTATTTGCTTCTTGGATACCAATTTACATACTTTCAATACAGGTTTTCCGCCGAAGGCATTGCCTATAGTGGTGGTGGACACCTAACATTAAACATACATAGACAATTATACACACAGCTTAGCATAGAATGTGAGACATACTTGTGAATGTACAGATACGGTACTGAGCTAAGTAGACATAGAAAAAAGAACAGACGATACAATACATCTATGTTTTTCCTTTTAGTTATTGAGATTAGAGATTTATATTTGGAGGGGTGGGGGGTGGGGGGGGGGGGTGTGAAGGAAGGGGGATGGGGGTCATGCATGCAAATTACCCCAGGTTATCTTGGCATTGTGTTTTCCAGATCTAGTATGTATTGAGTATACTAGTTTTAATTATGTCTTTGTATGATTTTAGTGTTAGTATTTTTTCGCGTGTGTGTTTATCTATACTATTCCATGCTTTGACGACACCAACTGAAATTCTACGTTTCCCTGTGTCTGTTCGTGTGTATCTAATGTGGAGATCATGTTTGTTCCTAGTGTTATATGTGTGGATTTCGATATTTCCAAAGCTGTGGGTTATAGATTTAGGTAGGATTTTGTGATGAAAGGCTCTGGAAATGTTGATCATCTGTGACTTGCCTATGTTTGTGAGTTTAAGAAGTTTTTGTGTTTTGAAGATGTTTTGACCCTTTGCTGTTTTTGAGAACATTTTAATGCATTTTTTCTGCATGCTTTGCAATTTTGTTAATTTGTTTTTTTGTGTGTTAGTCCAGATGGCATTGCAGTATGTTAGGTGTGGAAGGATCAATGTGGAATACAGGGTTTTGATGGTAGCTTGTGTTAGGTATGGCTTTAGTCTTTGAATGACCCCCATGCCTCTTGCTACTTTAGCTGTGACTACCTCAATTTGTTTGCCCCAGGTCAGGCTCTTGTCTAAATAAACTCCTAAGAATTTAGCAAAAGGAGCTTCTTCAATTTCTTTTTTATTAATATAGATTTTTGGAATACTAGTGTTTCTCGATTGTCTAGACTTTGAAAATAGCATGTAGTTTGTTTTATCAACATTTAATGATAGCTTGTTTACATTGAACCAGTTAATAACTTCTTCCATTTCTTTATTTACTCTTTCGTATAATATATCTAAGTTTTTTGCGGAGCAAAAGGCATTGGTGTCATCGGCAAACAGTATTAGTGACAAATTGTGGCAAATTTTGGGCAAGTCATTCATATAGAGTAAAAACAGCAGAGGGTCAAGAATTGACCCCTGAGGAACACCACAGGTTAATTTCCTGTTTTCAGAGCAGGTTGCATTAAATAGCACGCATTGTGTTCTATCACTTAAATAGCTCTGAAACCAGGCAAGTGCACATCCTCAGATTCCGTAATAGGCAAGTTTTCCTAATAATATATTGTGATTGATAGTATCAAAAGCTTTTGAAAGGTCCAAAAAGATGCCAAGTATATGTTCTTTCTTTTCAATTGATTCAATTATTTTTTCTGTCATTTCAACTAGTGCGAGCATTGTTGAGTGTTTCTGGCGGAATCCATACTGTGAAGCATATAAAATTTCCTTTTTTTCTAGATAATTAATTAATCTATTATACATTAATCGCTCCATTAATTTAGAGAAAAGTGGAAGTATTGAGACAGGCCTGTAATTTGTGAAGTTGGACGAGTCTTTTGCTTTATATATTGGCATGACACGTGCAGATTTTAGTTTTGATGGAAATATGCCTTGTACTAGTGATTGATTGCAGATATGGTTGAGTGGCGTTAGTAAATCAAACATGCAGTGTCTAAATATGCGCCATTTAAACCCATCTACGCCAGCACTTCTCGCAGGATTAAGTGAATTAAGTATAGTGAAGATTTCTTCATTGTTAACAGGATAAGCAAAAAATGAAGAGGATTGATAAGCGGAAGTATCTGTGAGGTAATCGCTGTATTTAATTCCTGATGTAGATGTGATTTTCTTTGAGAGATCTGGACCTGTGTTAACAAAATATTGATTGAAACCGTTTGCAATTTCATTGTTATCCGTGATTACCTTATTATTGTAGAGAAACTGGGTCTGTTGTACTTTTCTATTGTTTTTATTCAAAAGTGATTTTATGATTTTCCATGTTTCATTTATATAATTTTTGGATTGCTCAAATTTATTCTGATAATAGTTCCTTTTTGATGTTTTTATTATTTGGTCCAACTTATTTCTATATTTTTAAAACTTTGTCTCATTATACTTTGTTTGACATTTTATAAATGTCAAATAAAGTTGCTGTTATTTTATGACAGGCAGATATCAATCCTCTTGTCAGCCATGGTTTAGTAGGGTTGTGCTTGAATAATTTCTTTTCTTTCATGGGGAAACTGTGCTCAAAGATGTTAGTGCATATGTTGTGGAGCTAGGTGTAGGCATTATCACATGACTCTATATCTATCACTTCATTCCAGTCTATCTCAGACATGGCCTTTTAAAATCTTTCAATGTTGACCTGATTCATTTCTCTACACTTAATTTTTTCGTTTTTAAATGGTCTACTGTAGTTTGCCTGTTTTTCGAGGATAAAAATTGGTAGGTGATCTGATGTGTCTGTTACAAAAATTCCTGAATGTGTTTTGTTGATGAAACTGATATTATTACTGAATATATTATCAATAGTTCTAGCCGAACTCTCAGTAATTCTGGTCGGCTTAGTTATGTTTGGATAAAAGGAATGTGCATTTAGCAAATTTGTAAAACTTTGTGAATGAGAGCAGTTTTGTTCCATCAGGTCAATATTGAAATCACCCATGAGGTAGACCATTTTGTTTTCTTTTTGAATATCATCTAAGGTTGCTCCTAGTAGGTCAATAAATTTCCTTTACGCTGTTTGGTGCACTATAGATAGTGCCTATTATTTTATTTTTTCCTTTTTCTGTTGGGATTTCTATAAACAATGATTCAAAATTTGAGTCCAGAACGGAAAGATCCTCACGCTCATTGTACTGATATTATCCTTGATGTACATGCCTACACCACCACCCTTTTTAATTTTTCTGTGCTTTTCAATAAACGTGTAATTTTTTATATCTACAAGGTTAGTAGGTGAAGTTGCTTTTAGCCATGTCTCAGTATTTCCAATAATTCCAAATTCATGTGCACTCAGCTCTAGAAGGCAGCTTAACCTGTCAATGTTCTTCAGGAGTGATCGTATGTTGGCATGTAAGAGTGAAAAGGTGACATGTTTCTTAGATGCTATTAAATTGTCATTGAATGTTTTTTGTAGAATGTAGTCACATGATGGTGGTGTTATGTTTAGATCTGTTCTGTTGTCAGCTAGGTTTGATTTGCATGTATTTAGTGCAAATGGGTTTATAATTTGCTGGTCCATGTGTTCCATATTGTTGTATTTGCGATGTGGATTTAGAATTGCAAGCATATAGTGTGTATCATTGTCATAGTGATTAAAGGGGAACAGTGATTTGATGCAGAATGGAGAATACCGCCGATGATAACCAGGTTGTATAATTCCTTATTATCCATAGTTAAAAGACTTAGGTCTCTAAATTTCGTTGTGTCGCATGTTCCAATTTCTGACCCCAAAGAATCTGGGACGTGTGTTAACGAGATATGCCGGATGATCGCCTTCTTTAAACCCCAACAGGCGATCGGCAGATATGAAAATAGGTGTTTGCTACGGTATTTCTAACACGAATATCGGCTGACGTCGTTCTCCGTAGGATCCGAGCGGGTGACGTCACACCCGTGATGCTCGGATGTTTATGTGAAGAAAATTTTTTTCATTAATTCGCGCATCTTGTTCTGGGTGCTGCGTACTAAAAATGGTACCGGAAACTTTGGAATGTTCAAGTTTACGTGTTATCACGATCGGTTTGCAATGATCGGTGGTTTCAAAATTCGTGATTAGATGTGCGGTCTGCGGTTTTACCGTGTGGTACAGCAGTTTGTTTACATTTTGTTGTTTCTTCACATATCGTTTTGGCTTTCGTTAAGAGTATAATTTATATTAATTGGTAAATATACCCCGAATGCTATGTGATATGATTCCTGGTTCCGTTATACATCCTGGAGGATCAATTATGGGTGTATTTATGCCCGCTTCGTTCTTGTCGTCATAATCAATGCGATCTTTGCTGTAACGTTGCGGGGTGGGGTGGGGGAGGGTTGCAGGTAATCTATGGTCAAATTATTTGAAAATTAATTGTCTGCCTTCCATTTTTGTTTCGTTCCGCTGGCTTATTGTAGGTTTGGTTTATAGGCCAAGCCATCCCCGCCATCATGTGTCGAGTGCCACATATCGTACGGGTTCTATACAAGGACCATGTCTGTTTCCACTGTATTAAGTGTAGTCTTGACAGAAGGTGTAACGTTTGCGCTGTGTGGTCGGTCGATACGATGCTTAAGTTCCTTGCCAGAAGGACTTGGCAGGGTCTGACGCGGGGTCAGGCGGTTCGAAAGTAAATCGTGGAGCGTCCGTTTTGGCCCGTGGGGGCGTTCCACGTCTGCAACCAGAGGTGGTGGAGATGGCACCGCCGGCGTGGCTTGGTCCGGCTAGGCAAGGTGTCTTGCATAGCGTTCTGCCCACGCTGGTGTCGTCCCTGCTGCCAAAAGTTGTAGGGCAGTCTCTCCTCATGTTTGATTCGAACCCTGTCCTTGGACAGGGTTCTGGACTGGACACCGAGCGAGCCGGTTCGTACGGCCCCCTGGCAGTCCTGTCGGGCTCCGGCTTGATGGGTTCTGTCTCTCTGCCGCCACCTCCGGGTGGTCCAGTAGCGGTGGCCGGTCCATCAGGCATGGGAGCCGTCCACCAGGACGGCTCCACGGTTTTCCTTGTCTAGTGACGACTCTTAGGGGTCTGAAGATGAGGAGGCCGAGGAGGAGAGTGTGCTGCGGCCTGTGAGGCCGCGGGTGGAGAGCATGGAGGTCGATTCCGTCTTGATGGAACCCGACCTCAGCTGCGCCAGAACAGCGGCTCCGCCCGTGGTTGAAGCCACTCCGGTACCGGGCACCGGTCCCGTGATGGTTGGTTTGCTGCCAACGGTGACGGGTGTGGCCGGCCAGGCATGGTACTCACCTATCTCGCCTGGTCTGGCGGTCAGACATGGGGTGCCGTTGGCGCCCGTGTTTGGCCACGGTTCCTCAACCGCTATGGGTCCGCATAGATTTCCGTGCAGGCCTACTCCATGGACTGGTGTGTTCCATGGGGTGGCGGCGGAACCGTACGATGCCGGGGTTCCTGGCATATCAGCAGTGGCTCCTAGCCGGGAGGCCGTTGCTGGTAGGGCCGTGAACATGTCAACAACGGGTGACGTGTTCACGGGAGTGTCCTCCTCGGAGACGGATTGGTCTGAGGCTCTGGCTTGGCTAGCCAGGGTGGACCCGTCTGTGGTTCCGACCACTGCCGAGGAGGATGTACCCCGTCCATCGGTGCATCGATTAGGATGGGGATCTTGCCCGCAGCCCTGATCCAGTCTGTTGGACTGGATCCATGGTTTATGGTGTTGCTTGATACTATGTATAGCAAACAACGCATGAACAAGGGCCAGCTTCTTGCGGCCTCCATGGAGGTGCGGGCGAGGGGGTCGTATTCCACGGGGGGGAATACGACAGGTATGGTGTTGTCCCGTCGGTCACCGAGAATGACCGCTGGGTACTGGGTGTTCAGAGTGCTGGAGCAGGTGGCCCCGGTCCGGCACTTGTGGACAAGTCCCAGGCACACCAGGATGAAGTCCTGTCCCTATGCGATGAGGGTGTGAGGGCAGCTATGAGTGCTGTCAACCATTCGTATCGCCTTCTTCAGTCGGTGTGGGCTGGAGGGGGGGCAGGCCACCCTGTGCCACCTGTGGTGCTTTCGTGCGTCAATGATGGCTTGGTGCTGTCTATGGATGCACTGGCAAGGGTGCAGGCGCGTGTGACAAAGTCCAGGAGGCAAATGGTTCTTGACCATATGCATCCGGCTACGGCAGTCAGGGAGCGTCTTCTTGGGCCACCCCTGACATGGCCTAGCATCTTCGGTGGCCAGGTGCGGGCCATCCTAGAGGACACTGCCAGCATTGCGCAGAATCGGTTGGCGGTAAGCCTACAGGTGGAGCGAGTGCGGTAAGCGCACGCTCTAGGGGCTGTAGGGAAACCGTTAGCTGTCCAACTTTCGAAGACGCAGAAGAAGCAGTAAGGCAAGGCGAAAGCTAAGCCTACTGCGACTTCTGCTTCGTCTGGATTTTCGCAGCCGCCACCGGCTAAGAAAGCCAGGAGGGTTGTGGAGGCCCCTACCTTCTCCAATGTTGCCCTAGAGGCGGGAAGGGCAGGGGGAGGGGTAAGGGTAAGTCCTCCAAGAGCGGAAAGAAGGGAGCGGATCGTACCTGAGGGTACGAGAGCTCCCTTCATATCCGCCTGGACCGCACCTGTACGACAGGAACAGCGGTTCCAGTTATACCTGCCGAGCCAAGACGGAAATGGGTCTCTCTCTCTCGTTAAGAAAGGGGGGGGGGAGCGGACCGCGAGCCGGACAACCCCGTTAGACGTCGAGGCGTCTATGGTGGGTGGAAGGCTCATGCGTTTCGTCGAGGCCTGGCGAGGTGTGACGTCAGACAGTCTGGTCCCGGGATGGTTATCCCAGGGGTACATGCCGGAGTGGTGGGACTTTCCACCGCAGACTCTGTCTTTGGCACCTGTCTGGACACCCGTACCACGGGACCCAGACAAGTTAGAAGCCGTTCAAAACGAAGTGTCGGGTTTGCTTCTGAAGGGAGCAATAAACCCAGCGAACCAGAACACTCCAGGCTTCTATTCAAATATGTTCCTTGTCCCCAAGAGCACGGGGGGATGGAGACCCATACTCAATCTCAGGCCATTAAATTGGTTTATACATACGCCTCGGTTCCAGATGGAAAAACCGAGGTCGGTAATGGCAGGATTGAGGAAGGGAATGTGGTGTGTGTCGATCGATCTGAAAGATGCATATTTCCACATTCCTATGAACCGGAGTTGGCACAGGTTTCTGAGATTTGCGTTTCAGAATCTAGTATGGGAGGTTACTGTTCTCCCATTTCGCCTGTCGACAGCTCCGAGGGTTTTCACAAGAGTGGTCCTTGCGGTGACAGCGTTTCTCAGAGAAGAGAACGTGGCGCTACACACCTACATAGACGACTGGCTGCTCAAAGCAGACTCTGCAGCCAGGTTGAACGTGGATACTGCTCTGACTCTGAAATTACTTTCAGATCTAGGCTGGATAGTCAACAAGGAGAAATCCGAGTTGACACCCACTCAACATTTCGTCTATTTGGGGATGCGATTCGATCTCGAGGAGGGCAGGGTTTACCCGTCAGAGCCCAGAGTGGTGTCTCTGTTAGTCATCCTCAAGAGTTTTCGAGTGGGAAACCACATTCAGGCGAGGCGGTTTCTTCAGATGCTGGGCATGATGGTCTCCATGGAGCAAGTGATCCCATACGCTGCTCTAATGCGAAGACCTATCCAGTTGTATCTGATGTCTCTGTGAAAACAGAGAACAGAACCCCTGTCAAAACTGGTGCCAGTTTTGGAGCCGATAATATCGCATCTTGTATGGTGGAAACACCGTCAGAATCTCCTAGTAGGGGTTTCGCTGCACCTACCCCACCCCCACCTGTCCGTGTACACGGATGCATAGCTGGAGGGGTGGGGGGCCTGCCTGGGAGAACACCAGGTCTCGGGCACATGGATTCTCCTGGAGAGTCAGCTGCATATCAATCTGTTGGAAATGATGGCAGTGGAACTGGCGTTGGAAGAGTTTCTTCCGATGATCAGGGGCAAGGTGATATTGATACGGTCGGACAATTCGACGGTAGTATCATACATAAATCGCCAAGGCGGGACCAGGTCACCCACACTGTGTATCAAAGTGTGGCACTTGATTCAATGGTGCAGGAATTACTCGGTTGTCTTGAAAGCAGCTCACATTCCTGGCCGATTGAACATTCTGGCGGATGCTTTGTCTCGCAGACAGAGAATTCTGCCAACAGAATGGTTCCTCAACCCTCCAGTTCTACGAAGGATCTTCGAGCATTGGGGCAAACCCAACGTGGACTTGTTCGCCACAAGGGGAAATGCTCAAGTCATGACTTATGTCTCGCCGATTCCAGATCCAAATGCCGTCGATACAGACGCTCTGGCGATAAGCTGGAGAGGGATGCACGCTTACGCGTACCCACCCACCATCCTTCTGCCGAAGGTATTGATGAAGATCAGGGAGGAACCGTGTCTTGTCCTTCTAATAGCGCCGTATTGGCCAAGCAGGGCGTGGTTCACGGATCTGCTAGATCTGCTGGTGGTAAATCCAGGGCAGTTGCCCGAGATTCCGAACATAATCTCCCAGGCCAAGGGACGCTTCCTACACGAGCGTCCCGAAATGTTATTGACTGCGTGGTTGTTGTCAAACAACGTTCCACGGTGGGAGGCTTTTCTCGACAGGCTGCTGATTTCATCGCGGCTGCGAGAAGGACGCCAACCTTCAAGTCATATAATGACAAGGTTAACGGATTTGCAGACTGGTGTGAGGAAAGGGGATTGTTACCTTTCATTCCACTATTCAGCAAATAGCAGACTTTCTCTGTGAGCTGTTCTTTTCAGGACTAGCTCCTGTCACAATTGCTGGATACAAGTCAGCTTTGGCATCAGTTATCCCTTGTCTAGCCAACAGGGATAGTCCAGAGGTGGCCCAGTTCAGTGTGATGTTGAAGGGAATGAGCAATCTCCGCCCGAGACAACCGGTAGTCATTCCAGCCTGGAGTCTATCTTTAGTGCTTAATGTACTGGCCAAGCACCCTTTCGAACCGTTGCATTCGGCTAGTCTAAAGCATTTGACTCTAAATGCGGTATTTCTATTGGCAGCTTCCTCAGCTAGAAGGCACAGTGTGATCTATGCACTTTCAGCAGAGAGGGACCGATTATTGTCTCCAGAGAGGGTCTGCGTCTACTGCCAAGAGCAGACTTTATGTCAAAGATCTCGGTCTTTGAGATATCCCGGCAAACCGATTGTTATACCGAAACTAAGTAGGTTAGATCGTGATGCCAGTGTCTGGTGCCCAGTCCATGCTTTGACTAAGTACAAAACGGACAGACTCGTTACGGTCGAATGGTAGACATCTGTGGATCTGCCATATGGAGCCATATGGCGCCGCTTCCTTGGATTCTATCTCTCGTTGGGTAGTCGAATGCATTCAGATTACCCGTGAGATTACGACTGGGCACCAAGTGAAAGGCGCAAGGGCACGTTGTTAGAGGAATAGCCGCCTCTTCCTCCCTTGACAATGGTGTTCCGTTTAAGGACATCATGGCTGTCGCACAAGGGCACTGTGAGTCCTCTTTCACGGATTACTATATGAGGGATGTGTCAGACTTCGCCATTCCACTCGCTTTAGCTGTTTTGAGATGAAAGCTATATGACCGCACTGCTCTTCTTCCTTTTTTGGCATTTGTAAGAGAGAATTTAGAAGCAGGCTTGGTCGAGCGAGAGGATATCAACCAGTTGTGTCACTGAGGCCGGACAAGTGAATGGTTGGAGGCTCCAGGTCTGAATTCCAAATATCATGAGGTAATTCACGATTGAGTGTTTTGTATTATGTCTATATATCATGATCATTCATCTTATATATTCATGCTCATTCCCAGGCTAGTATATGCAAAGAGCAGTTAACCCTCTTGGCATATTTGTGTTTCAGGCGAAATACATGTTCGTGAGTTCTCTCCCTTTTCCTAGGAGAAAAAGGGGGGGGGGGCAGTGATGCGAATGTGATTCGGTTCCGATAACTTGACGGTCCTTTTAGGTCTCCGTTAGTCAAGTTGTTAAGTCTAAATCTTTCTACAAGGGGCAAAAGTAGCATTTATGGCTTGCCCCTTCCCACCAGGTTACTGAACAAATCTGGTGTATATCAGAAAGTAACAGAATGAAACAATATGAGCTCTATGGTAGACGGGTACTCGGCAGTTGGGAGCCGAGTACCCGGTTCCAAGGAGTCGGTAAAGCTTTCTAAGTCTATAGTCGTAGAGCCAGCTGTCAAGGCCAGCTGTGTATCAGAAAGTAACAGAATGGTGAGTATTGTTAGATCTCGGAGAAAGGGAAATTGAAATTTCCTGCACTCTGTGGTTAATCTTTACTGGTTTCCTACAGGTTGAGCAAGGGAACCTTGCAGGCATTAGGGTTTGGCAGGGGAAGATTGGAGAACGAAAAGGAGGGATAGATGGCACCCAGGTCTAGGTAGTCAATGGACTACGGAGTGGCTTCCTCATCTTGGCATGGTAACTGTGTTGATGTTTGATAGCAGCAATTGTGGAAATATGGTGTTAATGCTTACGCCAGACACTCCTTCAGGCCAGCTGTTGAATATCTAGATACTAATCTGACTGAAGGCTGCTGTTGCCTTAGGCAGCAACAGCTTCCTGGCAACCCAGTTTTCAGAATATTCACCAGCCTCCCTATATAGTTACTTTGAAATTGGGATTCTGGAGGCTAAGGACTCAAATATATAAATCTATTTCAGCACACGCAAAATAGTAGGTGGAGCTTAGCTAGAGTTACCTGGTGGGGATGATATATACAGAGTACCTATACAAGTTATCGCATAACGTTGAAATAATGCAGTGGATAGAATAATCAACACAAAACAAAGATAATCTTAGACAACTTGTGAAAGAAAACTTTTAAACAGATCTGCGCAAGAATTTAACACAATGTGAAATATCAGAATCAGAATATTTTATTGGCACAAAATCATGAACATGTTGATATAGTCAAACACAGAATGTGATACAAAACATAAGACGTACAGACAATGGACAATTGAACAATAAAAACATTATATGTTATAATACATTATATATATACTATGTGTAGTAACAATAGTGGGTAACTCGATACCGCATAATGGGATGTAGGCAGCAATGAGGTACATTCTGAAAAGGTGCAACTGCAAAATGTACTTACAGTGACACATTTCCAGAATGCACCCCATTCATTATGAACAACAATTCAATTACTTTGGGGGTTGAGGGGATTATGCCTCTTTTGGAAGGATTCCTATACAAAATTAAGTACCGGCTTGCATATTTCGCTGTCTCCATTATTGCAGCTCATTATGAAGACAAATTTGTCATCTTCTGAGAGAGAAGAGAAATCTGTAAAGTCAATAAATGTATTATGTAATGTTGATCTCATTTCTTGATAAAGAGGACAAGTCATTACAAAATGCTTTTCGTCCTCAACCTCTTGCAAGTCACAGAGTTTGCAGAGTCTGTTTGTGACAGGAGTTATGGGAGAAGTCTGTCTGCCCAATTCTATTTGAAGATTGCGTGCGCTTACTCTTAGCTTGGCAAATTGCCTTCTTCTGTTAACGTTTCTATCTATAATCAAAAAATTTTCAATGCAGAATTTGCTTTTGAATGTTCGGTAACATCTTAATTTAGATCCATGTTGTAATGTAGGCCTATCCCTAGTAGATTGGTTGATAAAGTCCCTGTTTAAAAGGGACGACCAATTAGACTGGAACCGAGTTTCCATTGCATCTTTTCGTAATTTAATCGACCTGGTCTTATTAAGATCCTGACAACGATTGCTCCATATGTCTGCAAGACCAAATTCGGCCCACAAAGTCTTCATGTGTGTTGCCCAATTAGCAGTTTCCTGAGCCATAGATGTTTCAACATAGGCTTGATAAACTACAGTTTCGGAGTCTAACGCACACAATCTTTGCCAGAATTTTGCAGCATACACTAGGTGTGTGGTCAGTAAGGGAAACTGTCCGAGTTCACCTCGAACAGCAGCATGTGTAGTTCTCCTACTGACCCCTAATATATACTTACAGAAATTGATGGAAACCTTTTCAGCGGGTAACTTGTCACCTAACTGCATGAAATTGGTTGAATTAATACCCTTTATATAGAATGGTGCCCATATTTCACTGCAGTAGGACTGGATTGGCAAAA
This sequence comes from Chaetoderma sp. LZ-2023a, assembly GCA_034401795.1. Lineage (NCBI taxonomy): Eukaryota > Metazoa > Mollusca > Caudofoveata > Chaetodermatida > Chaetodermatidae > Chaetoderma > Chaetoderma sp. LZ-2023a. The sequence continues at coordinate 64,008,121 of CM067373.1, forward strand.
TCAAGGAATTGAATAGCTTAAATGCCATTAATGGGTTGTTTCGGACATTGATCGACTTGAGTTTAAATAAAGCTTTCTGGGCTTGATCTGCAAGTCTTTGACATGCAGGGTTAAAAGAGCCATATGATGTAAATACAATCCCTAAATAGCAATAGGATTGTACAACCTCGACCATAGAGCCAAGAAATGTGAAGTGGTATTTCTTGTACAAATGCCCACTTCGATTAAATATAATTACTTTGGTTTTGTCTAAGTTGACATTAAGACCCCATTTATTACAGTATAAACCTAGTTTGCTCAATGCGTTTTGAATACCAGTTGCAGATTTTGACAATATAGCCAAGTCGTCTGCAAACATTAGACAGTTGATAGCCATATTGTGTAACTGAACAGGATCACAAGTGTCATCAAAACATTCAGGCAGATCGCGCAGGTACAGATTAAATAAAAGGAGACTAAGAACGCACCCCTGCTTAACACCAACAGAGGAAGAAAAGCTATCTGATACCTTGACAGCATATCGGACATTGGAGTACATATTTTGGATGACATTTATAAAATTACCTCCAATACCAGCTTTTAATAATTTAAATAATAGCATTTTTCGTGAGACAGTGTCGAATGCAGATCTAAAGTCGACAAAACAGCAAAAAACATTCTGTTTGGCAATGGCACTGACATATTTGTCGATAACTGACTTCAGTGCTAATATGTGGTCAGCAGTTCTGGCATTTTTTTTGTGACCGATCTGGCATTGGGGTACTAGTTTATTGGCTTCTGCAAATTTTGATAGCCTGCTGCATAATATCCTGCAGAACAATTTACAGAGGTTACTACCAACAGCAATCCCTCGGTAGTTTTCTGGGTTGGAAAGGTCACCCTTTTTTTGAAGTGGTGTTAAGAAATTACAGCGCCAATTATCGGGGAAATGGCCCGAGGTCAAAAGATAGTTGAATAGTTTATGCAGGATAGGTAACAAAACATTTTGACCGGCTTTCAACATTTCATTAAGTACTTGGTCAAGACCGCTGGCTTTGTTGTCTTTTAGTTTGGAAATGGCTTGAGAGATCTCAGATGTGGAAATCGTGAAATTCAATTCATTGAAGATTCTGTTTCTATCAGATGAGAGGAATGTATCAATATCATTTTGGAAATCCAGATCACTATATACAGGCATCATATTCACAAGCTTCTTAAAGTGGGACACCCATTCTGTACATGATACAGGGTTAGTTTTTGATTTTGAGCTTGAATCCTTAAGTTGGTCATATAATTTCCAGAAAGCTTGAGGATTTCTAGTTTGCAATGATCCCATCTGATCCACGATCTACTCTGTAAAGATTGATTTCTTCCTTGTAAGAGTTTTCTTAAATCTCTTACAGAGGCAGTGGAATCTGCTAATAAGAGTGGGATTTTGTGGGTCTTTATGACTTTCACGACTCAAACATCCAAGATCTCTCCTCATTGCCTTGCATTCTGCATCAAACCAATTCTTTCTCTTGCAATTTGCAAATTTGGCGTTTTTCTTCTTGTTGTTTCTTGTTTGATTTGAATGCTTTATGCCTGAGATTTTTGCAGCCGTTATAATATTAGTCACCGATTCAGCTAGATGCTCAATCGTATCACTCTGTAAAGTCTGTATTGACATGAAGTTGTCAATTTCATATTTAATTGTGGGATTTGTCATAGCATTCATATATTTTAACTCATCACCTTTTGCCCATATGAATTTTGGACACGGTGGATTGGGTGTATTACTTGGTTCATGTATATATACGCCGGTATCGAGCACCATAGTTAACATGCAATGAATAGAAAAGTGGGTGGGGTTATTTACATAAAAGTATCCTAGTCTACCTAGGACATCAGTAGACGCTAACATGTACTCAATGACACTAGGTGGGCCAGTGTGACTAAAACAAGTGCAATGACCAGAAGAATCACCCAAGATGCGGCCATTGAGAAGATGCATGTTTGTAGTTTTACAAAGGAATAATAATAGCTTGCCATTACTATCTACTTGATGCGGATCCATATTGTTTCTTGGAAGATTCACATCACTTACATAGTCATGATGCAAATCTCTTATAGGAGACTGGTCATCAAGGCAAAAATCTGGGTCAGTTGCAGTTTGGGCATTAAAATCGCCGCAGACTAGGCAGTTACCAGATTTAGAATAGAGGGCAATATCATTTTCTAGGATATCAAAAATGTTTTCCCTCCTAGCAGTGAATGAGCTGCCAACTGGGCTTACATAAGCTACCGCAAGGTATAGGTCTCGATCTAGATTAAAAAATACCTTCGAAAGCTTGAGCCACATAATTTCACTGCTAAGTGGGGGTAATAAATTTTATGCCGTTGCGTATTTCTTTTCTTATGCAAACTGCCATTCCCCCATAGTTTCATTTCACAGTAACTAACTTGGGTCTAGTATTCTGTTTAATAATAAAGTCTGGGAGAGAAAGTATATCTTTCTCACCACAGTGGGTCTGTGCAAAACAGATAATGTCAAATTTTGTTAGTTTTGATAGAAGGTCTGGGTCGTCGATCTTGCATGTTCTTTAGCCATTGCATCTTGTAAAAGCACCATCTATATTCCAGAAGGCAAGCTTAAGGCTGTTTAATTCAGACATGTACGTAAATATTTGGATTGGGTGTGGAATTTTATACCAGCAAATATGTCATATGGGTCAAAGTTCAATGCCATCCTAGGATCAATCAATATTCTAGGATGGAAGTTCAATTTTAGATAATATATGTATACATATATACATACTTCCATATATACATCCACATATACTTGCACGCATCAACATACACCAACATCTATAGATAAATAAACAACAACTAGAAAGATTACATATAAGTTTGGAATCAAATGAGTATATAGTCACTCTTGGTAACCCTCTAATGACCAAGATTTATAAAAAAAAAAATCAAATTTTCTCAATTTGATTGCTCATTTACACACCAAAAGTAGATGCTCCGAAAAATTAGCAACTGGATTGACTGGCTTGGTTACCGAGCCAGTGAAACCAGTTGCAAATTCTCAAAGCTAGATCTTCTGTTGCGCTACAAATGCACATTTCTCAAGACCACCACAGCATAAGTAATTTTGGCTGGTATGGTCTTAGAGGGTTAATGCCTAAGATTTATCAAAAAGTTTTAATTTTGATTGCTCATTTACACACCAAAAGCAGATGCTCCGAAAAGTTCGCAACTGGACTGACCGGCTCAGTTACCGAGTTATTTCTGTTACCGAGCCAGTCAAACCAGTTGTAAAATTCTCAAAGCTATTCTTCTGTTTGGCTACAAATGGACATTTCTCAAGACCACTACTGCAGCCGGTTTGGGCTGACTTAGACAAGGGTGACATTTGAGTGTCTGTTTCACAAACATTTATGGGTTTAGATCTTTAACTCTTTAAGCCTAGAATTTTTCAAAAAATTCAAATTCTTCATTAGAAAGTGTCAGTTTGCAGACCCATGACAAGACCACCCACGAAAAATCTATGACTGGAATGACTGACTCGGTTATCGAGCCGGTCATTCCCATTGAAAACCCTAAAAGATAGTCTCCTCCTGGGTCCGCAAATAGACACTTATCAAACACGAAATAACACTTCCGAATACAAACAAAAAGATTTCAGTACAAAATTTAAATTTTTAAACAAATCCCAAGCATTTGAACTGACCCACCTCGCCAGGTTATGTGTGAAATAGCGGTACCGAATTTCATGAATTGGTGATTATGCATCTTCAGCTGTCTGGTACATGCTTGTAAATCCTTAAATATCACTATTAGTTTGTTGAATGTTTCAACTGCTAATTTTGCCCGTTTTAACCAAAAAATTTGTCTTACAAATGAATGTATAACTATAAAAGCAGTTGATACATTTGAAGAGAAGAAAAAACCCCAAATGGATGCCGCTTTCGCTAGGTAGTGACGTCACATGAAATTCACAAATATTAATGAGCTGAAGAAATGAGCTAACGCTAGGGTCTTTAAAACATGTTCAGCAGGCATAAAGGAAAGAATTAAAAAAAATTCTATCGTTAAAAAAACCATGTGTGACATTATGTTAATTTTGACACTTTGGTAAATGATTAATAAGCACCCACCCCTTCCTCTAGAGCCTCTCCAATAAATTTTAGACGCTCTCCCGTCAATCAGGCTAATCCGACGCGGCGAGAAAGTGTAACCAAAGCAGGTGGTAACTTTGGATTGTAAAAATGGCTCATTTTAGGTGCTAAATAAGCGCAAGTAAGTAATCTAAGAAAGTGCATTAAGGAAGCTTGCAGTTTTTATCACTACCATCAATAATTGTATGAAACGTTTCTTGTTTTGACCATATTTTGCTCAAAACTTTGTCAAAAGCTTCAGAACTGTCAATCAAAACATGGCTACTGTGTAGATGCGTTCCATGCAACGTTACATCATAGAACGAGAGCGATAAAAACAAATTCACGAATTTCAGTACTCACGAATTTAAGCAATATATAGTAGTATATGAAATATGCTAATAATATGAAATAGGCGGGTAAACTTCAAATACCTGTGGATTGATGCTGATGGTGTGTTTGTTGTTGTTGTTGTTGTTGTTGTTGTTGTTGTTGTTGTTGTTGTTGTTGCTGTTGTTGAGGAGGGTAATGGTGTTGTTGCAAATAATAATCTAAGCCCCTTCATGTGACATCAATCGGGAGCATCTACTGCCATCAGATGTAGGTGATCGCACAAGAGGTAACAGTTACAAGCTCACCAAACAACGCTTCTGCAGTGATACCAGAGAGGTTCTGTAGCATACGAGTGAACAAGCATTGGAATAGCCTACCTGATCACATAGTGACAGCTCCAACACTCAACGCCTTTAAAGGAAGGATTGATAAGCACCACCGAGAGAACCTCTACGCATTCAGTTCCCAATCTCACCCATCCGCACCCAATCAGTTAAACAGGTTAATGAAACCCAGGCTCAAGAAGAAAGTGAAAATCTGTTACAGGCTTACTAGCCTAACCAGCAGAAGAGGATATGTATGTATGTGTACGTGCATGCACGCTATAACATGTATATAATTATAAGTTAGTGTTCCTTTTTTGGGCTTTGATTTGCCCCCACTGTGTCCATATTGGCATTAACGTCGATCTGTCCCCTATCAGGCTTTAAAATTGTGTATGGCGTGAATAATAGAAGGGGGAGAGATGGATGATATAGCCGTGTGTTTTAACCCTTTCACATGCGTTTTGCAGTGGAAAGATTGAGAAATAAAAATCTAAGTCTTTGTGTAAACTGTGATTGTGACTCTTCTGCAAGGATATTTGGATAATATGGATACCGCCGATGATAACCAGGTCGTATATTTCCTTATTATTCCATAGTTAAAAGACTTAGGTCTCTAAATTTCGTTGTGTCGCATGTTCCAATTTCTGACCCCAAAGAATCTGGGACGTGTGTTAACAACGAGATATGCCGGATGATCGCATTCTTTAAACCCCAACAGGCGATCGGCAGATATGAAAATAGGTGTTTGCTACGGTATTTCTAACACGAATATCGGCTGACGTCGTTCTCCGTAGGATCCGAGCGGGTGACGTCACACCCGTGATGCTCGGATGTTTATGTGAGGAAATTTTTTTTCATTAATTCGCGCATCTTGTTCTGGGTGCTGCGTACTAAAAATGGTACCGGAAACTTTGGAATGTTCAAGTTTACGTGTTATCACGATCGGTTTGCAATGATCGGTGGTTTCAAAATTCTTGATTAGATGTGCGGTCTGCGGTTTTACCGTGTGGTACAGCAGTTTGTTTACATTTTGTTGTTTCCTCACATATCGTTTCGGCTTTCGTTAGGAGTATAATTTATATTGATTGGTAAATATACCCCGAATGCTATGCGATATGATTCCTGGTTCCTTTATACATCCTGGAGGATCAATTATGGGTGTATTTATGCCCGCATCGTTCTTGTCGTCATAATCAATGCGATCTTTGCTGTAACGTTGCGGGGTGGGGTGCGAGAGGGTTACAGTTAATTTATGGTCAAATTATTTGAAAATTAATTGTCTGCCTTCCATCTGTGTCTCATTCCGCTTGCTTATTGTAGGTTTGTGCTTATTTATAGGCCAAGCCAGCCCCGCCATCATGTGACGAGTGCCACAAATTCGTACGGGTCCTGTTTAAGGACCATGTCTGTTTTAGAGGAATAGCCACCTCGACCGCCCTTTACAGTGGTGTTCCGTTAGAGAACATAATGGCCGTTGCACAATGGCACTGTGAGTCCTCATTTACGGATTACTATATGAGGGATGTGTCAGACTCAGCCAATCCACTCGCTTTAGCTGTTTTGAGACGATAGTTAAGTGACCACACTGCTCTTCACCCTTTTTTCACTTTGGTAAGAAAAGAACCTAAAGCAGGCATGGTCGAGCGCGAGGATGACAACCAGATTGTGTCACTGATGGACGGACCAGTGAATGGTTGGAGGCGGTACGTCTGAAGTCCAATTATCATAAGGTAATTCAATAGTGAGAGTTTTTTGTATTATGTCTATATATCATGTTCATTCATCATATATATTCATGCTCATTCCCAGGCTAATACATGTGGATATGCAAGGAGCAGTTAACCCTCTTGGCATATTTGTGTTTCAGGCGAGATACATGTTCGTGAGTTCTCTCCCTTTTCTTAGGAGAAAAAAAGGGGGGGGGGGCAGTGATGTGAATGTGATTCGGTTCTGTTAACTTGACAGTCCTTTTAGGTCTCCGTTAGTCAAGTTTTTAAGTCTAAATCTTTCTCCAAGGGGCAAAAGTAGCATTGATGGCTTGCCCCTTCCCACCAGGTTACTGATCAAATCTGGTGTATATCAGAAGTAACAGAATGGTGAGTATTGATCGAAGGAGAATGAAGGAAATGTCAGTTTCCCTTTCTCCGAGATCTAACAATACTCACCATTCTGTTACGGACCCAGCCTCCCAGACCCATGGAGGCAAGCCATGGATTTCTCTTGTTTGGTGGCTATGCAAACAATACGAGCTCTATGGTAGACGGGTACTCGGCAGTTGGTACCCGGTTCCAAGGAGTCGGTAAAGCTTTCTAAGTCTAGAGTCCTAGAGCCAGCTGTCAGGGCCAGCTGTATATCAGAAGTAACAGAATGGTGAGTATTGTTAGATCTCGGAGAAAGGGAAATTGACATTTCCTTCAATCTGCAACAACAGCAGCAACAGGAGCAGAATCTGGTGTTGTAGCAGCAGCAGTAATTCTATTGTTTTTATTTCGTCCTCATGTAGCAACATAACTACCAGTTTCTCGTGGCAGCTAAATTTTGGAGGTTACAGAGACCTCACACCTAGAAATCTGGGGGTCCAAACTGAAATTTCCATGGGTTTTTCCTCATTCTTGCTAAAATTAGACTACCATAAGCCCACATCTATGGATTATGGAGGTCCAATCAGTGTTTCTCATATCATCTAAATTTTGAAGGTGCCAGGGATCACACACACGGAAATCTGGGGCACGCAATATGCCCAATTGAAGTCTGGTATTCTCAAACAGTATTTCTCATCCCTGCTAAAATAAGAAGGTACCATGGACTCACAACCATGAATTATTATTGTTCTATTCTGGATTTTATTTTGTGCAAAAACCTATGAAACTACTTAGTATTACATAATCATACAACATTGTCAGAGGTCGCATGGGACCGACTGCCCACACTTGAGGGTCCCAAGCTGCATTTTTGGGCACTCTACCCTCAAAAGGACCCTTACGAGAATCGCTGTAAGCAGCTCTACTATTTGTCATTGTAGTATTTAATATTATGTGCATGTTATGTGTTTACAAAGGTGACCTGAGAAGTTTATACTTGTGAAAAATATGCTACCAGTACCTCACAAAATTAAATGATAAAACACATTTCCCATGAAATACAAGTTAACTTAATATATCAATTAATTCATTGAATATCTGTGCACAAGTATAAATAAATTTTATGGCTGTACATCGCTTATATTTTACTTTTTTCGATAACAAGGGGGGTAGTGGTAGGGGTCAAAAGGTCTAATCAGTTGTAACGCAACTCATCTGAAATCGTTAGACGGAATTGAACCAAATTTGATGTCCGAGTTACCCATATTATTGTGGAGTGCAAGAGGCCATTTAGATTTGCCTCCACTCCCAGGTGGTGGGGAAGCATCAAATGGTCAAATTTTAACCTGCAGAAATTGATTGTAATGCATGTCCTCCGAAACTGTTGGACAGAAAATAGTTTCAACAAAATTTGGTCTTTGGGTTATCCATATCATCGGATAATGGGTTTTCGAGGGTGTAAGCACATTTTCGCCGACTTACTATAAGAGTAGGAATTTTATCGACAAATATTGTCAATTTCCTAACTAGCACCCATTCACCGAAATAAAACATGCATAAAAATAAAAATAAACCATAAAATAAACTTACTGCTTATAAATATCCACAAGCTGGTCTACAGATGCATTCTCAGTATTGCGTCATGTGTTTTCTAGGGTGATGCCATAAACAGGTTTGATACAAACACAGAACGTAATTTATATTTGTAAATCAAGATAACTTTATTTATTTTCTCACGAATATGTTGATCAAAACTTAGGCTTGAGGCTATGGTCACACCAATATCTGTCTCTTGGGTAGCATTTTGTAAGGGTTTACTATGAAGTGTGTAGCTATACTCAGCATTTATCGGGGTGGATCTTTAGTAGCCATGTTTCACTCTAAGTACAATATAGATAGATTTTGTAAGTCTTGCTGCATGATATATTTATCATATGGACGGGCAATGGTGTTAAATATGTGAAGAAGTATATTTGTGACTTACTGAAAACTGTGAATACTGAAACTTACTGGACAATTATCCGCCTCCCCTCCCCCATCAATATATATCATAGTATATAGTGTTGTGTTCTACATTATCCTTAACATATGAAAGTGTAACAATCATTGCAGTATAATTGTATTATCAGATAGAGCTGGGTGGTATTGACATTTACATCACGGTATCGGTACCATAGAAAAATACTGCAGTATCATGGTATAACGTCATCTTAGGGTGATGTGGCATGCCACGAAATTAGAGCATCGTTTTCCCTTGCTTTTCACTTCCATCTCCAATCAACAGTTAAAATATATACGATAAATAAAGTCTGCTTCCTAATATCAGGTGAAATCAGCATTCTGGCTATTGCGAATGCTTAGTTTCATGATTTTATTAGGTCATTCACGTGCATATTGGCTGTGTCATCAGTGTGCTCGACTCGCTGACTAGACTCCGCTATTTGTCATTGGCGTGGGCTGTTTTTAATCTGGATTGTTCTAAATATTAATGCGGGCAACCAGCAAATGGTCAATTTTAATTTGGTAGTCGAGCGCAGGCATGGGGCGAAGCCCTTTGGGCTTAGGGCTTGACTTGGTTTAAGCCCTTTGAAAGGGCAAACTTGCAAATGTGCTTAAGCCCTTTAGTCCAAAAAGGGCTTTTGGCTTTTGGCTTGTGCTTAAGCACATTAAAAAGGTAATGTGCTTTCAAGCCCTTTTTAAATTTTCACCTTGAATCGATACTTATAGTTATCAAAACATTGTTCTATGCCATTCTACACATATGCTGTTGATACATATTACAGATACACTTTTGCTGATTATTTTGAAATTTGACTGAAAGTAAGGCAACAATATTTTTAGACAGATCATTAGATAACACTTAGTAGCTTTCAAAGCCCACATGTAAACAATTTTTTGGTGAATTCAGAATGAAATGGCCTAATTACATGTATTCATTATATTAAGAGAATGGCCACAAAACCTGTTAAATATTTGGAAACTAATTTGACTAGATTAGGCTGTTGCTGCTTTAACAAAATTATTAACAAAATGCTCAGCATGATATTGTGTACATCATATATAATTTGTTTGATCTGACCTTTAGAGCTGCCAAACATTAACCCATTTTAGAGCTGTAGAGCTGCAAAACATTAACCCATTTTACTCCATATCCACTTTACTTAAATATTTGTTACATTTACCCATTCTACTCCGCATCCACTGAGATTAAACATGTGTTGCGCAGTATATATCTCAAAGAGCTGGTTAAAAGATAGGCAAATACAGACATCTCTGAACAGCTTGAAAGCAAGTGACATCTGTTTCAGTAAATTTCCTTTAAAAATTTTCAACACGGCCAAGATTTAGCGTCATTAAAATCGCCATTCTGAAAATTCAGAATGATATAGACTGAATGGTTGGGTGTTAACTGACCATTCTAGCTGCTCTGCTAATCTGGTTAAAACAATGGAATGAATTTCACACCTCCCTGCTACCCTTTGATATGTCACAATGTCTGTCTTATAATTACACAAATGTAGGTAATGCTACTGAATATGACTGCTCTTTTAATGTAAGCTCCCACCACTCCTCACAATGCCCCTCTCTTGATCTATCCCTGCCACGCGATAAGGCCGGATATAATAACTTCTTTATATTGTAAATTATATTCTGTCAAATATTTTAAAATTATTAGTGCAGAAGATGTTGCTGTCAGCAGCAATGGCTTCATCTCAAATTATTTTTTTAATATTCTGCAACTTTCCTGTATGGCTGCCTTGAAAGTAAGATACTTTTCAAGGAAATAGTTAACAATTTAATGGTAGAATATGGTCAGAAAATGACAATATGTAGACCAAGAGAAGACAATTTTTGAGAATTACAACTAAAATTGTTCCAGTCTTTCCAGTAGTAAAATGTAAGAATTAACCCTAAATATGTCTACAAATGGACATTTCTCAAGTCCACTGCAGATGCCATTTTGGTAGGCTTGACCAGTACAGGGTTAAACCTTACAGAACAGATATGAGAAATGTGTTATGATGTAATTGTATGGAATATTTTGTTGAACATTTTGAAACTATCTTCATTGGGAGCTGTTGATCTTTGTCAGCTACATATTTCAGACCACTTAATTTCAACATACACAGCTTCTTGATGGATCTGTATATTTGATTTGAAAATGAGAAACAGAAATCTCAAGGGGTAACTTGATGAAACTTGAATGTACACCTAGCTTAAGTAGCTTTGCCCCTTTTCCTTTCACGTGTTAGTTGCTAATTACTGTTTATTCTAATAATACTACAATACTACAAGAAGTTGCTGGGAGACATTTCAGCAGCATTATTAGCTCACCTGGCCAAAATGGCCAAGTGAGCTTATGCCATGGCGACCGTCCGGCGTCCGTCTGTCCATCCATCCGTCAACTTTTGGCAGGAAGTATCCTTAGGGCATAGGGATCCAAATTTGTTCAAACAAGGCCGATCGGCCAATTTGGCCGGTGGCCATCTTGGATTTTGGCCGATTTTAGGAAATGACTAAAAATCTTCTTCTCCGAAACTGCTTGGTGGATCGATTCAAAACTCACGAAATATCATATAGGGCAGGAGCTGAACCAAGTTTGTTCGAAGGAACTTGATTGGCCAAATGGTTCGGCAGCTATCCTTGATGACATAGTTTTCGTAAAAACGACTTCTGCAGAACCGCTGAACGGATCGGGCTGAAATTTTGGGGATACGATTATGGACTAAGGGCCATTAAAGTTTGTTCATGGGAAGTTGATCGGTAAAAAACATGGCCGCCGTGGACCAATCAAATTTTAGTGTGTTGGCTGCCATATTAAATTTTTTTTTATTTGATGGCTTTTGAAGCGCAAATTGGTTTTCTTAACTCAGCTTACTTGTCAGTCAGTTGTCGTATAGCGATGACCCCATCTGTCTTCTGTATGTCCGTCCATCCATCTGTCTGTGTGTCTCACCAACAATGGCGGCTCATTTTGTTATTTCTTGACGGATTGATACCAAACTTGGTCACAATGTTAATGTCGACATCTAATATCTGTGTTGTGAAAATGAAACTAATAGGACGTCAAATGCCAGAGTTACCACTCCTTAAATATTAGCAGTCTCACTTTCATAGGGCAAATATAGGTTTGTTCCCACCGTCCATTGATTTATCACTATGTCAGATTTTGTTGCCGAACTAGATATTAAATTCCAATTGAAGGTTAAGTTATACTTCTACGTTTTTGCCGCGCTGCATGCTGCGCGGCAGTTCTCTCTGCGCATCGAAGACGGACGTTGAGCAAGAAATGTTGCGTGCAAATATACCAAGCGCGAGATGACCATGCGTAAATTTGCATTATAATGCGCGCAGCAATTCTCCGTGCAATAAGCATGTTGTTTCGAAGTAATCATGTAACATTGTCTATGATCCGGTTCCAACATCAGACATGGATGGACAAAAATTTATAGTCGAAGTAGAGAAATATGAATTTCTCTATAATTCTACTTTAGGGCAACATAATGATAAGGAATGCATGATAAATGCGTGGCAGGAGATAGCAAACACCCTAGGAAGTGACTGGAAGGAGTGTAGAGCTCTGTGGAAAAAGTTGCGAGACGCGTACGTGAGGGTACAGAAGACCAACAAAAGTTGCAGTGGCGCTCCTGGTGGCAAGAAAAGTAAATGGAAACATTATGACTCCATGTCCTTCCTATCCAACCATATTAAACATCGTGCGACCGGTAACAATATCAGGTATGAAGGATCACAAACATAACTGGCGCGCACACGCACGCACGCACATTCAAGCGTGTGTGCACACTCATGCGCGCGCACACCCACATAGACAGACAGACAACAGAAACAGACAGATCAAACCAACCACAATATCCACTTCGCCCAACCAATGGAAGCCATACCCACACTACTCGCACACATAGTGATCCATATCAATCAGTGACCCTGCTCTATACTACCCATACACATGGTGATCCATATCAATGTTGACTCTCCCCTATACTACCCATACACAGAGTGATCCATATCAATGGTGACTCCCCTATACTACCCATACACATAGTGACCCATATCAATTGTGACGCTCCCCTATACTACCCATACACAGAGTGATCCATATCAATGGTGACTCCCCTATACTACCCATACACAGAGTGATCCATATCAATGGTGACTCTCCCCTATACTACCCATACACATAGTGACCCATATCAATTGTGACTCTCCCCTATACTACCCATACACATAGTGACCCATATCGATGGTGACTCTCCCCTATACTACCCATACACATAGTGACCCATATCGATGGTGACTCTCCCCTATACTACCCATACACATAGTGACCCATATCAATGGTGACGCTCCCCTATACTACCCATACACATAGTGATCCATATCAATGGTGATGCTCCCCTATACTACCCAAACACATAGTGACCCATATCAATGGTGACTCTCCCCTATACTACCCATACACATAGTGATCCATATCAATGGTGACGCTCCCCTATACTACACATACACATAGTGACCCATATCAATGGTGATGCTCCCCTATACTACCCATACACATAGTGATCCATATCAATGGTGATGCTCCCCTGTACTACACATACACATAGTGACCCATATCAATGGTGACTCCCCTATACTACCCATACACATAGTGACCCATATCAATGGTGACTCCCCTATACTACCCATACACATAGTGACCCATATCAATGGTGACTCTCCCCTATACTACCCATACACATAGTGACCCATATCGATGGTGACTCTCCCCTATACTACCCATACACATAGTGACCCATATCGATGGTGACTCTCCCCTATACTACCCATACACATAATGACCCATATCAATGATGACTCTCCCCTATACTACCCATACACATAGTGACCCATATCAATGGTGACTCCCCTATACTACCCATACACATAGTGACCCATATCAATGGTGACTCTCCCCTATACTACCCATACACAGTTTGATCCATATCAATTGTGACTCTCCCCATACTACCCATACACAGTGACCCATATCAATGGTGACTCTCCCCTATACTGCCCATACACATAGTGACCCATATCAGTTGTGACTCTCCCCTATACTACCCATACACATAGTGACCCATATCAATGGTGACTCTCCCCTATACTACCCATACACATAGTGACCCATATCGATGGTGACTCCCCTATACTACCCATACACATAGTGACCCATATCGATGGTGACTCCCCTATACTACCCATACACATAGTGACCCATATCGATGGTGACTCTCCCTTATACTACCCATACACATAGTGACCCATATCAATGGTGACGCTCCCCTATACTACCCCTACACATAGTGATCCATATCAATGGTGACTCTTCCCTATACTACCCATACACATAGTGATCCATATCAATGGTGACTCTCCCCTATACTACCCATACACATAGTGACCCATATCAATGGTGACTCTCCCCTATACTACCCCTACACATAGTGACCCATATCAATGGTGACTCCCCTATACTACCCATACACATAGTGATCCATATCAATGGTGACTCTCCCCTATACTACCCCTACACATAGTGATCCATATCAATGGTGATGCTCCCCTATACTACCCATACACATAGTGATCCATATCAATGGTGACTCTCCCCTATACTACCCATACACATAGTGATCCATATCAATGGTGACTCCCCTATACTACCCCTACACATAGTGATCCATATCAATGGTGACTCTCCCCTATACTACCCCTACACATAGTGATCCATATCAATGGTGACTCTCCCCTATACTACCCCTACACATAGTGATCCATATCAATGGTGACTCTCCCCTGTACTACCCATACACATAGTGATCCATATCAATGGTGACTCTCCCCTATACTACCCCTACACATAGTGATCCATATCAATGGTGATGCTCCCCTATACTACCCATACACATAGTGATCCATATCAATGGTGACTCTCCCCTATACTACCCATACACATAGTGATCCATATCAATGGTGACTCCCCTATACTACCCCTACACATAGTGATCCATATCAATGGTGACTCTCCCCTATACTACCCCTACACATAGTGATCCATATCAATGGTGACTCTCCCCTATACTACCCATACACATAGTGATCCATATCAATGGTGACTCTCCCCTATACTACCCATACACATAGTGACCCATATCAATGGTGACTCCCCTATACTACCCATACACATAGTGATCCATATCAATGGTGACTCTCCCCTATACTACCCCTACACATAGTGATCCATATCAATGGTGACTCTCCCCTATACTACCCATACACATAGTGACCCATATCAATTGTGACTCTCCCCTATACTACCCATACACATAGTGACCCATATCGATGGTGACTCTCCCCTATACTACCCATACACATAGTGACCCATATCGATGATGACTCTCCCCTATACTACCCATACACATAGTGATCCATATCAATGGTGACGCTCCCCAATACTACACATACACATAGTGACCCATATCAATGGTGACTCTCCCCTATACTACCCATACACATAGTGACCCATATCAATGGTGACGCTCCCCTATACTACCCATACACATGGTGATCCATATCAATGGTGACTCTCCTCTATACTACCCATACACATAGTGACCCATATCAATGGTGACTCTCCCCTATACTACCCATACACATAGTGACCCATATCAATGGTGACGCTCCCCTATACTACCCATACACATAGTGATCCATATCAATGGTGATGCTCCCCTATACTACCCAAACACATAGTGACCCATATCAATGGTGACTCTCCCCTATACTACACATACACATAGTGACCCATATCAATGGTGATGCTCCCCTATACTACCCATACACATAGTGATCCATATCAATGGTGACTCCCCTATACTACCCATACACATAGTGACCCATATCAGTTGTGACTCTCCCCTATACTACACATACACATAGTGACCCATATCAATGGTGACTCTCCCCTATACTACCCATACACATAGTGACCCATATCGATGGTGACTCCCCTATACTACCCATACACATAGTGACCCATATCGATGGTGACTCCCCTATACTACCCATACACATAGTGACCCATATCGATGGTGACTCCCTTATACTACCCATACACATAGTGACCCATATCAATGGTGACGCTCCCCTATACTACCCCTACACATAGTGATCCATATCAATGGTGACTCTTCCCTATACTACCCATACACATAGTGATCCATATCAATGGTGACTCTCCCCTATACTACCCATACACATAGTGACCCATATCAATGGTGACTCTCCCCTATACTACCCCTACACATAGTGACCCATATCAATGGTGACTCCCCTATACTACCCATACACATAGTGATCCATATCAATGGTGACTCTCCCCTATACTACCCCTACACATAGTGATCCATATCAATGGTGATGCTCCCCTATACTACCCATACACATAGTGATCCATATCAATGGTGACTCTCCCCTATACTACCCATACACATAGTGATCCATATCAATGGTGACTCCCCTATACTACCCCTACACATAGTGATCCATATCAATGGTGACTCTCCCCTATACTACCCCTACACATAGTGATCCATATCAATGGTGACTCTCCCCTATACTACCCCTACACATAGTGATCCATATCAATGGTGACTCTCCCCTGTACTACCCATACACATAGTGATCCATATCAATGGTGACTCTCCCCTATACTACCCCTACACATAGTGATCCATATCAATGGTGATGCTCCCCTATACTACCCATACACATAGTGATCCATATCAATGGTGACTCTCCCCTATACTACCCATACACATAGTGATCCATATCAATGGTGACTCCCCTATACTACCCCTACACATAGTGATCCATATCAATGGTGACTCTCCCCTATACTACCCCTACACATAGTGATCCATATCAATGGTGACTCTCCCCTATACTACCCATACACATAGTGATCCATATCAATGGTGACTCTCCCCTATACTACCCATACACATAGTGACCCATATCAATGGTGACTCCCCTATACTACCCATACACATAGTGATCCATATCAATGGTGACTCTCCCCTATACTACCCCTACACATAGTGATCCATATCAATGGTGACTCTCCCCTATACTACCCATACACATAGTGACCCATATCAATTGTGACTCTCCCCTATACTACCCATACACATAGTGACCCATATCGATGGTGACTCTCCCCTATACTACCCATACACATAGTGACCCATATCGATGATGACTCTCCCCTATACTACCCATACACATAGTGATCCATATCAATGGTGACGCTCCCCAATACTACACATACACATAGTGACCCATATCAATGGTGACTCTCCCCTATACTACCCATACACATAGTGACCCATATCAATGGTGACGCTCCCCTATACTACCCATACACATGGTGATCCATATCAATGGTGACTCTCCTCTATACTACCCATACACATAGTGACCCATATCAATGGTGACTCTCCCCTATACTACCCATACACATAGTGACCCATATCAATGGTGACGCTCCCCTATACTACCCATACACATAGTGATCCATATCAATGGTGATGCTCCCCTATACTACCCAAACACATAGTGACCCATATCAATGGTGACTCTCCCCTATACTACACATACACATAGTGACCCATATCAATGGTGATGCTCCCCTATACTACCCATACACATAGTGATCCATATCAATGGTGACTCCCCTATACTACCCATACACATAGTGACCCATATCAGTTGTGACTCTCCCCTATACTACACATACACATAGTGACCCATATCAATGGTGACTCTCCCCTATACTACCCATACACATAGTGACCCATATCGATGGTGACTCCCCTATACTACCCATACACATAGTGACCCATATCGATGGTGACTCCCCTATACTACCCATACACATAGTGACCCATATCGATGGTGACTCTCCCTTATACTACCCATACACATAGTGACCCATATCAATGGTGACGCTCCCCTATACTACCCCTACACATAGTGATCCATATCAATGGTGACTCTTCCCTATACTACCCATACACATAGTGATCCATATCAATGGTGACTCTCCCCTATACTACCCATACACATAGTGACCCATATCAATGGTGACTCTCCCCTATACTACCCCTACACATAGTGACCCATATCAATGGTGACTCCCCTATACTACCCATACACATAGTGATCCATATCAATGGTGACTCTCCCCTATACTACCCCTACACATAGTGATCCATATCAATGGTGATGCTCCCCTATACTACCCATACACATAGTGATCCATATCAATGGTGACTCTCCCCTATACTACCCATACACATAGTGATCCATATCAATGGTGACTCCCCTATACTACCCCTACACATAGTGATCCATATCAATGGTGACTCTCCCCTATACTACCCCTACACATAGTGATCCATATCAATGGTGACTCTCCCCTATACTACCCCTACACATAGTGATCCATATCAATGGTGACTCTCCCCTGTACTACCCATACACATAGTGATCCATATCAATGGTGACTCTCCCCTATACTACCCCTACACATAGTGATCCATATCAATGGTGATGCTCCCCTATACTACCCATACACATAGTGATCCATATCAATGGTGACTCTCCCCTATACTACCCATACACATAGTGATCCATATCAATGGTGACTCTCCCCTATACTACCCATACACATAGTGACCCATATCAATGGTGACTCCCCTATACTACCCATACACATAGTGATCCATATCAATGGTGACTCTCCCCTATACTACCCCTACACATAGTGATCCATATCAATGGTGACTCTCCCCTATACTACCCATACACATAGTGACCCATATCAATTGTGACTCTCCCCTATACTACCCATACACATAGTGACCCATATCGATGGTGACTCTCCCCTATACTACCCATACACATAGTGACCCATATCGATGATGACTCTCCCCTATACTACCCATACACATAGTGATCCATATCAATGGTGACGCTCCCCAATACTACACATACACATAGTGACCCATATCAATGGTGACTCTCCCCTATACTACCCATACACATAGTGACCCATATCAATGGTGACGCTCCCCTATACTACCCATACACATGGTGATCCATATCAATGGTGACTCTCCTCTATACTACCCATACACATAGTGACCCATATCAATGGTGACTCTCCCCTATACTACCCATACACATAGTGACCCATATCAATGGTGACGCTCCCCTATACTACCCATACACATAGTGATCCATATCAATGGTGATGCTCCCCTATACTACCCAAACACATAGTGACCCATATCAATGGTGACTCTCCCCTATACTACACATACACATAGTGACCCATATCAATGGTGATGCTCCCCTATACTACCCATACACATAGTGATCCATATCAATGGTGACTCCCCTATACTACCCATACACATAGTGACCCATATCAGTTGTGACTCCCCTATACTACACATACACATAGTGACCCATATCAATGGTGACTCTCCCCTATACTACCCATACACATAGTGACCCATATCGATGGTGACTCCCCTATACTACCCATACACATAGTGACCCATATCGATGGTGACTCCCCTATACTACCCATACACATAGTGACCCATATCGATGGTGACTCTCCCTTATACTACCCATACACATAGTGACCCATATCAATGGTGACGCTCCCCTATACTACCCCTACACATAGTGATCCATATCAATGGTGACTCTTCCCTATACTACCCATACACATAGTGATCCATATCAATGGTGACTCTCCCCTATACTACCCATACACATAGTGACCCATATCAATGGTGACTCTCCCCTATACTACCCCTACACATAGTGACCCATATCAATGGTGACTCCCCTATACTACCCATACACATAGTGATCCATATCAATGGTGACTCTCCCCTATACTACCCCTACACATAGTGATCCATATCAATGGTGATGCTCCCCTATACTACCCATACACATAGTGATCCATATCAATGGTGACTCTCCCCTATACTACCCATACACATAGTGATCCATATCAATGGTGACTCCCCTATACTACCCCTACACATAGTGATCCATATCAATGGTGACTCTCCCCTATACTACCCCTACACATAGTGATCCATATCAATGGTGACTCTCCCCTATACTACCCCTACACATAGTGATCCATATCAATGGTGACTCTCCCCTGTACTACCCATACACATAGTGATCCATATCAATGGTGACTCTCCCCTATACTACCCCTACACATAGTGATCCATATCAATGGTGATGCTCCCCTATACTACCCATACACATAGTGATCCATATCAATGGTGACTCTCCCCTATACTACCCATACACATAGTGATCCATATCAATGGTGACTCCCCTATACTACCCCTACACATAGTGATCCATATCAATGGTGACTCTCCCCTATACTACCCCTACACATAGTGATCCATATCAATGGTGACTCTCCCCTATACTACCCATACACATAGTGATCCATATCAATGGTGACTCTCCCCTATACTACCCATACACATAGTGACCCATATCAATGGTGACTCCCCTATACTACCCATACACATAGTGATCCATATCAATGGTGACTCTCCCCTATACTACCCCTACACATAGTGATCCATATCAATGGTGACTCTCCCCTATACTACCCATACACATAGTGACCCATATCAATTGTGACTCTCCCCTATACTACCCATACACATAGTGACCCATATCGATGGTGACTCTCCCCTATACTACCCATACACATAGTGACCCATATCGATGATGACTCTCCCCTATACTACCCATACACATAGTGATCCATATCAATGGTGACGCTCCCCAATACTACACATACACATAGTGACCCATATCAATGGTGACTCTCCCCTATACTACCCATACACATAGTGACCCATATCAATGGTGACGCTCCCCTATACTACCCATACACATGGTGATCCATATCAATGGTGACTCTCCTCTATACTACCCATACACATAGTGACCCATATCAATGGTGACTCTCCCCTATACTACCCATACACATAGTGACCCATATCAATGGTGACGCTCCCCTATACTACCCATACACATAGTGATCCATATCAATGGTGATGCTCCCCTATACTACCCAAACACATAGTGACCCATATCAATGGTGACTCTCCCCTATACTACACATACACATAGTGACCCATATCAATGGTGATGCTCCCCTATACTACCCATACACATAGTGATCCATATCAATGGTGACTCCCCTATACTACCCATACACATAGTGACCCATATCAGTTGTGACTCTCCCCTATACTACACATACACATAGTGACCCATATCAATGGTGACTCTCCCCTATACTACCCATACACATAGTGACCCATATCGATGGTGACTCCCCTATACTACCCATACACATAGTGACCCATATCGATGGTGACTCCCCTATACTACCCATACACATAGTGACCCATATCGATGGTGACTCTCCCTTATACTACCCATACACATAGTGACCCATATCAATGGTGACGCTCCCCTATACTACCCCTACACATAGTGATCCATATCAATGGTGACTCTTCCCTATACTACCCATACACATAGTGATCCATATCAATGGTGACTCTCCCCTATACTACCCATACACATAGTGACCCATATCAATGGTGACTCTCCCCTATACTACCCCTACACATAGTGACCCATATCAATGGTGACTCCCCTATACTACCCATACACATAGTGATCCATATCAATGGTGACTCTCCCCTATACTACCCCTACACATAGTGATCCATATCAATGGTGATGCTCCCCTATACTACCCATACACATAGTGATCCATATCAATGGTGACTCTCCCCTATACTACCCATACACATAGTGATCCATATCAATGGTGACTCCCCTATACTACCCCTACACATAGTGATCCATATCAATGGTGACTCTCCCCTATACTACCCCTACACATAGTGATCCATATCAATGGTGACTCTCCCCTATACTACCCCTACACATAGTGATCCATATCAATGGTGACTCTCCCCTGTACTACCCATACACATAGTGATCCATATCAATGGTGACTCTCCCCTATACTACCCCTACACATAGTGATCCATATCAATGGTGATGCTCCCCTATACTACCCATACACATAGTGATCCATATCAATGGTGACTCTCCCCTATACTACCCATACACATAGTGATCCATATCAATGGTGACTCCCCTATACTACCCCTACACATAGTGATCCATATCAATGGTGACTCTCCCCTATACTACCCCTACACATAGTGATCCATATCAATGGTGACTCTCCCCTATACTACCCATACACATAGTGATCCATATCAATGGTGACTCTCCCCTATACTACCCATACACATAGTGACCCATATCAATGGTGACTCCCCTATACTACCCATACACATAGTGATCCATATCAATGGTGACTCTCCCCTATACTACCCCTACACATAGTGATCCATATCAATGGTGACTCTCCCCTATACTACCCATACACATAGTGACCCATATCAATTGTGACTCTCCCCTATACTACCCATACACATAGTGACCCATATCGATGGTGACTCTCCCCTATACTACCCATACACATAGTGACCCATATCGATGATGACTCTCCCCTATACTACCCATACACATAGTGATCCATATCAATGGTGACGCTCCCCAATACTACACATACACATAGTGACCCATATCAATGGTGACTCTCCCCTATACTACCCATACACATAGTGACCCATATCAATGGTGACGCTCCCCTATACTACCCATACACATGGTGATCCATATCAATGGTGACTCCTCTATACTACCCATACACATAGTGACCCATATCAATGGTGACTCTCCCCTATACTACCCATACACATAGTGACCCATATCAATGGTGACGCTCCCCTATACTACCCATACACATAGTGATCCATATCAATGGTGATGCTCCCCTATACTACCCAAACACATAGTGACCCATATCAATGGTGACTCTCCCCTATACTACACATACACATAGTGACCCATATCAATGGTGATGCTCCCCTATACTACCCATACACATAGTGATCCATATCCATGGTGACTCCCCTATACTACCCATACACATAGTGACCCATATCAATGGTGACGCTCCCCTATACTACACATACACATAGTGACCCATATCAATGGTGATGCTCCCCTATACTACCCATACACATAGTTATCCATATCAATGGTGACGCTCCCCTATACTACACATACACATAGTGACCCATATCAATGGTGATGCTCCCCTATACTACCCATACACATAGTGATCCATATCAATGGTGATGCTCCCCTGTACTACACATACACATAGTGACCCATATCAATGGTGACTCCCCTATACTACCCATACACATAGTGACCCATATCAATGGTGACGCTCCCCTATACTACCCATACACGTAGTGATCCATATCAATGGTGACTCTCCCCTATACTACCCATACACATAGTGACCCATATCAATGGTGACTCCCCTATACTACCCATACACATAGTGACCCATATCAATGGTGACTCTCCCCTATACTACCCATACACATAGTGACCCATATCGATGGTGACTCTCCCCTATACTACCCATACACATAGTGACCCATATCGATGGTGACTCTCCCCTATACTACCCATACACATAATGACCCATATCAATGGTGACTCTCCCCTATACTACCCATACACATAGTGACCCATATCAATGGTGACTCCCCTATACTACCCATACACATAGTGACCCATATCAATGGTGACTCTCCCCTATACTACCCATACACAGTTTGATCCATATCAATTGTGACTCTCCCCATACTACCCATACACATAGTGACCCATATCAATGGTGACTCTCCCCTATACTACCCATACACATAGTGACCCATATCAGTTGTGACTCTCCCCTATACTACCCATACACATAGTGACCCATATCAATGGTGACTCCCCTATACTACCCATACACATAGTGACCCATATCGATGGTGACTCCCCTATACTACCCATACACATAGTGACCCATATCGATGGTGACTCCCCTATACTACCCATACACATAGTGACCCATATCGATGGTGACTCTCCCCTATACTACACATACACATAGTGACCCATATCAATGGTGATGCTCCCCTATACTACCCATACACATAGTGATCCATATCCATGGTGACTCCCCTATACTACCCATACACATAGTGACCCATATCAATGGTGACGCTCCCCTATACTACACATACACATAGTGACCCATATCAATGGTGATGCTCCCCTATACTACCCATACACATAGTTATCCATATCAATGGTGACGCTCCCCTATACTACACATACACATAGTGACCCATATCAATGGTGATGCTCCCCTATACTACCCATACACATAGTGATCCATATCAATGGTGATGCTCCCCTGTACTACACATACACATAGTGACCCATATCAATGGTGACTCCCCTATACTACCCATACACATAGTGACCCATATCAATGGTGACGCTCCCCTATACTACCCATACACGTAGTGATCCATATCAATGGTGACTCTCCCCTATACTACCCATACACATAGTGACCCATATCAATGGTGACTCCCCTATACTACCCATACACATAGTGACCCATATCAATGGTGACTCTCCCCTATACTACCCATACACATAGTGACCCATATCGATGGTGACTCTCCCCTATACTACCCATACACATAGTGACCCATATCGATGGTGACTCTCCCCTATACTACCCATACACATAATGACCCATATCAATGGTGACTCTCCCCTATACTACCCATACACATAGTGACCCATATCAATGGTGACTCCCCTATACTACCCATACACATAGTGACCCATATCAATGGTGACTCTCCCCTATACTACCCATACACAGTTTGATCCATATCAATTGTGACTCTCCCCATACTACCCATACACATAGTGACCCATATCAATGGTGACTCTCCCCTATACTACCCATACACATAGTGACCCATATCAGTTGTGACTCTCCCCTATACTACCCATACACATAGTGACCCATATCAATGGTGACTCCCCTATACTACCCATACACATAGTGACCCATATCGATGGTGACTCCCCTATACTACCCATACACATAGTGACCCATATCGATGGTGACTCCCCTATACTACCCATACACATAGTGACCCATATCGATGGTGACTCTCCCTTATACTACCCATACACATAGTGACCCATATCAATGGTGACGCTCCCCTATACTACCCCTACACATAGTGATCCATATCAATGGTGACTCTTCCCTATACTACCCATACACATAGTGATCCATATCAATGGTGACTCTCCCCTATACTACCCATACACATAGTGACCCATATCAATGGTGACTCTCCCCTATACTACCCCTACACATAGTGACCCATATCAATGGTGACTCCCCTATACTACCCATACACATAGTGATCCATATCAATGGTGACTCTCCCCTATACTACCCCTACACATAGTGATCCATATCAATGGTGACTCTCCCCTATACTACCCCTACACATAGTGATCCATATCAATGGTGACTCTCCCCTGTACTACCCATACACATAGTGATCCATATCAATGGTGACTCTCCCCTATACTACCCCTACACATAGTGATCCATATCAATGGTGATGCTCCCCTATACTACCCATACACATAGTGATCCATATCAATGGTGACTCTCCCCTATACTACCCATACACATAGTGATCCAAGTGATCCATATCAATGGTGACTCCCCTATACTACCCCTACACATAGTGATCCATATCAATGGTGACTCTCCCCTATACTACCCCTACACATAGTGATCCATATCAATGGTGACTCTCCCCTATACTACCCATACACATAGTGATCCATATCAATGGTGACTCTCCCCTATACTACCCATACACATAGTGACCCATATCAATGGTGACTCTCCCCTATACTACCCATACACATAGTGATCCATATCAATGGTGACTCTCCCCTATACTACCCCTACACATAGTAATCCATATCAATGGTGACTCTCCCCTATACTACCCATACACATAGTGACCCATATCAATGGTGACTCTCCCCTATACTACCCATACACATAGTGACCCATATCAATGGTGACTCTCCCCTATACTACCCATACACATAGTGATCCATATCAATGGTGACTCTCCCCTATACTACCCCTACACATAGTGATCCATATCAATGGTGACTCTCCCCTATACTACCCATACACATAGTGATCCATATCAATGGTGACTCTCCCCTATACTACCCCTACACATAGTGATCCATATCAATGGTGACTCTCCCCTATACTACCCATACACATAGTGACCCATATCAATGGTGACTCTCCCCTATACTACCCATACACATAGTGACCCATATCAATGGTAACCATTCCCTACACCAGCCAAAAACATAATGAGCCATATCAATGGTAACCCTCCACCATATCATTCATACATATTCACTACCTAGGCCTATACACATAGTGACCCATATCAATGGTGATCCTAAACTACACTACCCATACGCTTAGTGATCTATATCAATGGAGACCCTACCCTATACTATAAATACATTTAACGAGCCTTATTAATCTTGACACTACCGTATACTACCTATTCACTTTATGATCAATAGTTACCCTACACTATACTACCCATACATATGCTGGTCCATATATATACTACCAAGCACAACAGACAATACACGTTTTCCTTCGCTATGTTTCGGGTTTTTATCCCGTAGCTTGCAGTTGTCCAACCCACCGCACTAAAACAATTATGTAACTCCCCATTTACGGGAGTAATTTGGAACTTCTGATAATTGTTCACGAATACCAATATCTACCTCGGAACACAAATTTCCGGTGAGGCCTTTACGACCTGAATATGTGAGTCTACAGATGTAGAGGCAGGATGTTCTTTGATGGATGACGCGCCGGATCTGCCGGCCACACCTAAAAGTGATATTTCAATCGCCGCCGCACTAACATCGTGTAGGTTCTTTCGACTTTCGACCACAGCAAGTAAACTCTGCCCGGTGCGTCTTCAGAGCTGGCTGACGTACCCAGCACTGTGAAGCTTTGTTTTGTATCTTCGTTTGCTTCTAACAATGCCCGCTTGTGATCGGGTTGTTTACACCTTCCATCCGTGCCATCGGTGTATAGGAACTTTCTTCACCACGTAGTACTATTGTATCTTTTGCTGACTGCTCGTTAGACATTCTATTAGGCCTACAGCACTGAGTGATGTACTCCTGCCATGAGTGTTCTTGCGGGAGTCTTGTTTGAGGAAAATAGCTTGCGGGAACCAACCTGCGGTAACTTTCCAGCTTCCGGAGAGCGCATCATCTCACGTCAACTATGGATTGACGTATCAATTTCAGTAGAACGGTGCCTAACTTGGGAATGACTACCAAGTATTCAAGTAACTATACTTCACAATTTAATTATTTCTCTATATAGGTTGTGTTAATTATATTAGCTGTAAGAACGGTCCCGATGACTAACAGGAACCGTAACGGTCTTAGGACCGCTAGTTATAATTTCTGTGTTTGTTGATAATTATTCTCATTTTCCTCAATGTGTTGCTAACCGCACTATAGTAGGTTCGTTAACCTGTACTGATATATATATCTTGATCATTTGACACCGTATTGATTGTTCTGGTTAGATTATGTATATATATGGCCAGTGGTCGTCCGTTCATGTTTTGTTTATTCATAGAAAATATAGGACTGCAGTGCACGTAGGAAACACTATACAGCAACACTTATATATGCAGCACTTTCTCCCGCAATTTTTCATTGAGGTCGCTGTCCGTGTTATAACTTTGTTTAGCCCGGCATGCTACCGACTAAACCTTTTCTATTCAGCTCAGTTGGATAGGTTCAAAATGATTAGAGACACTTTCTTCATTACATACTGTGTAATATACTCTTCTCTTCCGGTAGTGCGATAATCTAGCCCCACACTCCAGTAGGACTCATAAGTAAGATTTTCTCTCTCCACGTTCCACTTAGCCTTGTGGCTTCTTAATTGTTTGGATGTCCCCATCCGTACCATGGGCTGATCCGACTCTGGGAAACTATTGGGGTTTCCGAGCGGTGATGGCCAGGGTGCGGTGTCACACACATTGCCATGTATCTTTGGATACTTATTAGTTAGCACTTTAAGCCAATGTAGGAAAGCACTGCGAAAACACATGTATTAATTATTATTTTATTTAGTGAACAATCCTCCCGCACCGCAGTGCAAAACTTGGCAACTTGTATATAAACCTAACGACAGGTAAAACGGTCAGCTTCCATAGGACCCGGTGACGGGCGAGATACATAACACCCCCCCCCCCCCCCCCCGAATTCCGTTAAAATGTCTGGGCATGATATTTAGATCTGCCACGCCCTTGCGGGAAGGACATATACGGTGGGTATTTATCTCTCTTACCCCCACCAAAACGATAGAACAATGGTCTAATAATGCTTTCATGAAATGTAACCATGTCCTGTAATGTTTTATGTGGTTATGGGGCGGGATGTCCGGATTCTTATCCAGTTCGGAGATGTTGCTACGTAACATGTATGAGCGCTGTCTTTAGTATCGATGTCTTCAGGCATCTGTTCCCCGTGACAGCCATATCTAATAGCTAGGTAGATATCAGCCAGTTGCGGCCTAAAATAATTCTTGTTCTGAAAACAACTAAAAGTGAATTAAGCAAAGCAGAAGGCCTGCATAAATAAAGCGGCAACTACTAATTCAGCATACCAAGAATCACATAAGATGGTATCGAGGGAATCCATCGGGACTCTCCTCCTCCCCCCCCCCCCCCCCCCCCCTCATAATCTCATTAGGTATGGTCTTTTCTTTCTAAAACATTTTTGGTTGAAATATTAGAGTGAGCCCATTTTTTTGCCTACTATTCTTCTCCCGCGTTAAGCAGTGGCAACACCTTCCCGAGACGGAGACCCGCGCGAGGCACTTGCCTCTCGCAAGAATTCAGCGACGCCGGTCCACGCCAGGATAATACTCCTCACCCAAACTAGCACTAGGAGTAGTGCCCGCGTGAGGCACATCACTTTTCGTCCGAGATAACCTTCCTTTCAGCTTAGAGGTATACTAACTTATATTAAGTTAAATAGCTACGTCTCGTGTACGGGAGCCTGCCCTGTAGGCGGGGCTTAGAATACACCTTCCATATCCTCTGCGTGTCGTAAGAGGCGACTAAAGGAGGTAAGTGTGTGGTAACCCTGACAGAAACCTCGAGTGCTGAAGATGGAGGTTCCAGGCCGCACGGCGCACTCTAATAAACCATGGATCCACGCACTTAACGCTTATGATTATGTCGATAGTCACTTACAGGACTGTCGGTATGATCAACGAACGAAAAGAAGAAGTGTACGGGAGCCTCCCTTGCGGGGACACCTCTGCGGACCTACGAGTCTGTGTGGTACCTCCGAGAGCCCCATGGTTAAAAGTTCATCTACCTTTCTCTATGTCCTGTATTTTCGTATGCTCTTACTGTAGTATTATCTAGCATTTTTATAATTGTTTAGGTAAACTCATTGTATAGACTTATATTTTTAGGTCACCAAATCAAATCTTGTAAGTCCATAGGTCACGAAATTGCTATGGACAGGCATACTGGTGACACAAATTCTTGGGATGAGACAGTTGTGTTTAATGTTCGCGACGATGGTCGCACGGCCCCACCGGAATGATTGAGTTCCACCGGCCTTAGGAGCCGGTTTTTGTTTCCCGCAAGGAAGTCTCGTACGAGGTCCGTCACCCCGAGACTGGATGCTAACCAGCATCATCACTCGTCGTGCACTGGCGGCGCGGTGAGTCGGCATAATACACCGAAACAGCCCGACACTACACGGCGAGCTACACTACGCACTCGACGCAGACGATAATTAAAAATTGCTAATTCTGATGCTAAGCCTTGCCCAGACAAAAAATAATGTTACTCATACATGTATTAAATCTATTCATTATTCTATTGTGTAATGTGGACTAGTATAGATGCCATAACGCTATCCATAGTAGCAAAAATCATTAAGAAACAGACGTTGCAACTGTTGACTCACCACCAGCACCATTACCACTAGCACTACCACTACCACCACCACTACTACTGCTACTGTAACTGCTGCTACTACTACTACTACTACTGCTACTGCTACTGCTGCTGCTGCTGCTGCTGCTGCTGCTGCTGCTGCAACTACTACTACTAAATGTAAAATAATCATAACATATTGCTTACTCTATTCATAATATTGTACGGCCATTATATCTTTCTATTTCTTACCGTCATGTGCCCTTGAAGGTCTTGACAAAAATACAATGAAATTAACCTTGACCACTTAAATAAATGGTCATCTTTTATCTTGACATAGTGCTACATGTATAATTCATATTGCACATCAAAGATCCATGCTAATAGGACTGCAGACCCAAACCTCACACACCCTCCACTAATCTCACGTCAGCATGTAGTCATACACGCACGAACAAATACACATAGTATTACCTGGATATGGCTTCATCAGGTTCGTGCTTAGTGGAAATGCAGCATCGCCCAGGAAAACGCGTGGACACGTTATATCAGAGGACGGGAGTCGCTTTGGATCTGGTAAATCTAGACGACCTTCAAGCATCTTCTTGCCGAACTCTGACACAGAAAAAACACCGCTGTCACTTTCCCGCCGATATCCCCCAACATCGATCATGATGAATCTGCATCTTGCATCAACAACAGCCATCAGAATCACAGAGTGGCAATGTTTATAGTTATAAAAATCACTACCAGCATTCCTTGGCGCTTTGATCACAACATGTTTGCCATCGATAGCACCCACACAGTTAGGAAAGTTCCATAAACGTCAGAAATCATTAGCAATTGTAGTCCACTCAGCTGCGGATGTTGGGAATTTAACAAAAGCAGGGCTCAATACTACCCAGATAGCCGGACACGTTTCGTGGAAGATTTGCCGCACCGTGGACTTCGCAAGTCGATAGGTGTGGGCAGTTAACTGGTAAGATTCGCCCGTAGCAAGGATTTGCAGCGTCAAGGAGAGTCTTTCCGATGCTTTTACAGGCTGTCTGTGAGTTGATGGATGTGTGACCAGTGGCCCAACAAGACATAGCAGTTCATCAAATCTGACTCTTGTCATCCGAAAGTACTGGCAGTGAGCTTCGTCATCCAGTAACCGCATATCTGTCACCAAAGTATGGAATTCGCCTCTCCTCTCTTCTATCATTGATGGGACGGATATACCATCGGCGATTCCGCCTTCTCTTATATTTTTGGTATAAACGATACAACATATACAAATCTACCATTTCGTCCATCATGCGTACGAACCGAAATAGTCGCTCTCGCTAGAAAAGTATAACCAGGTTTGATGCCTGGTTTTCGCGGATAAATCGAGAAAAGCGCGCCAGCACATGCGTATTAAGTATAACCACCTACACGTCATTTCTATGTAGCGTTTAGCGAAATGCAGCGCTGCTTGCTGCGCGGCAAAAAACGTAGAAGTATAACTTAACGTAACAGATTAACATTTCCAATACTGCCGAAATATTTAAGATATGTATTATGTGCTCTGACATCTATGCTCTTAAAAATATTTTGAAATGTATTTGATTGAAATTTGTTGCTGCCTTAGGCAGCAGTGAAAGTTGTTGCTGCCTAAGGCAGCAATGATTTCAGTTACATTATTTTTTAAATCAACTCCAGCTCACCCTACCTCTGCTGCTAACTTGGTGATTCAGTCAGATGCGCATGTGTTAAATGGATTGTGTGGTGGTGGGGAATAATCTGCTATAAAGACCACCTACTTGCCTTTAGAGACCATTTTCTTCAATAATTGTATTTAAACCTCTAATAACCGTCGGACTGAGTTTTTGCAGACGACATATTCCAAAGGTTATATCTCTGAACCTGATAAATATATTGAAACCAATTGGACTGAAATTGTTGGTGGCTAAGCCGCCAACAACTTTCAGTCGAATTGTTTTCAAAATATTCAACAAGTGAAGAGCTTTTGAAAATTGAAATTATTGGCTGCACTGGCTTGCAGCAGTGAGATAGTTAAGAAACCAGCTGTAGTTACATGAAGCACTGATATCATCTATTTTTACTTAAACATTGTTCAAGATCACTAATGCAAAAAAACAGTCCAGAGATTGTTGTCAGTATCTCGAAAACTAAACCATTTGACTGAAAGTCATTGGAAGTGACACCGATGGACGTAAAACTTAAGTAAGATTAGTTGAAATGCCAATGTTCCAGGTGAGCGATACAGGCCCATTGGGCCTCTTGTTCTCAAAATTAATAAACTGATGTGATAATCACTTTGCTTACTCAGCATGTATGTATAAAGTTTTGATCAACCCTTAAATCAAACAGAATTATCAATTGGTTATATAATTTCTTCAAAAGTGATTAAGGGCTTGCGCCTAAGCCCTTTGCAAAGGGCTTGTCCTTGTGCTTAAGCCCTTTTTAAAGTGAAAGGGTTAAGCTCTTTCAAAAGGGCTTCGCCCCATGCCTGGACTCAAACATATTGCTAAACAGAGTCCAGACAATGTCAGCGAGTATTTAAACGAAGCCAGGGTTGTACTCTCTTAACTCTGTTGGAGTCGTATATTTTATGACATTGAATTCAAGCCGATTACAAAGCTTCTGATAATTACGAGTACCCGATATGCAGACTCGTTACTCGCCATTCTTCACATGAACAACGCGTGTACAAGACTATTTCTCCATCAATCAGTACTTACCATTACATTATTAGTCCCCTACCGGTAAAACCAGGGGACTATAGGTCTGCACTCCGCCTGTCTGTCTATTTCTGTCTGTCCATCTGTCTGTCTGTTACAGTAGATTTTCCCGCACTTTTTCGCAGTCCTTCAATCTATTCAACTGAGAATTGGTATATTGCTTTGCTATGAGAAGTTACAGACCAAGTTCGAGTTTCAGGCGTATGCTTCAATTTTGTATGGAGTTATGCCCCTTTCGACTTGAGAAATACGAAAAATATCAGCGTTCCACTCTTTTTTTCGCACTCCTTCAAGATATTTAAGCGAAAATCGGTGCATCGCTTTAGTATAATGAGTTACAGAGCAAGTTCGAGTTTCAGACATTTTTGTCAATTTTTCATGGCGTTTATGCCCCCTTTCGGCTTATGAAATACGAAAGATATTTGTTTTCCGCACTTTTTCTAACAGTCTCAAGATATTCAACTGAGAATTGGTACGTTGCCTTGTCATGAGAGATTACAGACCAAGTTCGGGTTTCAGGGGTTTGCATCAATTTAGATGGAGTTACGTCCCCTCTCGACTTATGAAATACGAAAACTATCACTTTTTCGCACTTTTTTTGCTCTCATTCAAGAGATTCAAATGACATTTGTTAGGTTGCTTTATTATAGGTCGCTATAGAGCAGGTTTTGGTTTCAGATATTTTCGTCAATTTTCCCCCCTTCCGACTTATGAAATGCAAAAAATATTAGTTTTCCACAATTTTTTTTCGTAGCCCTTCGAGATATTCAACTGAGAATTTGTACAAATTTTAATATTGAGGTTTTTGGTTAAATTTTTAATGGAGTTATGCCCCCTTTCGACTTATGAAATGCAAACTTATCAGCTTTCAAAACTTTTTCATTCTCCATCACCACATATAATTCAAACTTGGTTTATTGCTTTGTTATAAGAAGTTACAGATCAAGTTCGAGTTTCAGCTGCTTCTGTCAATTTTTAATGGAATTTTTGACTGTCAATCTCTAAAGATTTATATCACGAGGTAGGGGACATGTATTGCAAAGCAATATTTACAGAATGCTTGTTTATTGATGTCAACAACCTGTTTTTTGTGCCCTAAGAGTCTTAGACCTTTACAGAGCTCTAACCGGTTCCTCGAACCGTGTACTCGCCCAAACAACCGGATTCCCGTTACCATGAACCCTCACTCTTGTTTACATAGCTGATCAAGAGTCACGTCCATTTTGAATTTAGCAAATTTCTAAAGTTTTACTTTGTTATTTGTGTCAATCTGTGCAATTAGATTCTTATAATTCTTCTACCGATTGAATTACTATGGAGACCACATCTGGAAATCAGGTGTTATATCTCTATACTAGTTAGCTCACCTGGCCCGAAACGCCAAGTGCGCTTATGTAGTGGCCACTGTCCATCATCCGTCTGTCAATTTTTCCTTTAAAATGACTTCTCAAGAACTGATAGGACGATTTCAATTATATTTGGCAGGAAGCATCCTTAGGGCATAGGGATCCAAGTTTGTTCAAACGAAGCAGATCAGCCAAATTGGCCGATCGCCATCTTGGATTTTGGCAGATTTTTAGAAAAGTGTTTAAAAATCTTCTCTGAAACCGCTTGAGGGATTGAAGGAAACCTCATGAAAGATGATCCAGGGCAAGAGCTCAACCAAGTTTGTTCAAGGGAACTTGATTGGTCAAATGGTTCGGCGGCCATCTTGGTTGACGTAGTTTTAGAAAAATGGCTGCTCCAGAACCGCTGAAGGGATCACGCCAAAATTTGGCAAATATGATTAGGGACTAAGGGCCAGTAAAGTTTGTTCAAGAGAAGTTGATCCGTCAAAAAACATGGCCGCCGTGGGCCAATCAAAATGTAGCATGTTTGGCGGTCATATTGGATTTTTTTATTTGATGGACTTTGAGGTTGAAATTGTTTTATATATACCGGTAGGTTTTTGGGTATTCTGATTTGAAATTTGCAATGTTCGAAACTGTCAGATAAATGGTTTGGCGGCCATCTTGGATCATTTTCCCGCCAAAAGCTCCCATACTAAAGCAATGGGAAATTTAAAAGTTCTTCTTTTCGAGAACTACTGGGCCGATTTGAATTATATTTGGCAGGAAGCATCCGTAAGGCATAGAGATTCAACTAGAGCTGACCCAAGTTTGTTCAAGGGAACTTGATTGACTAAATGGTTCAGTGGCCATCTTGGATGACCTAGTTTTCGCAAAAACAACTCTTCCCCAGAACCACTGAAGCAATCAGGCCGAAATTTGTGATATATGATTAGGGACTAAGGGCCATTAATGTTTGTTCAAGAGAAGTTGATCCGTCAAAAAACATGGCCTCCGTGGGCCAATCAAAATATAGCATGTTTGGCGGCCATTTTGAATTTTTTTATTTGATGGATTTTGAGGCCAAAATTGGTTTTATATAGTTTTTTGGGTATTCTGATCTCAAATTTGCAATTTTCGAAACTGTTGGATAAACGGTTTGGGGGCAATCTTAGATCATTTTCCCGTCAAACGCTCCCATACTAAAGCAATGGGAAATTTTAAATGTCTTATTCTCGAGAACTACGGGGCCGCTTTCAATTATATTTGGCAGGAAGCATCCTTAGGGCATAGAGATTCCATTTTGTTCAAACGAAGCCGATCGACCAATTTGGCCGGCGGCCATCTTGGATTTCAGCTGATTTTTTAGAAATGTCATTAAAAATCTTCTCCAAAACCGTTTAAGGGATCAATTCAGACCTCATGATATGTGATCTATGGTAAGAGCTGACCCAAGTTTGTTCAAGGGAACTTGATTGACTAAATGGTTCAGTGGCCATCTTGGATGACCTCGTTTTCGCAAAAATGACTTCTTCCCCAGAACTGCTGAAGCGATCAGGCCGAAATTTGTGATATATGGTTAAGGACTAAGGGCCATTAAGTTTGTTCAAGAGAAGTTGATCTGTCCAAAAAATTGGCCACTTTAAAATGTCTAAAAATCTTCTCCAAAACTGCTAGGGGGGATCAATTCAAAACGCATAAAATATCATCTAGGGCAAGAGCTGCACCAAGTTTGTTTCAAGGGAACTTGATTTGCCAAATGGTTTGGTGGCCATCTTGGATAACCTAATTTTTGCCAAAATGACTCAAGAACCACTGAGCGGATTGGGCTGAAATGTGGAAGATATGATTAGGGACTGAGTGCCATTAAAGTTTTTTCAAGGGAAGGCGCTACGTCAGAAACTCGGCTGCAGTGGACCAATCAAAATGTAGCGTGTTTGGTGGCCATATTGGACTTGAAAAGATGTCTACAAACTCATTTAGAAGACTACTCCTAAACCACCCACCAACAATTGTGACAAAAATGCATAATGCTCCAGGTGGGTGACACAGGCCCCTTGGGCCTCTTGTTTTTAGTTGTAGTGGAGACTAGTATCTCCTATTGCCATTGGTATCAAATGCTCCATTTTCTGGCCAAACTTGGGCATATGAGAACACAGAAATGTCAGTTAGGATCGCCTCCTTTAACCCCAACGGCGATCAAGCAGTATGAAATGTTTTTGGGGGTTTTCCCTGGACGAAATTCATGGTTTTAACACTAAATCGGCTTTACGTCATAGATTGTGGTTATGTCTGGGCTGGTAACGTCGCACACTTTTGTCCGGATTATTTCGTTATAAAATCTTTCTTACGTCACACATCTCTTTCGTTAGTCGCTGCGTTCTTGAGTAGTTGCAGTAACTTAATGAATTTTTTTAGTTCATATCTTTCACCACCCTTCTGTTATCATCATCTTCAGTTTTTAGCTCTTCATCATTGGCCATTAATGGGAACAAAGTGTCTAAACACTGAAACTTCTCTACATCCACATGCCCTGGAATGGTTCGCTCAAACCTGACATCTGACATAGCAGATTTTAATGGAGTTTTATAAGACCTGATTATATCACTAAAGTTACCAGCACATGCTAGCTCTGCTGCAGAAACATTCTTACACTTAATCACAGTTGTTTGTTCATCATTGACCTGAGGTGTCTGACATGTCATGATACCCATGACATGTGACCTAGAGATCTGCATGCCCACACATGACATGTGACCTAGAGATCTGCCTTCCCGTGGCAACTTTCACATGTGTTTGCATGAAGCCTGCGCTAGGTAACAGCACTGCTCTTGTATGGCTGCATATACTCAGATATGTACAAGAAAACATTTAGAGTCAAGACTCATTCTCATATGGAGCAGGCTGTTATCCAGGAATTGAAAATAGGGTGTCCTCAGACAATGAATGTAGGTCTTATGATCCTCTAAGTTAGAACATTTCTCAAATTTCCTGGTTAAATTGGTAAAATTCTTGTAAATTTCATGTCCTTATTAATTTCTGACTTTTTCTGCGTGTCCAAAATGGAATTTACCCGTTCAAAAGACGGGTGAATGGGTCTCTGACTAACAGCCTCATATGGAGTGAAGTCATCATATTGTATCATGAATAAATCATGAAAATATATGGTTTTAGTCTACATAGGACAAATAAGGATTCTTCGCGGGTGCTAACATAGAGATTACTTGAGGATATTATTAATACATGTAGTTTTGATACAGATATTTCCAGAATTGATTATTGTATTTACCCATCCAATTTGTTTTTCAGTTAGCCAAGTAAGTTGGCCTGAAAGCTCAAGTGAGCTTATACCATGGCAACCGTCTGTCTGTCCATAAACTTTTCCTTTAAACGACTTCTCAAGATCCACTAGGCCGATTTCAATCATACGTGGCAGGAAGCATTCTTAGGTAGGGCCTAGAGATTTTGGCCAATTTTTAGAAACATCTTTAAATAGCTTCTCCGAAACCATTTGTGGGGACGATTCAAAACTCATGAAATTTCATAGATCTAGGGTAAGAGCTGAACTAAGTTTGTTTAAGGGAACTTGTTTGCCCAAATAGTTTGGCATCTATCTTGGATGATCTACATGTAGTTTTCACAAAAGCGACTCCAGAACTACTGAATGTAAATATTCAAACTGTAAATAGTTGAGGGCCTCGGGGAAGAACAGTTATTTGTACTGATCGAGTTTACTGTACCCTCTACAAATAAAGATATTATTATTATTATTATTATTATAATGGAACTGACTGAAATTTGGGAGATATGATTAGGGCCATTTAAGGTTGTTAAGGGAAGTTGATATGTAAAAAAAAACATGCCCGCCGTGGACCAATCAAAATGTAGCGTGTTTGGTAGCTATATTGGATTTTATTATTTGATAGATTTTAAAGTCGAAATTGGTTTTATATAAGTTTTTGCATATGCTCATTTCAAATTTGTACTTTCAGACGGACATCTTGGATCTTTTTCCCGCCAAAATATCCCATACTATGGCAAAGTGAAATTCTTCTCGAGAACCACTGTCCAAATTTCAGTTATATTTGGTGCTTAGGACATAGAGATCTTGGTTTATTCAAAGGAAGCCGATCGGCCAATTTGGCTGGTGGCCATCTTGAATTTTGTCTGATTAAAAAAAATGTCTTTAAAAATCTCCGAAACCGCTTGGCGGATCGATTCAAAACTCATGATGTAGCGGGGTGTGTGGGAGGGGTGGGGGTGGGGTTGCAGCGGAACCAATCGTGCTCAAGAGAACTTGATTGGCCAAATGTTTTGGCGGCCATCTTGGATGACTGACCTTTTGCGAATACGACTTCTCCAGTACCACTAAACAGATTGTGCTGAGATTTGGGAGATATGATTAGGGACTAAGTAAGCGCCATTAAAGTTTGTCCATGGAAAGTTGATTAAGTAAAAAACATGGATGCCGTTGATCAATCAAAATTTAGCATGTGTGGCAGCCATCTCTGATTTTCTGAAAATTCTGAGCAAATAAAATAAAAGACTACTGGTACTTATTAACCACTTGACCAATTTTAATAAAACCTGTCTAAACTGTCTTCGCAGATATTGGAGTGGTCAATTTTTACAGTGGGCATCTCGTTTTGTTTGGTTGTGCCAGTGGCCAATAATAATGATCTGCCAAACCTAAGTTTCTCACATTCCTGCATGGTTCTCACTTTATAATCTCTGTTATTAGCTATCTCTCGTAAGCTCTTGGTACCACTTTGTAAGTGCTTCTCTAGCGAGTTACATCACTTGAGTAGAGTGTCATCTCCTATGAATCTAGTATGGACACGTTCACATTATTCTTTATATTCTTGCAGCTACAGTCCGACATGAGTGTAGATGGGCAAGAGGTTATTGTGCGGAAAGACTTGTTTGGGAAAACTATAGATGGTGAAGAAATATACAGGTAATTATATATATATATATATGCCATAACACATTGTATCCAATGATTTGTGCACCCGCTCCCCGAAAAAAATTTCGCGGGAGCATATAGTCGCCGCTTCATCCGTTCATCCATCCATCCATCCGTTCATCATATATAAGTTTATCCGGGACATAGTTTCAAGACTTTTTCACATATGGTCACCAAACGTGGTATGTGGATGCATCTTAGGGAGAAGGTGTGCGGAGTATGAAAAGTAGGTCAAAACTATGTCATACTGACCTACTTTTCATGGTCGACTGAATATCACAGAAAATGTTTGTCCGTACCATAGTTTCAAGACTTGCACATATGGTCACCAAACTTGATATGTGGATGCATCTTAGCGAGAAGGTGTGTGGAGTATGAAAAGCAGATCAAAAGTAGGTCATGCTGACCTACTTTTCGTGCTAGACTGAATATCACAGAAAATATTTGTCCGTGCCATAGTTTCAAGACTTTTGCACATGTGCTCACCAAACTTGGTATGTGGATGCATCTTAGGGGGAGGGTATGCAGAGTATCAAAAGTAGGTCAAAGATAGGTCATGCTGACCTACTTTTCATGGGGAACTGAATATCACAGAAAATGTTTGTCCGGGCCATAGTTTCAAGACTTTTTCACATATGGTCACCAAACCTGGTATGTGGATACATCTTATGGAAAAGGTTGCGGAGTATCAAAAGTAGGTCATGCTGACCTACTTTTCATGGGCGACTGAATATCACAGAAAATTTGTGTCCAGGCCATAGTTTCAAGACTTTTTCACATATGGTCACCAAACTTGGTATGTGGATGCATCTTAGGGAGAAGGTGTGCACAGTATGAAAGGTAGGCCATGCTGACCTACATTTCATGGTCGACTGAATATCACAGAAAATGTTTCTCTGGGCCGTAGTTTCAAGACGTTTTCACATATGGTCACCAAACTTGGTATTGATTATTACAGAAAATATCTCTGTTCATTTTGAACATAGTTTTTATATGCATTTTTCATATGGTGCCAAGCAAAGTCTAAGTGTGTTTATTTAGAGAAACTTGGATTTTGCTTTTATTAAGCTATCCTTAACAAGTTGTTCGTTAGGGCAAATCCCGCCAGACCAAAAGAATGATCCACCGAATCATTCCTAGTCCCCAAATTGTGGATTTAACATCATTACCCCAAACCAACAATATTTTAAGGATGGCCTAATATGGTGATATCTCATTGACAATTTCATTCCCAGCTAAAAAATTTAAACTGTTAAACTTTGTTCAGTGAAAAAATGTGTTGTATTTTGCTATTAGAATTTCTGGTTATATGTTTAAATTAATTTCACATAGATTTGTCTTGCTAAAAATAATCATTGTTTATGAGATTTGGACATTTATACGAACTAGATTAGTCCATCCATGCATCTGTCTGTTCTTTTGTCATGAATGTATCTTAGGTTATGCATTCACCAATTCATCCATGCCTCCATATGTTCATTTCCCTGTGTCTGAGCCACAGTTCCAAACCTTTCCCTGAAGCATATGCCTTCGGGGTTATCCTTTCAGTTTCTCTGCAGCGTATGCCTTCGGGGAGCATACATCAATTTATTGATTTGCCTTGTTATATATGAGAGTAAAATAATACCCGTTCATACTGGTCAGTTTTAGTTGCAACTCAACTAGTATAAGTCAGTTGGTTGGTGTGTCAAATGTTTGGTAATTTTGGCAAAACTGCCCAGTGAATCTGATATGGGTCTTTTTGAAGGTATATATACCCATAAAATGCAACTTGGGACCCCCCAAAAGTAGTGGCAGAGGGACCCAGGGAACCTCTGAAAATCATGTCTATGATTATTAAATATTAATTAGTTTTATATCTTTTTTCACCACAACACCCACAAAATCTAGTATAGAACCCCCATAATCATAGTCCATGGTACATTCCAATTTTAACATGGATGAAAAAACTGCATCAGAACCCCAGATTTTCAGTTTGGTACACCCTAGAGGTCACCTTTGGACCCCCAGATTTCAAGGGGGGTTGTTCCCTGGGAGCTCCAAAATTTAGATGCCATGGGAAACACTGAAGCTGTCTATATTGCAACTTATAATACCACAGTCGCACTTGTTAATTCATGAATCCATTTCCTCACTCAATCATATGATGTCATAATCAACTACATGACGTGTAGGATGACATCATGAATGACTCGATAAAGTCTGTCTTTAATGCTTAATAGTCCGACACGTACGAATGGTGTGTATTTCATGGTGTTATGCCCCCTTTCGACTTATGAAATAAGAAAAATATTAGTCTTCCGTACTTTTTTTCGCAGTCTTTCAAGATATTATACTGAGAATTGCTACAAGTTACAGACCAAGTTCGAGTTTCAGGCGTATGCATCAATTTTTATGGAGTTATGCCCCCTTTCGACTTAAGAAATACGAAAAATATCAGCTTTCCATACTTTTTCGCAATCCTTCAAGATATTTAAGCGAAAATTGGTGCATTGCTTTACTATAAGGAGTTACAGTTCGAGTTTCAGACATTTTCGTCAATTTTTCATGGAGTTATTGCCCCCTTTCGACTTATGAAATACAAAAAATATTAGTTTTTCACACTTTTTTCGCGGTCTTTCAAGATATTATACTGAGAACTGCTACATTGCTTTGTTATGAGAAGTTACAGACCAAGTTGGAGTTTCAGACGTATGCGTAAATTTTTGATGGAGTTTTGTCCCCTTTCAACTTAGGAAATATGAACAATATCAGCTTTCTGCAATTTTTTTCGCACTCCAAGATATTTAAGGAAAAATCAGTACATTGCTTTAGTCTAAGGGTTACAGAGCAAGTTCGAGTTTCGGACATTTTTGTCAATTTTTCATGGCGTTATGCCCCCTTTCGTCTTATGAAATATGAA
Source organism: Chaetoderma sp. LZ-2023a (assembly GCA_034401795.1). Lineage (NCBI taxonomy): Eukaryota > Metazoa > Mollusca > Caudofoveata > Chaetodermatida > Chaetodermatidae > Chaetoderma > Chaetoderma sp. LZ-2023a. Next base: position 64,050,174 of record CM067373.1, read on the forward strand.
AAACATTAGTTTCCCACAGTTTTTTCGCAGTCTTTGAAGATATTATACTGAGAATTGCTACATTGCTTTGTTATGAGAAGTTACAGGCCAAGTTCGAGTTTCAGGGGTATGCGTAAATTTTTGATGGAGGTATGACCGCTATCGACGAAAAATATTAGCGTTCCGCACTTTTTTCGCAGTCCTTCAAGATATTTAAGGAAAATTGGTACATCGCTTTAGTATAAGGAATTACAGAGTAAGTTTGAGTTTCAGACATTTTCATCAGTTTTTCATGGAGTTATGCCCCCTTTCGACTTATGAAATACAAACATATCAGCTTGTGTTTATATGAGATCTAGGTAAGGGGTCATATACTCTGGACAATACAGATCTTGTTTATAGAGATATTGACTTTCCTTTGGTAAGACGCATACATGCATATATGTATATGCTAATGAATTACCAGTCATAATGCATACTACTGTATGTCACTCATGTCAGAGTGACCTCGTTTCTGGAGTAACATCAATGTATTGTTCTTTTCAGGTACACATTGACCAATCACCATAATGTCCAGCTACAGGTGATTAGCTATGGAGCTACGGTGACCAGCTTAATTGTACCTGACAAGTCTGGCACACCAGCTGATGTCTGTCTTGGTTATGATAACATAGAAGCGTATGAAAACAATTCTCCATACATTGGCAGTTTTGTAGGCAGAGTAGTTAATCGGATTGCTAAGGGTAAATTTGTGCTTGATGATAAGACTTACCAGCTGGCAATCAATAATGGTCCGAATCATATCCATGGAGGTTTAAAAGGATTTAGTCAGGTATGATGACATTTATTGTACTTAGCCCCTCTTCAGAACTTGCCACTTTAGTTCACCATTCCAGAGTATCCATCCATCATCTGACCTCGTATGATGTCATAATCAGCTCAGCGCATGTATGATGAGGTAACAAACATTACGTCACAAAGACAGTCCATATAGACAGATCGTCATCAAATCTCAAATCGTCCGACACGTATGAATTGTATGTCTTTGTAATTCTTTGCTATTTAATAAACATGCTGTTGAATATTTTGAAACTAATATGACTGGACGCAGTCAAATTAGTTTCAAAATGTTCAACGCCTTACCTGTATAGTTTTTTCGAAATTGATAGGCAGGGTGTTCAGCGATCGATTGATCCCGACGCGAACGAGGTGTGGGTGGATCTTAGCTAGAGATGGGCGGGGCATAGCTAAAACCGGAAAGGTCCATTGTTAAGCCGACCAAAAACTGCATCTGGCAGTGGGCTTGAGGAATGTCCATTTGCATGATAAATTTCTTGAAAGATCTTGGCCATTAAAGGGTTAATGAATATAAGTAACATTTTGTGCACTTTGAGGCATTGTTGACACAACAGGGATTAACATATTCATTAACTTGCGCATGCGCGCACGCACGCACGCACGCGCACACATATACCTCTCCAGCTACAGTCTGACAAATAACAGAAATATATTGCATTGTCATCCACTCTCCCATAACTTTCAATCTATTGCTGTCCATTTGCTGGCCAAGAGAAAACTAATTATTATGACTTTAATTATTATTAGCCCACCTCGTTTGAAATGCCAAGTGAGCTTATGCCATGACGTCCATCCATTGTTCATCCATCCGTCATCCGTCAACTTTTCCTTTAAACGACTTCTTCTCAAGAGCCACCAGGCCGATTTCAATTATATTTGGCAGGAAGCATTCTTAGGGCATTGGGATCCAAGATTGTTCAAATGAAGCCGATCGGCCAATTTGGCCGGTGACCATCTTGGATTTTGGCTGATTTAAAAAAAGATATCTAAAAATCTCCGAAACTGCTTGGTGCATCGATTCAAAACTCATGATCTTGGAGAAGAGCTGAACCAAGTTTGTTCAAGGGAACTTGATTGGCCAAATTGTTCGGTGGCCATCTTGCATGACCTATTTTTCATAAAAACCACTTCTCCAGAACCGCTATACGGGTCGGAACAAAATCTAGAAGATATGGACTAAAGGCCATTAAAGTTTGTTCCATGGAGATATGTCAAAACAACATCTCCGCCATAAATCAATCAAAATTTAGGTTTTTTGGTGGACATCTGGTATTTTCTGCAAATCTCTGAGAAAATCAATAAAGACAACTTATTAATCACTGGGCCAATTTTAGGAAAAATCTGGGCTTAACTTTCTTCACATAAATTTGATTGGTAAATTTTTCCAGTGATCATCTCGTTTTGTTCATTTGTGCCAGTGGCCAATAATTGCAGGTGAGCGATACATGCCCCTTGGGCCTCTCGTTAATGATAACCAAACCAGATATTCCAATGACAGCTTTTCAAAAATAATCTCTAATTATTTATTACTTAATCTCTAATAATTGAAATTTCTATCAAGCCCTACGCGAAGCGGAGACTAGCTCGATATATACGGTAGCGATCCTAATGGCATCTAACATGCACCAAGAATTAGGTAACTGTTCAACTATTTAATCCTCTAACTCTAGAGAGTTACTACATGCCATCATTCTATCCAGTCTCTGTCATAATAAATATGATTTTCAAATTTTTCCATAGTTTTACGTGGTTTGGAGGGTGTTTATTTTTCACCATGAATTAGAAGAATGCTAAAAAGTTTTAACTGGACATTGAATTCATCAAGGGCTTATCCTATCCCAGTAAAACTTTAGTGATTTGTTCTATGCCATCATTGCATCCAGTCTCTGTAAGAAAAATGAATTTCATATTTTTTGCATGGTTTTGCGCTGTTTTTATTTTGTACCAATAATTAGAAGAAAGTGAACATTTTTGATGGACATTTAATTCATCATGGGCTTATCTGAAATCAATAAAACCACATTTGTACTATACCATAATTGCATCCAGTCTCCATCATAATGAAAATGTTTTTCAAATATTTTCCATGATTTGAACTTTATTTTGCATCAAGAGTTTGAAGAAGTTTAACATTTTTCAATGGACATTTAATTCATCAAAGCTTATAAAATGTCAATAAAATACTTGTCCCTATGCGATAGCATACCACACCATACCATGACTTATTCGATAGTATGCCATGGTATATGCCATTTATAGACATACTTATTTTGCGACACCACCACATGATATGTGATATGCGGTAAAACAAAAAGGCTCAACATATGGGACACAGTCCTATTTTTTAAAGAAAATTGCTATTTTGACCCTTAACCCGTTAGCACAAATAATGGCTTATGCAATTGTTTTGATAAATGTCCATTTCAGAGAAGACTATTTTTGAAAATTTACCACTGGAATGACAGTCGCGAGATGGCCTGTTTTATTGTAATCAACATTTTATCGAATAATGTTATATGTACCAAAATATCCACAAGTATACACAGTACACACATTTTGGCATGAGCGAATGTTTAGAGCTTTAGCTTTTCCTCAAAGTTTTACATTGATCATTTCCGTAAGTTTGACCCTAGCATAATCGGCCGGGGATGGTAATGCAGGTTTTCTACACAGCTTTGTTTACTTCTACTGGCAAAGTTCATCTATGTTGCAACAGTTCTCAAAAAAATGTTGAGAATGAATACATGACATTCATTGATAACATTTGCTGGGAAAGTAAACGAAGTGGTGTGGCAAGGTGTGAGTTATCATGGGGCGATTTGTGCACCGACGAACTGCAAAAAAGACGTGGGTCATTCTACACAATTTCGCTTACATTTACTGGCAAATACAAGAACCGATGTTACAATAGAAGAAAATGTTCAGAATGTATGCCATGTACACATTGTCAACATTTTCTTGAATTGTAACATCGATTTTTGCCAGTAAAATGGAACTAAGTTGTGTAGAAGACCTGCTTTATCATGTGGCGATTATTCTATGGTCGACTGCGCGGAAATGATCGATGTAAAACTTTTAGTGAAGTTTATCACTCTAACATTCTCTCAAACTAAAATATGTGCATAGCAACCCATTTTTGTGAATATTTTGACATCTTTCACATTATTTGATGAAATTTTGACAACTATAAATCAATGTTCCTTCTCACGGCTCTATACCATTTTGTAATGTGGAGATAGAGAATGTACGCTTTTAGTTAATCTATGTAACATCTAGGTCCTAAATATTAGGCATAGCGGCACACAAAATGTCGGCTATATATGTAGGTCTAATGACATTACTTTTTTAACAATTATATTTGTATATCGTTCAGATCTATAGCGTGTGTTTCATATTAATGAAAATAGAACTCGGTTTAATACCCTAATTTATAGACTTCAGTGTAGGTAGAAAGGAACAAGTGCGGAAAGAACGATAACGCTTCGCTGAAAATATAATCATCTGATAAACTCAACCTAAATGACTGTCATCACTAGAAAACAAGTTTAACACAAGTTTGTAGTGGTGGGTTATTTAGACTAGAACAAAATGTCCCAGTACAAGAACAAATCGTCCAATACTACAACGCTGACGTTCAAGCAAGGTTCTTATGTTGGCATGTAAATAACCTGAAACCATTTTACTTTTCTTTCCCTCTTGTCTCATTTTCAGCATGCATAATGTTGTCATTTCTGAGCTGTACTGTAGAACCAGTGTTATTAAAAATTTCTTTTGAAAACAATGTTGCTGAAAGCTGTTCTGTTGCATTTTAGATTTTGACCCAATGATTGACACATGTCTTTGGGACGCCACGGGAAAGCTTACACCCAAGTTTGGAGGCGATCCCTTTAGTAGAACCAGCCTTATTGAAAAATTTATATTTTGAAAACAATGTTGCTGAAAGCTGTTGCATATTCGGCTTTGATTCCAAAATTGGCATACATCTTTGGGACCCACGGGCATACTTCCATCCACGTTTGGAGAAGATCCCTCCAGTATAACCACAGTTATTAAAAATGAACAACAACCAGCACTCCATACTCGCATTAATCCTGGCATTTAGCGACATGGATAAAAACTCATAAACTGTATAGTAAATATAATACTTATGTTGAATATTTTGAAACTAATTTGACTACGTAGGAGCTGTTGCAGCAGCAAAATATTTCAAAATATTCTACACGTTACCTGTCTAGTTACCTAGAAATTGAGATTCTGGTAATTCATGATTCAAAGAGTTTAATGGAAATGATATTACTACGACTGCTCCCATGCAAAGAACATCAATGTCCAACATCCATTTTGTTTTACACACTATTCAGTACACATCCAGTTGTCAAACTATTGCAATAGTCATGATCATATCCAGAACATTAGATGAATCTAGCCATGGTACACTAAATTAGACGTCTCGATATTCTGTTATAAATCGGCGATTCATTTTAACCCTTTTACCAATGAATTCCCCATATCTCATCTTTAAGACAACCATACAGGAAATCTGTTGAATATTTTGAAATAAATTTTACTTGAAGCCGTTGCTGCCTTACAACATCGTCCAGTCAAATTAATATCAAAATATTCAACAGAAATTTGTACTTTTTTCAGGGATTTGTTGGTGAAAGGGTTGACATTCTTATTACTGGATTAATATAATTTCATACTAGGCTATATGGGATTCTGAGATTGATGGCGGTCGGGTTAAAATGGTGTACATCAGTGCTGATGGTGAAGACAATTATCCAGGAAAGGTGACGACAACTGTGTACTTCGAATTAACCAATGATGATGAAGTTGTGATTGATTTCACTGCAAACACGACAAAGGCAACTCCAATCAACCTGACTTGTCATGCTTATTTTAATCTCGCTGGAGAGGTAAGATTTAATAACAAATAAGTCATCTTGGATAAATGAGTGTTTATAGATATTGATAGGAGTGAATTTTGTATTGTCTCTCTCGCCTGCGCAGCAGAAGTGAGATATATCCCTTTTCCAAGGACCGACTAGTCCGATCAGATTTCTCCTATCTAGACGGGAAAGGAGAACAGGGACACTCAATTATATGTATTTACTGGCTCCGAGTAGTGCGAATTTCAAGGCTGTCTGTGCTGGTGTGTCTTCTGGCATCCATAGCACATGGCCAAACATGGACCATCTTTGCTGGATGACTTTTACAGACAGCAGTGACTGGTACATCATTGGAAATTAGGCTGTTTGGCCATCGGTGTCCAGTGATGGTGCGTAGGTATTTGAGGTGGCAGGCATCGAGTTTGTCTAGAGCTGCCTTTGGAACTGCCCAGTTGTACAGCATCAAGGATACGCAGGTTGCGTTGTATTGTGTAGTCCTTTTGTCAAGGAAATCTTTGATCTAGGACTGGAAAGCTATATTTCCCATGCCACAGCGTGCGACAATGTCTGCAATACTGCAAAGCAGTGAGACCAGGATTTTACTTTTCCTCCATGGTTCGGCGCCATGAAGTGGATCGTCATTTTCTTTAGTTTCATGCTTTGTGGCAGGTATATGTGGGTGAACTCTGTTTTGGATTCATTCATAAAGAGATTCTGAATTTTTAGTTTGCTTGCAGCTATTGGAAGAAGTTCGTCAAGGGGTTTCTTTTCCTCGTCTATGAAGTCCACATCGTCGGCATACCCAGTATCAACACTGGGTGGGTCTGGTCTTGTGGAACTTTCCCGCATGGATTTCAATGCAGCAGCAAGGTAACAGGTGAAAAGTATAGGAGATAGGCCATCTCCCTGTGGGGAGCCGATTGATGTCTCAAACTCTACAGACTTCACTGACTTGACTCGTACTTTCAGCTTGGTGTCTGCAAGCAGTAGTCTCCCTAGTCGTAGCTCATCTTCATTGCAACTGGCCTGCCATAGTATATCTGGGATCTTTGAGTGTTTAATTGTGTCGAAGACTCGTGACATATCAATGCCCATTTTGTGGAAATCCCAGTGTTTGGACATGACTACCGACACAAGCATGCATTGAGCCCATACGATGCCTGCGCAGCTGTGCCCACGTTTGAAGCCACTTTGCCATGATCCAGTGAAGTCATCTATCTTGTCTCGGATGCGGCATAGAGTAACATGGACTAGGATGTTCCGTATGCTGTTGAGGAGCACAATGGGCCGCAGATTGGCTGGGGGCGGGGTTGGCAGGTGGCTTCTTGGGCTTGGGGAGTGCGATTGGTGCGACTTGAACATATGCTTCCTTATAATGAGAGAACATGATTGACACAATGACTTTGGCATCAAAAGGTCAAATGTCATGTCCACTGATATGTATATTGATACGCCTTCTCTACATGTAGTTAGCCTAGTCTAGTCTATGTAAGTAGAATTATGTGTAACGTCTAGCTTTAGAGTGATTTCAAAGTTGTAAATTCAAGATTCATGGTTGTATTGCAACCACATTTCTGGTTCTAACTGATTGGAGCCGATGTGGTACAGTAATACTTTAATGTCACCTTTCATCATATTGTTCGAGTTGTTGGCCTCTAATGTAGTATGTGGTCATGTTAGCATGTTTGACCATTGTATTATAAATATGTCTTACTTACTTTCTTGAAAATGCAAATTTAAACGTAAATTCTCCAATTTGAACCAATAAAATAATCTGCCAACATGTTATTTAATATATTGAGTTGTATATAGAATGGTTGTTTAGTCGATTAAAATCGGCGCTTTCGAAATTGAATCTGTTCACCATCACATGAAAATGGAGAGTATATAAGGAGGCGGCAAACAGATCTCCAACCATTCAGACTTTGAGTCATAATATACTCGGCGCAAGGTCAAATGAAAGCTTATTCCACATGAAGTAATATGTCATTATTATCCAGCCTAATCATAGTCAGTTAACTGGTTTACTGGTCATGCACATTTCCTGTGCCCAGTCGAATGCTGGATAATTAACTGTTGTTTGTTGGTACATGATTCCCCATTGAATTACCATTGCTGAAAATTTGGAGAGGGTTACCAGTCTCGATTAAGCCATTCTGTCGTCTGTTTTGATGGCCTACGAAAATGCATTATTTTTGTCCGCTAAGTAGAGCTGGGCGATATGGGCTTTTAGAAGACGATAACGATATCTAAGAAAATATCGCAATATCACAATATACATGTATATCGTCTGGGCGATTGGGTTCGAGGATACAATTTATTTTAAAACACGTAGTAATTGCCAAAAAACACAAACCTCAGATCGTCTACAACATTACTGGTAGCCAGGGACATGGCTTAAATTGATCTCAAATTCCCGCGTGAATATAAAGCAAGTATATCCTTTGTATTTTATGCTGTTCTCACGGTTTTATTAGATCATCTGGCCATGTGAGCTTATGGCGTGGCGACTCCGTCGTTCGCTTATCCGTCCGTCCGTCAACTTTTGCTTAAGCGCTTGGCAGATTTCAATCTAATTTGGCTGGAAGGATCCTAATAATAATCATCGATTACTTCAGCCGTGTTAGTTATGCAGTTTTGTAATGACTGCCCACCTAAGTAAAAAGGAACCGATGAAATGAGAACACATACTCAACCTCTGAGAGCTGTAATCCCTTCTTATGGTGGCAGGCTAGATAAAAGCGCAACAGTCCTCTACTTGTATTAAAAGGAGAGAGCATATTCTCAGCAGGTGGTAGTCTATCTAGTACTGTTATAAAGAGATAAGTTGTACCCATGAGTGGAGAACTCATGACTGGCAGTTTAGTAAGGAAGTCATCAGAATGCCAGGTATGCCGAAGGGATTTTCCGATTTGAAAAATGAAAGCGAGGCTAAATGCAGGCTATTTATCAAAATGGCCAACATTTTATATTACGCAGAAATAAAAATAATCTGTGATACTTCGGCTATTATTACTATAAAACATGGACTAAAAGCATGGAATAATAAAGATAGCATGAAAAATACATGCATTGATACGGCACACAGCCCATTATAGAGTAAGATTAAGTAAATCATTATACACTGGTTGAACTGACTCCTCGAGTTAACATAGTACGTATTGAAATAAATACTATAGAGTGATCAGATATTTTTTATATTGATTTTATTCATAAATACATGTTAGACAACTGACGATATTGCCGATATTCAGAAATCAGACGATAACAATAATATCGCGATATTCTCGATATTATCGAGCTCTACCACTAAGACATCAAAACGTATTCATACGAGATAAAGTGGGAAGCATATGGGACTTGGGAACATTGACATATCATAGAAAAGTATAATTTCATCAAACCTATGTTATTTAGCGAAATAGTTATACTTTTGCCATTTTGAAATTTATCGAAATTTTGTATTAACCCATTTACGACCGAGCTCGAGTCCTCGGTCGACTGTGGTTGACTAATTCAAGTTTGCGGGGAATCTAGTTAACTAGTTAACTATCGGTTGTCAGTCATGCTTGACCTAGATTGGTCACCTGAACATCACTACCCATTATATCACAACCATTTTATATATATATATATATATATATATACACCTGTGCAAAAGTTAAGCACCACCCTATTTTTACGCACATGCGAGGGTATATTCATGTGCTATGAAGAAAGCAATAGCATAAACATTTATGTACCCATCCATCTTAGTGCAAGAGGTAATAATGCAACTAGAGGAATGCTGATTATGATGGTGGGGAAACACTGTATGTTTTTGTTTGAACTTGAAAACGAGGCCTGAATATGGTTACGTTGACACAACTGACAACTATTGCCCTACAGTTGACACACGTGGCTAGATTGTCATTAATGGTGTCTGAAAACGAAGTTTAACATCTGTGCACGAGTTTGAGACTGTCATTATTAATACCAGGTATATCCACCTTGTGCCTGGATGACGGCCTGGACACGACGTCTCATGCTGGTCACCAACCGACTGATACGCCATTGTGGTATTCGTTGCCATTCAAGATGGAGTGCGTCTGTTAATTCCTGTAGGTTCTGCACAGGAGGATCCCTCCTTCTCACCATGTTTCCCAGAATGTCCCAGATATGCTCAATAAGGTTCATGTCAGGGCTCCTTGCTGGCCATGGTATGGTTTCGATGGCATTCTGGCGGAGGTATTCATGCACAGCTCTAGCACGATGTGGTCGGGCGTTGTCATCCATGGGGTGGGTTCCAGGTGCATGATTTACAAAATGAGGGACCACAACTCTATCCAGTATGGAATCTTGATATCTTTGTCCATTTAGTGTTCCAGGTACAGTCAACAGATCCAGCTTACAATCAAATGAGATGCACCCCCATATCATAACGGAACCTCCACCAAATGGAACTTCTTCCATGATGTTACGTTGGTCGTACGCCGTGCGTCTGGACCTCCATACACGAGTTCGACCATCTGTGGCATGAAGCAGGAACCGACTTTCATCGGACCAGTGTACCCGTATCCAGGATCTCATGTTCCAGTGTCTTCTTTCGTTGCACCACCTCAGACGCTCTTCTTTGTGGTGTGCAGTGAGGAGAGGACGTCTGACAGGTCTCCTAGCGTTCATGCCAGCAGCATACAGTCTCCTTTTGACGGTAGACATTGACACTCTATTGCGCGTTTCCCATTGTTGGCTGAGCACTCTGCTGTTGGTGAATGGAGATCTCCTAACAAGGCGTACTAGGGCTCGATCATCACGGGCAGTAGTCTTCTTCGGTCTTCCAGATCTAGGCCTGTCCTTCACCTCGTTAGTTTGCCCATGTTTTGCAATCAAACGACTGATTACAGTATGGTTAATGTTCAGCTGTCTGCCAATCTCTCTGCATGACATACCAGTGGTATGCATGCCTATGATTTGCCATTTCACACGATCACTTAACCTTCGTCTTGCCATAGCGGTTCACAATCAAGAGCTAATTCTCTCTGTACAAATAAACTACGGTCATGAACACAAAATTCCTAATCTTGTCGCCTAAATCTGTATGTAATGTTCTACACCTCAAACTGGACTTTTACATAACTGAACACGTGTGCTGTTTCCCGCCACGCACGGACATCAAGCGGCGTGAAGTCATGCATGCATGTGCATTTCGTACTTGGAATTTCACTTCAAGAGTATACTTACCTCCCTAATACTTTTGATATTGCTAAATATTGGCTTTCACTCAATAAACACTCAGATTTAAAACAGTTAGGTGCCCCTACTGGGCAGGGAGTCAGAGCGTAGTCTGGCGGATGCCAGCCCCACCACCGCGCATGCGCAGACTAGCACTACCTCTTTGCTAGATTATTGGCAAAGAGAACACACATGTCTTTTTGAATCATAAGCTTTTCTTACTCTTAAACTGTTAATTGGTGTATATTTTGGAGTGATAGTATCTGATTTGGATGGCAGGAGGGTACACTTCGCCACAGGAGGACTTAGGACCTTTAAATCAGGTGACTTCTAGTAAAATTAGCGAGTTTTCTTCCCGGTGTATTGTGTTTCCGGGACTCGCGTTTACCGTGATAAGCGCCTTGGTTAGTTGGTTTATGTCAACTCGGTGCTACCTAGGGCTAATTTCTCTTTCTGTTTATGTCCACAGGTCTGTATGACGCTAGGTGGTGACATCACAGTAGCAGAGAGTTAGTTTTCTCTCCACCATGGTTCCATTTCCTACTAACACTGTTAGGTTATCTAACCAAATGAAAAATTATGTCCAGTGAGTTGGAGGCCTAGTATAAAGGTCTTCTCACTTTGCCCTCTTGATCCAATTCCTTCCCCATGAGGTGGAGAGAGTTAAGAGGCGTGCAGATGGTGGAGTTCTCCGGTTCGTCACGTTGGATGGTTTGTCTATACAAAGTGTCAGGTATCTAGTTATTGATAATGTGGTGATGTTAATTATTGTAAACAAACAAAGGGAGATAATTAACATTTTTGCCAGAAAAGAGTTATCTATATGTATCTGATGGTTGTGTAGTCGACTTATCCATTCAGCATACAATTCGTCCTTGCACTTGGATGTTTTGTTGGGATCGAATTTTTCCTGTCACGGGATTAATGACGTCATAATCAGCCTGGCTATGTATTTATCAGCAATTCAAGCGCTATGCTGGTTTCTGATGTATATTGATCTTTATGATCGTTTTCCTTCTCTTTGAGTTGGATTGAGTTTCTAAGCTTAACTAGTTGCTCATACTCCTTGTCCTTTGCCCTGTTTCAGGGACCGGGTTGCGCGTCCTGTGGACGTTTTCTTCATGAAAAGTTCTGGCCTCATCTGTGCTATCAATGTAGCCCTTGTGGTCCCTTGGTTAATTGTGACATATGTAAGCACTGGGGGGGGGAGTTAATGTCCGAATTCTTGTGCTGCTTACAGGCGACGGACAAGGTGGTAGAGGAGGAGAAGAAGAAGAAGCGGAAACGAGAGGTTGTAAGTAGGAAGGGTAAGGGGAAGGTCTCGTCCGCGGTGGATATGGAGGCCTTCCGGACCGAGATGTTGGGAGAGATGAAGAGGACAATAAAGGATTTGGTTCCAGGGTTGCTTCGTGGCATGCTTCCTGGACCAAATCCTTTACTGTCCTCATCATCGGCTTCGGAGCAGGTAATCCCCGCCTCTGGATCGATTTTCCTTAGACCGCTTCCGTTGTTCGACGATTCAGAGGTGGCCCCATTAGAGGGGGCGTTCCACGACCCTGGCAGCAGGCTTATTGCCGCGCCGATAGGGGACCGTGGACGGTTGTCGCTGGAACCCGCGGGCTGCTTATCAGTCCAGGGGTATCCGCACGCCGCGGTGGCCAGTACCTCCTATGGCACCGTTCCTGGTCAGCCCGGGTTAGCTCTCTTTGCTGACCCGGGGTCTAATCTTTCTGACCAGGGTGATGAGGATTACCTGCTAGGGTCGCCGTCTGACGACGTGGACATGGATGAAGACGTTTGTGCACCCCTCGCGGGGAATACAGGCGGCTTATTCCACGGTTTTACACTCCCTGGAGTAGAGTCCGTGGCTCAGGTGGTGGCCCAGGGCGCTGCTGATGTCCAGCGGTACCGCATACCTCGGCTTGCCGAGGGTGTTGCTGGTGCTGGCCGGGCCCGTGGTGGGGCTATATATACCCCGCGCTCTGCCACGGTGCCTGCTCCTGGTCAAACCAGTGATATTCTCATGCCGGTGCTGTCAGGCCCGCATGTTTTCCCTGGCTTGCCAGGTGTATCAGCGTACCCGCCGTCAAGCTCTACTGCTTGCGCTCAGGAGGAAGACGAAGGACCCCGTCTTGTAGAGCGCTCGCAGTTAGCCACGGAGGAGGATTGGTATGACGCTTGCCAGTGGTTGGTGAGCGTTAGGCCTGATCTGCCCGTGGAGCAGTCGGCTAGCCAGCGTGTTCACACGCCGTGGTTAGCTGGGAAACCGACTGCTAACGCTATGCCTTCTCTGCCGCTGGCGGAGCATGTCGTTGACATGTTCAAGGCGGCGGAGACGTCCATTAACTCGAGTGGACGTCTCGCGAAGGCCCCTCGCGAGGTGGCCAGGCGTTGTCGCATCGTGCCCCTGGATTACCAGCGGTACGGTGTGGTACCCAAGCCCAGCGTGGATGACCGCGCGGCTTTGGGTGAGGATGCGCGGCCAGGCTCCCGTTCTGACACGGGGGTCTTGTGCTCGAACGCGTTGCGTTCGGCGAATACCGCGTTGCGTGATGCGGAGGAGAGTGGGAGGGCTTCGATTGCCGCTCTGTCCCACGTCTCCCAGCTGTTACAGGGGGTAGTAACGGCATCCGCATCGCGCCAGCCAAGCCCGGTCACGGTCCAGCGAGCCATCCAGGATGGTATTAACCTGGCGCTGGACTGTATGACTCGGGCGGTGACCAGGAGTGTCCGGGCAAGACGCACGTTTGCCCTGGACAATCTGTGCCCGTCTCAGGACCTGTACAATAGGCTACTCCGTACGCCTATGATGGGTCCTGGTCTTTTTGGAGGTGAGGGATGTCGCCACCTCCAGGAGACGGTCACCCTGGTGAATAACCAGAGGGCGCTGCGCGAGCAGTTTGAAGTGCTGCGTCGTGCTAACGTTCGCGCCGCGGCCCCTGCGTATCGTCCCCTGCAGGCTCGAGGTGGTGCTGGCCAAGTCAGAGGCCAGCCACCGTCGCAGCGTCGGCCTCGGCCGCGTGCGATTCGGCCAGCAGCGAGGGGGGCGCAGGTTCCTCAGGCGCCGTCAGCCAGGCAGCCGCCCGCGCACCGAGGTGCGCGTGGGGCGGGGCGGGGCGCGCGAGGATCTGGGCGTGGTTATCGGTCCTGACAGGACGCTTACCGCGGTAAGAACCACTCCGGTGTGTATGGCAACGGAGACAGTGCCGCTCTTGCATGCCTTGTGTCCACCGCGGTCCCTAGGTGGACCGGTGGGAGGCCGGCTAGCCGACCACATGCAAGAGTGGGAACGGTTGACTCAGGACCGTTTAGTCTTGCGATGGCTTTCCGTCGGGTATCATCCAGAGTGGATGACAGGCCCGCCGTCGCGACTGTCTCTAGTGCCAGTCTGGACTCCCATTCCGAGAGAGCCAGAGCAAAGGTTGTGTATCGAGGAGGAGATAAATTCCCTCGTACAAAAAGGAGCTATTCAGCCGGCACAAAGGTGTCCGGGCTTCTATTCAACCCTGTTCTTAGTAACAAAACGCACCGGAGGGTGGAGACCGATTCTCAACCTCAAGCCATTGAACAAGTTCATCGAGACGCCCAGTTTCAAGATGGAAACGGTGCGCTCGGTGTTGGCGGGGTTGGAGAGGGGGATGTGGACGGCGTCGATAGATTTGAAGGACGCTTATTTCCACATCCCCATCCACGGGAGTTTCTGTCGCTTCCTGAGATTTGCATTCCAGGGCAGACAGTGGGAATTCAGGGTGTTACCCTTCGGAATTTCCACGGCTCCTCGGGTTTTCACCCGTGTGGTTCTTGCGATCACAGCATACCTCCGCAGGAGAAGCATAGCAGTCCACACGTACATAGACGACTGGCTGTTGAAAGCGCACACCCGGGAAAGTTTGTCGGCCAATCTGGAGATTGTTTTGAAAACTCTCACAGACTTAGGCTGGATGATCAATTTCCCAAAATCAGAGCTGACTCCATCCCAGAAGTTTGTTTACCTGGGGATGTTCTTCGATCTAGAGACAGGATATGTGTATCCTACTCAGGAGAGAGTTCAGAAACTCATCTCGTTAATTCAGTCAGTGTGCGACAGTCGTCATGTCCTGGCACGGGTTTACTTGAGAATGCTGGGGTTGATGGTTTCATTGGAACCAGTCATTCCTCAGGCCGCCTTGCGCAGGCGGCCGATCCAGTTATTTCTCATGACACAATGGACCCAGAGTACAGGTTCGCTGGACTCGAATGTGTCAGTGTTGGCGCCTCTCATTCACCACCTGCAATGGTGGTTGAATACAGAGAATCTCTTGCCGGGGGTTTTGCTAACCCCTCCCCACCCTCAGGTGACTGTGTATACAGATGCATCGATGGAGGGCTGGGGAGCTTGCCTGGAAGAGTACACGATATCAGGGCTTTGGAATCTGGAACAGTCAAAGGAACATATAAATCTACTGGAGCTAAGAGCAGTAGTCCTGGCCCTGGAACATTTCTTACAGAAAGTTCAGGGCTAGATTGTTCTTATTCGTTCAGACAACTCAACAGTTGTGACTTACATAAACCGCCAGGGCGGAACGAAGTCGCCCAGTCTCTGTATGATGACATGGAAACTGCTTTGTTGGTGTCTGGATCACCAGATTACCTTGAAAGCAGTTCATATTCCGGGAAGGTTAAACCTGCTAGCAGACTCATTGAGCCGAAGGATGAGTGTTTTACCCACGGAATGGCAACTAAATCAATGTGTGGCGGATCGTCTGTTCGACCATTGGGGGAAACCCAACATCGATTTGTTCGCAACGAAGAAGAATGCGAAGATGACGACGTACGTCTCTCCGATTCCGGATCCAAGCGCTTTCGCAACAGATGCGTTAGCTATCAGCTGGGGGAGAATGTATGCATACGCATTCCCTCCAGCAATCCTGATTCCAAAAATTCTTCAGAAAATCAGACAAGAGGAATGCCAAGTGCTTCTGATCGCCCCGGATTGGCCAAGCCGATCATGGTATACGGATCTGCTGGACCTTCTGGTCTGCAATCCGGTTCCTCTGCCTCTGATGGACGATATTATCTTCCAGGGCAAGGCCCTTCACAACAATCCGTCAATGTTCAGATTGACTGCGTGGATGTTGTCAAGGAATCTAGAATTAAGGAGGGCTTTTCTGAGCAAGCAGCCATGTTTATGGCCAAAGCCAGGAGGGGGTCAACCTCCAGAGCATATAATTATAAAATCAACAGATTTGCAGAATGGTGCTCAAAAAGATGTATTGATCCAATGGATTCATCTATTCAAGTAGTAGCTGATTTCCTCTGTCACCTCTATGATGCCTATAGCCTCAAGCCTAACTCTATTGCTGGTTATAAGTCAGCATTAATGTCTGTTATTCCTTGCTTGGCTAAGAGGGGAAGTGATGAAGTAAATACATTAAATGTATTAATTAAAGGCATGGGCAATCTAAGACCAAGGAATCCACCTGTGATTCCGTCTTGGAGTTTATCGCTAGTGCTTCAAGTACTAGGTGATAAGCCTTTTGAACCACTTAGTTCCATTTCTATGAAACTATTAACACTGAAGACTGTGTTTTTAATTGCTGCGGCCTCGGCTAGGCGTAGGAGTGAAATTCATGCCTTATCAGCCGAGGATGACCGTTTTGTGGTTTCAGGGGAAGGCCTTAAGCTGCTACCTAGGATTAATTTCTTGGCTAAAAATCAGTCGTTGAAATATCCAGGTCAACCTATTATTTTGCCTGCTTTAACTAGATATGATCCTAATTATAAAGCATGGTGTCCCGTCCGGGCGCTGCGCCGGTACAAACAACGTACGGCGGAGTGGCGCACCGACCAGTCAGCGTTATGGTTGTCATATATTGAACCCCATGGCAGGGCTTCTAAGGACACCATTTCCAGGTGGATTGTGGAATGCATTCAGTTTTGCCATAAATCCGCCACCGGGAAGCAGGTTGACGTGGCCAAGGCTCACAGTGTCCGCGGCGTAGTAACATCCACGGCCCTATTTAATGGGGTCCCTGTGGATGATATTATGTCGGTGGCTCAGTGGCACTGTGAGTCAAGTTTTACAGACCATTATCTCCGTGACACCTCTAATCCTCTCGCCTTGTCGGTTTTGAAAAAATAACTCGGTTTATAGTTTTTGAGGAGGTTTTTCCTCATTACTTATATATTTCACAATTAATTTATGGAAACACCCACTTTTTTGGGCCTGCATCAGTCTTTGCCAATGGGAAGATGATGTCAGCAGCCGTTTTCAACAAGGTCAGTCTTGTTCATGTGTTGTCCGTTGTTGATTGTATTGTCACGATTACCCGTTATTAATATGGTGATGGTTTGTGTATTTGTGTGGTTCATTGTTGAGAGTTACGAAAATGGAGCTTTTTCGTCTCTGTCCTGTAGTACATGGCACTTGTACGTAGAGAGCGTATAGGACATTGAGGTCAGTCGACTCTTCCTCCCAGGAAGGAGGGGGGGGAGCGCATATGACATTCGGTCATCTCTCATACATCGGTGGTGTTATCCGATGGTTAGTCAAATCCTGACTGTTTTTTCTTACAGTTTCAGAAGTTTAAGTGCCTTAAACGCAGAAAAGCGTATAGGGATGAGCTGGTCTTTTGACCTCGCCTCCCTCCCGCCAGATTCACTTTCGAATTCTGGCAATATCAAAAGTATTAGGGAGGTAAGTATACTCTTGAAGTGAAATAAACGAAATCTAGGATTTCTTTTTTCACGAGAGAGTTGATACTTACCTCCCTAGATACGGACCCGGCCTCTCCACCCCACAGAGGCTCGGTCTTCAGGCTCTTAATAGTTGCATGTGTGTCAGCCAATAATCTAGTCAGAGGAAGTGCTAGTCTGCGCATGCGCGGTGGTGGGGCTGGCATCCGCCAGACTACGCTCTGACTCCCTGCCCAGTAGGGGCACCTAACTGTTTTAAATCTGAGTGTTTATTGAGTGAAAGCCAATATTTAGCAATATCAAAAGTATTAGGGAGGTAAGTATCAACTCTCTCGTGAAAAAAGAAATCCTAGATTTCGTTTATTATGTCAGCTAACGCGGGGACAAAAAGTATGGCAGCCTAGTTGTACCATCATGTTTCTACGTTCTATTGTTCTTGCTGGTGCTTAACTTTTGCACAGGTGTATATATATATTTGAATTAATTTGCAGGGTACAGATAATATTGAGGATCATTTTGTGAAAATATCAGCAGACAATTACCTGCCCTTAGATGAGAATGTCATCCCAACCGGTTAGTAATTTGGTATGTTAATAGGTAATAGTATATTAACCCATGTAAATGTCAAGATGGCTAAAATGTAATAGTCCTGAGAAATGCCAATTCTATAACTATTGCCTTTCTACCGTAGTAGACCCTCCCTCAATAGATCCTTATACTGTTAACACAATGAGCCGCTCCCGGTGCATTTAAAAACTAGGCACACACACAAATTAATTCTTTTTATATTCACCACCAATGACTGGAGATCTTAGAAAGCATCTTCGTCATCTCATCTTTGTCGCATTAAAAGAATTATTAAGAAACTGCTCACCAATTACTGTTCAGAGCATGCAGTATTGTGAACTTCGATCAATTATTATCCCGACATTTTAAAAAAACATGGATATTAAAATTGCCTCCATCTGTCTCTCCATCCATCCGTCACCCTATCTCCTAAACCATTGTGTGGAATTCAACCAAATTTGGTATGATACAACATTTAGATTGGCTCTGCCCCCTGGGCATCAGGGGCCAGGTTCAAAAGGAAGTCAACCAAATTTGGTATGTGGGTTACCTAGTATATAATTACGGATTGTGTGACAAGATTTATGTTTAGCTCCACCCCCAACATCATCCATGGATTGTCAGGGGCATAGTCCAATGGTCAAATATCCTAAAAACTTCATCATACAATATCCTCCAAAACCGTTGTGTGGAATTCAAAGAAATTTGGTATGTCCATATAATTGTGGATTGCGTGATAACATTTGTCTATGGCTCTGCCCCATGGGTAGGGAAGGGGTCAAAAGGTAAAAAAAAGTGATTGTAATGCAACTCCTTCGAAACCGGTGGACTGAAATCAACAAAATTTGGTAGTTGAGTTATCCATATGATTGTGTAGTGCAAGAGGACATTTACATTTGGGATTAAGCAGTTTTTCTATGGACATTTAATTTATCAGGGGCTTATCCGATCTCAAGAAAACTTTACAGTTTTGTTCTAAGCCAGCATTGCATCCAGTCACCATCATAATAAAAATGATTTTCAAATTTTTTCCTTACCTTTTGTGTTTTTGACGTAGTATATTTTGCACCAAGCGTTAGAAGGATGTTAAAGTTTTTCAATGGACATTTTATTCATCAAGGGCTTACTTGATCTCAATCAATTTTAGAGATTTGCTCGATCTCCTCATTGCATTCAGTCTACATCATAACATAAATAAGTTTCAAATTTTTACCATACCCTTGTGTGGTTTGCTTTATTTCCGGATGATTTGTCTGCATTTAAGCCAAGAACCATAAGAATGTTACGTTTTTGAATTGACATTTCATTCAGGGCTTATGGTGAATTTAATTAAACAATAGATCCATTCTATGCAATGATTGCATCTATTCTACATCATAATGAAACCTTTCAAATAAAAATTTCCAATTGTCTTTGGATTAATTTTGGGAATAATCCACCAACAGTGTTTACTCATTTAATTCAACAATCTTGCTACATGTATATACAGCAGATAAATATCTTGATACATATAAAAATGAGAAATGTCGACTATTTGCCTATCTTTATGACTTGTTCAGGCCAGTACTGCTTGCACTGCATGTACGATTATCAGTTAGTGTTAGACATTATGGTGCACTCTGGATTCCCTTAAACCTTCCTCATAAGGCAATGCGATAGGGATCTTGCTCTGGCAATTAGTTTGACTTTGAGGATTTGACTATCCAGTGGTCAATCATAGTCAATGTCATTTTGCATAATGCTTATCCCTTCCATAGCAACGATACACAACACTTTGTCCGTACGCTGCTTTTGCCCATCACTATGCGATACTATATCATGTCCATAATGTATGAGATACCATAGCATAGCAATCCAAATTTCGAGACATCGGCACATATGATATGGGCTATGTGGAAGAACAAAGGGCTTGACAGGTGGGATGGGTAACTTTTCATAACCATTGCTCATACTTTTAGCGAGGTCTTTCATGTTTTTGATGGTACAGTTGTTTCTTGGCCTCACTGAATATTTGTATTACAAGCCATGACTAGTTTGTTTTGGCAATCCACACTATCCATACCTTTACAGCCACGACCTTGCACGCATCAGCGTTCTTGCTTCTCTACTATATTGCAACTCACAGAAGTTTGAATTGATATTTGCCTGTCAGTTTTCAGTGTTTTGCATTGTCATGTCTGTAACCATAGTTGTACTTGAAGCCTTATGCTGTTTTCTTTTGACCATAAATTGACATTTGGAAAATAATAATGCAAACACCTTTTTGAATGCCAGTTCACCAACTATGTTATGGCCCCATTCCAAAAGCATGGAATCTCCATTCCCCATGTGTTAAGAGGATGTTATGTACATTCACAATGGTGTATAAAATATACCTTTCAGGAGAGGTAGCCCCAGTAGATGGAACTTTGATGGACTTGCGAGAACCTGTTAGACTCGGGGAGCGTATCACAGCAGTTAATGGTGGCATAGGATATGATACATGTTACTGCTTCCAGGATACAGGAGAAAAGACATTTTTTGCTAGGTACCTTTTATCTCTCTCTCTCTCTTATCTTTTGATCATTAACCCTTTAACGCTCAAGATGGCCAAAAACAACTTCTGCAGTGGTCTTGGATAATGTTCATTTGAAGACGAAGAAAAAACTATTTCTGAAAATTTTCACTGGAATGACTGACTTACTAACCGAGCCAGTCATATCAGTGATAAATTTTCAAAAATAATTTTCTCCTGTTATGCAAATGAGCATTTTTTCTGAGAAAATTGAAATTTTCTTGAAAACATTTGAGGGTTAAATGGTAAAGCCATTTCATCATATTGGTGTTGTCATGAATAATAATAATAATAATAATAATAATAATAATAATAATAATAATAATAATAATACCGGTAATAATAATAATAATAATAATAATAATAATAATAATAATACCGGTAATAATACCGGTAATAATAATAATAATAATAATAATAATAATAAATAATAATAATAATGCATGATATCTAGGTAAACTGATAACCTGATTAGTACATGTGTATGATTATGTTTTTGACTGAAAGTCTGTGCTTCCTTTAGTCAGTTCACTTTCTCAATAATGAGCATCATTCTTATCTATTAATTATATTGAAACTAGATTATGGGAAAATCAGAAATGTATACTAGGCTCTGTAAGCAGATACAGTGCTTTTTATAGCATGCACATGTATAAAGCAGGATGCATTATTAGAAAATGTTATTTAACCCTTTCACCGATGAATTCCCCATATTTTATTTTCAAGGCAACCATACAGGGAAACTGTTGAATATTTTGAAATTAATTTGACTGGAAGCCATTGCTGCATTAGGCAGCAATGGCATCCAGTCAAATTAATTTCAAAATATTCAACAGAATAAGTTTTATTTATAATCTATTTTTTCAGGGATTTGGCGGTGAAAGGGTTAACAGGTTTTCTTTCATACATCTACTAAGCAATACCACTTACCTGATGTAGTCTCGGCATGCTCCAGTTGAGTGATGTACAATCATGCACTCAACACCAAATCTGGCACATTTCAGGAGACAGATAATACGCTAATTAATATTACATCATAAGAATGAGTTTCTATTAAGGATATAGGCACACAATCATCTGTGCCACTCCACCATTATGGATAGTTGTCAGATTTAGTTGTTCAAATGAGTTGTGGTACCCAGTCTAAGGACTTTATCTCTTTGCTGATCGAGTCAGCCAAAAGACGGCTTCTGCAGTGGTCTGGGGAAAATGTTACCATTGGCTCGATAATCAAACTATTTATTTCAGTGTTACATTTTCAAAAAATACTCTCCTGGTCTGCAAATGGAAGTGTTCTATAAGAAAGTTGAAATGTTCTTGATCAAATTTCAACATTATCTATATAATAGAATACATCTAGAGAGTGAAACATTAGGTCCAGTACATCCGCACATAGAGCATGGAGCCGAAGGATCTTTTCTATTCTTACCACTACATACATGTATGTGCGGATGTACTGGACCTAATGTTTCACTCTCTAGATATATTCTATTAAATATTGTGATCAGATGATTTCCCCAAGTCAAATTACACTTGTCTATGCTCATAATGATGCTTGTACGGTCGCTTCCATTACCTTCCTCGCTGGTGCTTGGTGGAATGTGTACAATTCTTTTGTTGATTTAAATTTAAAAGATCACTGATTGGATTCCAATTTCTTTACCTCTAGGTGAAATTCTCGCTCCCACATCTATCACATTTGCTTACCCAGCATATAGACACTTCTCAATTTGAATCTCAAGATGAATTTTCGAGGCCAGTTTTAGTTGGCTTGACGACTAATGGGTTAAAATACCTGCACAGATTTATGGCATTGAATAGTTATTTCCCATAAAAGTATAAAATTCCTAAAAGACTGCTTTCCTGATCAGCATGGCTCTTGAAAGACATCGTGGATATGTTTGAAATTTGGCACATGGATTTCCTTGTGGCAAGAATGTGTTTATGATTGCGGAATCCATTCATATTTCTACCAAAGTTATCTTCCCTTGCAAAACAAAATCATAAGCATAACCTTAGAACCCCTCATGGATCAGTGTAAAGTTTGGTAGGTCATTGTCTTGTCAAAAAGGATTGTAGGTCCATATTTGCCTTTTCTCTGTAAAAAAACCCTTATTTTTATTTTGGTCAATAGCATTAGAATGCCTTCCGAAAATCACATCAAAATTACTATATGAATATCTCATGAATAGACCTGGCTTAGTATGGATGGATCCATTTCCATCTTTTCCTCGCCATGTAAAAGAAAAGATGATTATTGTTGAATATTTTTTCATGTTTTTATTATCAAAGACCACCGTGTATATAATGTGTGATATGTGGAAATACTATTCTTAAAGGGATGTGTCTTATATTATTCAATTCTGTTTTATTTGAGGTGTTTTAATTTCAAAATTTAAAAAATAGTGTTGCTGTATGCAAATTACTGCACAAGGCAGTGACATCTTCCAGCAGCTTTCATTTCAGAAATACACCAGCTTCTTATCATCAAACGGCTGCTGTGTCTGATGTATGATACCCACAATGATGTTATATCCAAGATAGTGAATTGTTACTTGACCACTGGGTTGGTCAATTCACAAATAGTAGCTCTGGTCAATTTCTTGTTGAGAATGGACTTGGATGCCTAACACTGGGTCAGTGCCTGCTATCTATAAGCCATCGGGTGCTTGGGTGTGGCTTCGGTAATCACCACTGCACATTCACGGTTGTGTATAAATTATTACATATTCAATATGATACCCATGTGGTTTTGGGTATCTGATGCTGTGTGTGTGTGCCTGTGTATCATAGTTTCTATCTATTATAATCAAAGGCATATACGCAAGGTTTTTGGGTATTCTGCCATGTGCATGTCTTTATGGCTGAGCTAGAAAAAGGTCTTATAGAATCTGTCCCTTTCCAATCCCTCTATATCTAAGATACATTGATGACATCTTTATGATCTCAGTAGAGGGCGAGAAAAAAGTCCACCTTTTTGTTCTGTACACAAACCAAGGACACCACACAGTTGATTTCTCTCCTAACCAATTATCCTTGAACTATGGACAAATCGCTGAAAAGGTAGATTCTTTACGATGCATAGCATAGTATGTTGACTATTTTGAAATTATTTACTGGAGCCAATTGGAGCTGAATACATTCTTTCCTCCATTATTCCAGTATTAAATTAGTTGAAGATTTAGTTTGTATTTCTTGAATTCATTGCTCCTACTAGTCACATTTAATAAACTGAAACTTACAATCCATCCATCGATTGCCAACTGATTACTTCCATCAATTGCCAACTGATTAATTCCATCCATGCCAAATGATTACTTCCATCAGTTATCAGATGATTACTTCCATCAATTGTCAGATGATTACACCATCCATTGCCAGATGATTACTTCCATCCATTGTCAGATGATTACGCCATCCGTTGCCAGATGATTAGTTCTATCAATTCTCAGATGATTTCTCCATCCATTGCATATGATTGCTTCTGTCCATTGACCACTGATTACTTCCATCTATTGCCAGCTGCATGCTTATGCCATGTGTTTGTCAATGCATACTGTTACAGGAAAACGAATTACCTACACACACATCTAATAATAAAAATGTGGCAACTTTTAGAGACCCATGTACAAATCTTTGGCATTCGACTCGTGTATGCATCGAGAATATTTATGCAATTTATGAATGTGTACAGATATTTGTAATGATTATCATTGATCATATTGGTTTTGCTTTTATATTTACTGGTGCTCAAATGTCAGTTTGTTTAACAAGATACATGTACTCATATGTAGCGTATATTTGAACTATGAAGGAAAGCATGCTTAACAACCTTTCCCCAGAATATGATTTACATTTCATTTTGATGTAATTGGACCTAGTCTATTAGATATTGTTCACTGCTTTAACTTTATAAATATAAATAAGCATAGAATGTATGTTCCCATCTGTTGAACTGTATTGTAATTTGTAACTCACTACAAACAAGAAAGTATTAATCCAATCTGTGAGCATTTGATGTACATTGAGAAATACACTAACTGCTTAATTCATTTACCTAATATATCAACCTTTGTTACACCAGTTCAATCAGCTTGCCTAAATTTTTCATAATGTTTCGTGAAATAAAACAATATATTTTAGGGTTGACCATCCAGAGAGTGGACGCTACCTCGAGGTATATGGTACTCAGCCTGCAGTGCAGTTCTACACTTCATACTACCTAGCTGATGTTCGCGGCAAGGCAGATAAATGTTACGGTCGGCATTCAGCATTCTGTCTAGAAACACAACATTATCCGGACAGTGTCAATCATGTACGTAATTTGCAATAGCCTGGAAGAACACAAATAGGCACTAAATACAGCATGTACACTTGCAGAATTTAAATCCATGTGAACTTGTTTATTACATTGAGGAGAGTAGAGATTGGACAGGAGTGATCTTTATATGAAAGCAGTGTTTTTAAAATCTTAGGTATGCAACATTTCAAACAACATCTCTTATCTTCTAGACTCCATGTGCAACCAGTCACCCAAGCATGGGAAACTTTTGGTCAGTAGAACTATTATTATTTCACCTAGCATCTGTTTACCTTTTTGATGACATTGATTTTTGTCCTTTGACCCCCCCCCCCTCCCCCCAAATCAATACAGTTTTTCGGAACCCCAAGCACAACATCCCACTAGTCTTGTACGATTATCCGATATCGAAAATCGCGATACTTTTTTGATTCAGCCACGATTCTTTATGATGTGATTTAAAAAAAAAAGAAATATCGCCAGAATTTTACTTTCATGCCATATTCTGCCTATTTGTAGCATATAAGCCTTTGTCAGTGGTTCAATTTATTTCCAAAACCAACATCTCTGAGAAAGGGGTGGGGTTGTATTAAGGATAGGTCAAGAAGTTGAAATTTAATGCAATTTACCGGTACAATTTCTTGTCTTACTGTATACCTCAAAATCATGATCGCAGGAGTGAGCTTATTACCTGGGACGGTATAAATAATGCATATATTTAAATAAGCATGGTTTATAAAATCAAAATGAATCCTAAATTTGACATTAAATGGCGTCGCGAAAATATATAAATCATGGGTTATTGCTTGCTCTCCTGTTTTTGGAGGCGAAAGTTGGTGCGTTCTGCTGTTCACAAATGTGATAGCTAAATGAGATGGTATACATGCTTTAGCAAGCAAGGCGAACTATCTGAGATGTTTCTGAAGACTAACTATTAATAGTAAAATATATACATGTAAATCACATGATATTGCTCGCTCTCCGGTTTTTGGAGGTGAGCGGTGGTGCGTTCACAAATGTGAAAGCTAAATAAGACGGTATGCATGCTTTAGCAAGCAAGGTTAACTATCCGAGATGTTTCTGAAGGGTAACTATTATTAGTAAACGTGTACTCGCTAAATGCCAATCAGATGTCTATGAATCTAAAGTACATTCCTAATATCATGTGACTAGTATATTTTCACAAAGACGACATGAAATGTCAAATTTTAGGATTAATTTTGATCTAATAAACAAGGCTTATAACAGAGTACACACTATTTAGGTTGTCCAATATAATAATTTCACTCCTGCATTAAATTACGCCAAGGTGTAAGGCAGCAAGAATTTATACCGAAGAAATTGTCCTATTTTCGTGTTGTTAACGATCGTTCATTATGCATCTTGGCAACTGGATTTCAAGTTTTTGTTGAAATATTCGGTTAAAACTGATATGAAAACTCAGAGCGAAGCCGATATGGCTACATAAGCCAAACCCCTTCCAACTCAACCCTAGACCACTTCGCCCTGTAAATTCATATACCATAAGATAGGCTATACGATATATCGAAATATCACGATTTTTCACCACAATATATCGCGATACCTCCTTGGACAATATTGTGCAAGCCTACGTCCCACCCATATGTGCAAAGATACTTTCAGTAGAATGTGAGTTATTATGCTGGACACATACGCATGCACGCTTGCACATACACACGCGTGCACACCTAATTTATGTAGATACCGCCGCTTTCCGTGCATGTCAAGTGTTGTTGAACTTGTGCCTTCTACTTTATCAGATGAAACTCAAGAGAGGATATTGGATAGGTTTCATTGTTGGTTCTCTGACGTTTTTGAGTTGTATGTGGATGTGGAATTCCAAAGATTAATCATTTAAAACCGACCTCACCCACTGTATGGTTAAGGATAGCTTGCAGATCGAGGACATTAATATTATTTGCTCTAACCACTGATTCAAATTAACACAGATGCTAGTGTTTAAATAGTAATTATACAAATTACTAGATTGGGGTTTCCATCCACAGGAAATTATATTCCATGTTCAATTCACTTGTACAAATATCTCATAAGGGGAGAGATTTTGTTTGTACTTTAAATGTGGTGTGTTAAGACAGCGTTTACTATATTTTGGAATAAAAAAAAATCTAATTACAGGGGAACCTCTCTAAACTGAATCCCGACGGGACTGGCAAATATGTTCGTCTTGGAGAGGTCGCCTGTTGACAGAGATTTAATTCCTATATAAAGACTGAATCTGGATTAAGAAATATTTTCAGTTTTATGGAGGATTTTGGTTTATACAGGATTCGGTTTAGGATCTGTAAATGACAGTGTAAGCACATGATAATTATATTAGTACTAAAAATACAAGTGGTCTCTCAAACCAATTTGACTATGCTGGAGATGCGTGGTTTTGGGAGATGTTCCATGGGAGAATATGATTATTAATTAACTGTGAGACATGGTGCACCTACCATACACTTATTATTCAATCCTTTCACCGACAAATCCCTGAAAAACTAGATTCTTAATTATATGTTTATTATATAAAACTTATTTTGTTCCAGGCAAATTAATTTCAAAATATTCAAGTTTTCC
The DNA here is from genome assembly GCA_034401795.1 of Chaetoderma sp. LZ-2023a. Taxonomy (NCBI): domain Eukaryota; kingdom Metazoa; phylum Mollusca; class Caudofoveata; order Chaetodermatida; family Chaetodermatidae; genus Chaetoderma; species Chaetoderma sp. LZ-2023a. The sequence continues at coordinate 64,077,808 of CM067373.1, forward strand.
TATATGGTTGCCTTGGAAATGAGATATGGATAATTTATCGGTGAAATGGTTAATACCTTGTATTGGTTTGTATATGACAACGTCATTCCATATATTATTTTGCTATTACAGGAGAAGTTTCCGAGCACTATCTTACGACCAGATGACACCTATCATCATACCTGCTGGTACAAGGTTGGTCTTGCTCTTTAAAGATGACATTCAGATATAGATGATCACATAAACAATTGTTTGTTGTTAGCACCTCTTATTGTCACTTTACAGACAATTGAGGTGAATATCGTGAAAATAGTCTAACTGTTCAGTGGATTAAAAAAAATTAATCAGTTCATATCCAATATACAGGATAAAATATTCTTTTATAAGAATTCATTGTTATACAAAGTGAATAATTTTTGTCTCGCCTGTAAAGCAGAAAGCGAGACATATATGTCACTTCCGACGGTGGTGACGGCATCAACAATGTTATGTTTTTGCGGTTTTTCAGGATTAGTTAATCCTATTGCAACTAAACTTGGCTTTGTGTTTGCCTATACTGTTAAGAAGCAGCCTGATGATACTGAGGTCACAAAGTCAAAGGTCAAGGGCACAGTGACCTTGATACAAAACTTTTTTTTCAATGTTAAGGTCAATGTCACTGTGATAAACAGGAGACAGGTGTGACATTTAATTCCACAGAATTCTTGTTATCTCACCTGGCTTATGCAATGACGATTTGTCTGTTTTCTGTCATCTGTCAACAATAGCAGCATGCTTTACCATAAATTTGTTGAAGGATTGAAACAAGATTTGGTAGATATTTTCGATTTGGCGGTACATGTATGGTGTTTGAGTATTGGTGCTATGAAAATGAATTTGAACTATTAAAAGCTTACAATGCTTGAATGTGGCATGGGGAAGATGTCTGTCACAGTTCAGGTGACCATATTGACAAATAGTCTCTATTGATAAATCTTCTTCTTTTCGATTGCTGGTAACACACTTGGAGAGCCGTTCTTCGATCTCCAAGTGTCATTTCATTAGCGTTGTGCATAATGCTCTGGTTAGCCCATCCAAATGTCTGGTTTGACACCCAGTGGGTTACACCCCTGCGCCACGTTGAGGCCGAGCATATAGTCTTAAACAGGGGCAAACTCTATTGATAAATAATGTCTATAGCTTTGACTAATTCAAATCTCTGGACAACAGTTGGCTGTCATACAGGGAGGATCGAAATGCAGCCATTAAATCAGAGATCTGTTTACGATAAGATATCTTTATTTGATTGATTCAAAACTTTGAAACTTCATTCTGTGTGGTATGTGGAGAATCGCTATCAAAATTTCTATGTATGGGCGACTGTGTAATAACTATCAATAATTCTGTGCATTTAATCACTAGGTATAACATGCTAGTATATGTTTGTACAATATTGCGCTAAAGGACTTCGTGATATGATGGAAAAAATGGAAATATTTCGATGTATTGTATGTCTTATGCAGGGTTCCCAGCCACTCTGGAAATCATTGAAAACCTTGAAAATGGGTTTCCATTTTTCTAGTCAGGGAAAACTCGGGGAATTTGGAAAGAACAGAAAAAATCTGGGAGTTTGACAATGACCCAGAAGTGAAGGTTTCATATTTTGCCAGTTGGACGTATGTGCAACTTGTGTCATATGTCCAAGTGGTGTCCATTGACTGAAAATTGAGATAAATTACAATTATTGTATGTACAGGCTACCACGCTGTTGTATATTTTATCAGTATCTTAGTTGCTGTGCTGCAACAAACTCTTGACTTTCCAGCAGCCTCGTTAAAGTGAAAATATTTCTTATGGAATTTTGGAAATATCTCGGGGGAAATATCAGGCAATTTTGTTTTGATAAAGTGCTGGGAACCCTGATATGGTGCCAACTTTCTGGATGAGTTGGTCTTATGATGATTATGCCATTAAAAAGCATCACACCATTGGCACTGAACTCTTGCAATATTACTACATACTCGCATTGTATGGTAATGGTGAGATAATAAGTGTAGATGTGATATATTTTCATAAGATTATCACAAAGTGACCTTATAAATGTCAGTTTTTATCATTGCCAAAACGTGATTTCCCATCTGAATATGCTATGAACCTGATCGCCTATTTTATCCAATTGCATAGATTTGTAGTAGGCATATCGACATTGGATACTGCCGACTCCCACGTACGCACTAACACACACATAGGCATGCAAACGTGCACTCACATATGTCAGGGAGGATCCAGTAATTTTGTTTGGCAAATAGTGGAGCGTAGGTGTTGGAAGAGAATTGGTTACGTTCTGGATAGGTCTATGAAATTTGGATACTCTTAGACTATGTCGGCTGTGTTTCGGAAGCAATATCTGTTTTGAAATGTTAATTGAGTATGCATATGCATGGGGGTGGGAGGGGTGGGGTGGGTAAAGGGGCACATTTGATCTATAGGTATGTGGCACTGGCCATAATAAAGATAAATAAATGGAGTGCTTCATTCAAGATATATTTAAAATGCATATTAGCCTCCATGCCTGACTGATTTGAAACAGATTTGACTGTTGAAAGGATGAAACTCGCCAAGCAAGTTAACTTGTCCTGCCCAATAAGCAGTAATAGTAGGCTGTTGTCATTATTTTAGCTGGAAGCGTGTCCTCCGTGATAGAAAGTTTTAATTCGGTAACAATCAAGAATGAATTGTTGGTCGAGATTAAACATACAACAGTGTTCCTTGGTAGTTATGACGTTATCAGATATACTGCTCAGAGATAAAATATAGATAATAATCAATACCTGTGGTATATACAGCATTATGCAGTCCAAACAATCGTTCGTTGGCTTCTCCATAAACCTGCTGAAATGTTGTTTCACTCCGAAAATCGTTTTTGGTATCCCAACGTACTTTAATTTTTAATTAGATGTGCATACAAAGTGGGAAAAATAAGCAGGCATAACTAGAAATGTATCCCGCTATTGTCTATAAACTTTAAATTGGGTAACCAGTGTATATGCTCTGCTTGTTATTGGTTAATCCTTATGTACAAGATATGTTCTAGTTGTGTGTCATGGTCAACTGATGCATACCAGCTCTCAAGTTCATTGCAGAAACTGATTTAAGCCATTATTTAGTAAATAGGGAATCCAATCTAACCACCAGGCTACTGCTTTGAAAATCTGTTTCTATTAAAAGAAAGGTCTGTCGTTTTAAAGATTGGGCACACAAATTTGATCATCTGTTTGGTTTTAGTATGGGCCAGATCGAAATTGGTCCTGGTGAGAGATAGAATATAATGGCCATGTAGGTGACCATCTTGAGAAATGTCTGCCGTGCAATAACTCTCAGTAGCCTTGAACAATTTTGTAAATCTATGGTATGATCTGATCTGTCACTCAAGTATCTAACACCATAATCAAATATGCCACTTGTTAGCTGACGTAGTTAGCTGTCAAAGTGCTGTAGGTCTGCCATGAAAGTTTAAGTCTGTCAGGTAAATGTCTGAATTGTATGACTGATGATTTTACAATTTAATAAACATTCTGTTGAATAATTTAAAACTTATTTGACTGAGACGTGTTGCTGCCATGGACAAATTTAGATTCTGGGAATTCGGGTTTCAAATTGATTCCAGCATGCTTAACCCAGGGGATGGATTTTAGCTAGAAATGGGCATGGCATAGCGAGAAAGGGATACCGCTTGAGCATAGTATGTGGACTGTGGGTCGTTCACGCGATTCACATTATTGCAACTCAATATAATTCGGGTGAGCATTATGACCCTTGAGCTATGCATTCAATATGATTTTCATACATCTTTGTATCTCTGGTCTATGTAATATATGTACATGTATGTGTTTCACACTGCCTTGTTGACAATTGGTTAATTGTAAGGAATTGAGTAGTCTGCTTTAAGGTCAGGTAAATTGATGTTACAAACATGTTTATATTGTGAATGTCATTAATTAATGTACTATTTTCGTGGAATCTGTTTACAATTCTATCGTTGGTTTATTTGTTTACATTGTAACTGCTGTAATTTTACAGGTGCCATGCATGATTGATTATTTCTTAGAATGTCCTGTTTTAGGAGCAAATCTAGGCTCACAGCAGTGTTGCTCAGTGGGCGCAATCAGCATATAACTTCACTACTGGACAGTTTTGTCTATTTAGCAGTAAGAGTATTACATTGGTGTAATGCGACAAAAAAGTATATTATTTGGTTAATCCTTTAACCTTTAGTGACCAAAGCAGCAATAAAAACTGTCTCGGAATTGTGTATTTAAAGGCCAAGGCCCAAGAGCAGATTATTTTATAAAAATTTATCACTGGAATGTGTGGCTCAAAGATTTAAAAAATATCCTCTTTCCCTGCAAATGGACATTTAAAGGGAGTCAATGGAATTGCGAGGTATCTCACCATGCTGAATTGCTTTATTTGCCACTTACTTTACAATTTTCTATTCATAAATTACTTTTATAAATACACTGAGTATTTCTACTGATTGTTAAGGGAATTCCATTTGCAGGCCAAGAGAATAGGTTTTTGGAAAATTTAGTGCTTCAAAAATATTCATCTTTATCTCTCCAAATGAACATTTCTCAACACCATGATGGTTTGGGCTGACTTGAATATTAACCAGCATGCATTTAATTCAATAGGTGTAGTGGCAAATTATAGATTAGCTATATCTGTACATAGAATTGCCATCTTGTTATAGGAAAATGAAAACAAATCTGTTAAAATATGGTAAACAGAATCTGAAATTCATTCCCATTATGTATCCAAATGATCAAGCCTGTTTAGTAATTATCATTTCAAACTCACTAAAGCTCGGTCAAACTGATATTTACTAAGCAAGTTGTCAGAATTTTAATAAGAAAAAGGAACAAGCTTGAGAAACCTTGTGTAGTATGGATGTGAGTTACTCATTCAATGGACCTTTACAGTTTTAGCTATGCTCCGCCCATCTCTAGCCAAGCTCCACCCACGCTTCGCCATGTTGGGATCGATCCCTGAACTGCATGACTATTAATTTCCAGAAAACTATAGATAAGCTGTTGAATATTTTGAAACTAATTTGACTGGGTGCTGTTCAGCGCCCAGTCAAATTAGTTTCAAAATATCCAACAGCATGTTTATTAAATAGTAAAGACATACAATTCATACAACAGCGCATAGTCCATCACCAATTATGCTTTCAATACAGACTTCTCTACGTCACTCATGATGTCATTGATTATGACGTCATCCTACACATCACAGTTGATTATGACGTCATATGATTGATGGATAAACAGGAAAGGTCAATTAGGGTATCTTTCACACAAATATCTGTCATTTGTTAGCTGACATTACAATCAAAAGAATAGAAGTCTGCCACAAATGGCAGCACTAGTCAACCATGAAGGCACATGAATTCTCTGTCTAATTAAGTTATAATTTAATAAACATTCTGTTGAATATTTTGAAACTTGTTTGACTGGGAGCTACTGCTGCCATAGGCACTAATAGCTCCCAGTCAAATTAGTTTCAAAATATTCAACAACTTACATCTAAAATTTTCTTGAAATTAGGATTCACGGAATTCGCTGTTCAAAGTGTGTAAATTAAAGGAAATATGCATACTATTTTTGGATGTACCTTAGTTAGGAATGGCTGGGGCAGAGCTAGAAATGATCTTTCTATTTAATGTGTCATTTGTGAACTGTTGTATAACTTTTAAGGTCAGTTCTTCATCATTGACGTAACTCAGTCATGAAGATAGATGTCTGTCACGAATTTGTACGAATTGTATGTTTTTGAGATGAATTTACAAGTTAACAAACATTCTGTTTGAATATTTTAGAACTAATTACTATAAGCAACATCAAAGTATTGCACCGTGACATTTTGATTCTGTGAATTCAGGTTTCAGTTTCAAATCCATTCCAACAGGCGTAAAAAGTGGTTGGAGCTTAGCTAGAAATGAGTGGGACATAGCTAGAAATGAGTGGGACATAGCTAGAAATGAGTGGGACATAGCTAGAAATGAGTGGGATATAGCTAGAAATGAGTGGGACATAGCTAGAAATGAGTGGGACATAGCTAGAAATGGATCACTCAATTGATTCAGTGTGCTTTCGTTGTTGAAGCATTACATTCAATCTAGTTTATCCCAGAAATCTGGTGTACAGTTTTTATTCCAGCAATCGGTGGTACACAGGTTGTTATTACACCACAAAAACATCCATTACCGTTCAATCACTACTTGCTAAATCAATTATCTGCATTTAGCTATCAGAATAAGATTTTTATGCTTGCATAACCCTCAGCCAGGCTACTGGTTAAGTCCATCTCCAGTATACTGGCTGATATAGACTGGCACCAGTCTATGCTCACGCCATAGTGACGCCTGTCACTAAGCGTGCTTGCGTATGCGCACTGGAGCCCAAATAGGAAACAGATTCACTTTTCAATTATTCTGCTTGCAGAACAACTGCTCAAATATTTTCTAAGAGATTTTAGTGCTTTGCGTTGTGTCAAGATTCTCCGTAGGTTGCCTATAGCTAAGAGTTCGCATTCTAGCTTTGCTAGTTCTTCCGGTTCCGTTGTGGTTGACTCGGGTCCTCGGGACTCGGTTTACTTCCGTTTTCCGGTGCTACTTCCATTCCATCCATTTCCGGTATGTCTTCCAGTTTTGTAGGTCATCCGGGTCTTCAAGATCCGGTTCTTACTTCCGTTCCGTCCGTTTCCGGTATGACTTCCGGTTTTGTAGAAAATCCAGGTCTTCAAGATCCAGTTATTACTTCCATTCCGACCCTTACCGGTATGACTTCCGTTTTTGTAGGACATCTGGGTCTTCAAGATCCGGTTCCTAGTTCCGTTTCCGGTTTTAGCAGCGCTTCCGGTCATACCGGATATCCGGGGTCTGTGGACTCCTATTATTTTTCGTCCTCCGGTAGAAGCGCTTCCGCTTCCAGTTTGGATTCCTGTCTGTACATTTCCGCTTTTGGTTCTAGAGGTGTACTTCCGGGTCGTTCAGATCCGGATAGACTTCCGTCTTCCGCTTCCGGTTGGGATGTAACTTCCGGGATAGTGAGAGATCATAGTCGCTTAGCGTCGTCTAAGATTTTATCCAAGCATCATCTTACGCTTCCGTTTTCAGTCTCCTCGTTAGATTCAGAGAAATTTTCCAAGGATAGGTGTAAGGATTGTGATGATAGGAGTTTTGTAGGTTCTGGTTCTGAAATATCTCAACAGGTGTTTTCTCAGGATTCTGTAGTTTCCAATTATTATTCTTTTCTCCCTTCTCAGGTAGTTGATGTTGATTTATCTTCCCTGTCTTCGTCTCCTTCTTTTCGTGATGCTGTTTTGAGTTCATCTTTCTCTAGGCCTCCTCCTTCTTTCTTATCCTCTTCTCATCTTTCTGCTAAGGATTTCTTGTCCAGTCATGTGTCTAACTCATCAGCTCTTTTTCAATCATCAATTCCTCCTCCTCCGGGTTTCTCCCATCTTCCCTCTTCTCTTTCCTCTCAGGGTTCATTAGATCATTCTTCTTTTCCATCTTCTCTTCCTATCTCTTCTCTTTCTCCTTCCTCTTCTTCTTCTCCTTCTTTTGATCATCTTGATCTGATTGTTTCCGATGTCCTTTCTCCTGAGCTAAAATTTCAAATTGTTGATTCAGGTTTAGATTTCTCTTTGTTTTCTGTGGTCTCTAGATCGTTCGTTTGTTTCTGCTCGCTTTTCTATTCTATCGAGGTTTTCTGGCAGTTCTCTGGTTCTCCCTTTCTTGTCCTCTAGTCAGGATCAGGGTAGGGATTCTTTTTCTTCTTCTCATGTCTCTTCTTTTCCTGAGTCTGCTAGAAGACCCTCTTCTCCTATTTCTTCTAGGGCAGGTGAATTTTTAGTTTCAGGTGACCCTTCTCTTCTCATCTCTTCTTCCTCTCCTCCTCTTCCTTCAGCTCCCAAGTCTGTTAGGGCCAGGGATCTGAAGAGGTTTTATCTGGTCAGAGCCTCATCGGAAGACTGGTCAATGGCTCACAGGTGGATCGCATCTACTCTTTCTCTTCCTCTTAAGGAGGAATTTGCTATTGACCATCCTTCTTTCGGGTCCGCTCTTTCTACGTCTGATTCTTCCTCTTCGTCCTCTCCTCAGGTTCTGCCTATTGATAACTTAGTGGTTGATATGCTTGATTTCTTTGTTAATGATGCTAACACTAAGGATTTTTCTCTTGTTTCCAAATATTATGCTCCTGTTCAAGTTCCCAAGGAGGATTATTTGAAGGTCGCCTCTACTCAGTCTCTTTCTGGTTCTGCTTGGGATGTTCTTTCTTCTCAGTTAAAGGAGTCTTCCAAGGTTGAGTTTTCCAATGATCTTTCTAGATGGGAGTCTGTGTGCAGGTCTCAGCTTAAGGCTGAAGAACGCGGTGATCAAATTCCTTTATCAGTCTTTCGTTCTTTGGCAGGTTTGTCTCGTGGCTCCCTCAATTCAGTCTGTAGGTCGTTGGGTTTCATTACCTCAAAGCGTAGATCCAGGAAGCTCTCTGAGGTTCAGATTTCTAATTCTTTGAAGAATAGTCTTGTTGCAGCACCTCCGTTTGGTCAAGATTTTTTCGAACAATCGGCGCCTAGTCTAATTCGTGCAGAATCTGAGCATCTGAAGGCCTCTAGGGAGCTTCAGGCTCAGATTTCCTTTGCTAATCCTTCCTCGAAAAGAGATGTTTCTTCAGTGAAGAGTCCAAATTCTTTTAGAAGAAAGAGCCTCAAACCTGACCAATTTGGGGCTTATCCCTCTAGGATTATTAATAATTCCAATCTTCTTCCAATCTTCAAGATCGATCCACGGAGGAGGATCGCTTCGATTCCATATCCTCTCATCGTTCCAGGGCTCAAGAGAGGCAGTCTCTCCTTGGGCGAGAGGGGGGTAAGACCCCCTTCTCGTCGTGCTAGTTCCAGGTCCAGAGGTCGTTCTTCCTGTAGAGGGTATCAAGGAAAGAGAGTTTGAAGGTGTGGACTATTCCCGGGTACGTCCAACCTTCTCTCTTCCCTTCCTCATCCCTCCCCCTCTTCTTGTGCCTTCGGATCAGTCAGTCCAGTGCCTGTTACCCAACCTGCCAGTAGCAGGGCGCCTTTCTCTGTTTTAGGAGAATTGGCAGGCCCTCGTTCAGGACTCCTGGCTAGTTTCTCAGATACGTTGGGGTTATGCACCTTCATTGATCTATCATCCTCCTCTTCTTTTTTTTCTCCCAATTTGGACACCGATTCCCTCCAATCCGGAAAAATTGGTTGCCTTGGAAGAGGAGTTGGAATCCATGATTGTCAAGAGGGCAATAGAAGAAGTTCCCCACTTGAGAGTAGAGCCGGGCTACTACTCGATCATATTTTTAGTTTCCAAGAAAACAGGAGGTTGGCGTCCTATCATAAATTTAAAAAAGCTAAATCTTATGATTCTCACCCCCAAGTTCAAGATGGAGACAATCTCCCAGATCATGTCCAGTTTAGATCAGGGAATGTGGATGACTTCCATCGATCTAAAGGACACCTACTTTCATGTTGTCATTCACCCTGCCTTCAGAAAGTTCCTGAGGTTTGCTTACAAGGATCGAGTTTGGCAGTTCTGCACCACTCCCTTCGGCCTGACCACGGCTCCCTTCCTTTTTACCCATCTAGTTTCAGCCGTGGCAGGAATTTTACACCGTCGTTCTATCCATCTTCACGTTTATATAGATGACTGGTTGGTAAAAGCAAGGTCATCCTCAATTCTCTCAGGAATTCATCCAGAAGTTTGCAGTCTGGCATGCAACCTAGAGTGGATTTTAAATCTAAAGAAATCAAGTCTAGTTCCATCTCAAATCTTTACGGATCTAGGCGTTTCTTTCGACCTGGCCCGGGGTCTAATCTTCCCCTCAGATCCAAGGATAGAGGCTTTATCAGTGGCAATGGAAATCCTGTCTTCTCCCATGGTAAGAACAAGATTCCTGTTAAGAGTGATAGGCTCGATGGTCAGCGTAGAGAATGTAATTCCTTGGGCAGCGCTGATGAGAAGACCCTTCCAAATGTATTTAATGTCCCTTTGGAAACAGTCAGTTCACTCTATTTACCATCAGATTCGCATCAGAGAACACTTGATCCCTCATCTAGATTTTTGGAAGGATCTTTCTCTGCTTCTGATGGGTGTTCCACTGGTAAAGTCCTCCCCTCAGGCGATTAACTTCACAGACGCTTCCCAGGAGGGATGGGGAGCAGTCTGGGACTCCCTGTCAGTTTCTGGCCTTTGGTCCCTGGAGGAGTCGACAGCCCATATCAACATTTTGGAGTTGTGGGCTGTCAAGAACGCTCTCCTTTCATGGTCAGATCTTGTGATAGGTTTCAAAGTCTCGATTCGGTCAGACAATTCGACAGTGGTATCTTATATCAACAGGCAGGGAGGTACAAGGTCGTCTCTCCTTTGTCTAGAAGTCTGGAATCTTCTCTTGTGGTGCCGCAAGAATCAGATTTTTCCAATGTCTTCCCATGTCCCAGGCAGTCTGAATTTTCTGGCGGACCAACTGTCACGTGCCAGCAAATTCGCCCACACAGAGTGGCAGTTAAAGAGGTCGGTTGTCAGAGCGATTTTCAGTCTTATGGATCGTCCTCTAGTAGATCTGTTTGGAACCTCTGAATGCTCAAATCTCCTATTACATATCTCCTTTTCCGGACAGTCACGCCCTGGCGGTGGATGCTCTGTCTCAGTCCTGGACAGGAATGTTCACCTATGCCTTCCCTCCAACGATTTTGATTCCGTTAGTCTTGAAGAAGGTCAAAGATCAAATTTGCGAGATTCTTCTGATAGCTCCCTTTTGGCCAAAGAGGATTTGGTTTGTAGACCTTCTAGATCTTCTGGTAGACTTCCCTTGTCTTCTTCCAGTATCCTATGATCTCAAGTAAGAGGGCTTTGTGCTCATCCAAACCCAGAAATTTTCAATCTGTGTTTGGAGAATCTCGAGTCCGAGGTCCCCGAGAATAAGGTTTCTTCAAGATCTCAGGAAATTATTGATTCCGCCAGAAGAGAGTCGACCCGTCGAGTTTACAAGGGTCGACTTAAAACTTTTGGAGAATGGGTGTTCAGACCAAGGTCTTGTGCCCGATTCTGTTTCTATACCCCAAGTATTAGACTTTTTATCTTATTTGTTTGATTCTTTGCATTTATCAGCTAATACGGTTAGGGGGTATAGATCTTCTCTTCCTTGTCTTCTGAATGCTGTTGTCAAGGATTCTAAGACTCTTAATAGTTTTATTTAGATGTCTAGGTAATATTCGTCCTGCGATTGCTAAGCCTTTACCTTCCTGGAATTTGGCTTTGGTTCTTCAAGTTTTGGCAGGTCGGCATTTTGAACCTATTTCCTCTATCAGTATTAAGCTTTTAACTTTTAAAGCTGTTTCTTGTTGCTGCTGCCTCTGCTAGAAGACGTTCAGAGATTCATGCTCTTTCTGCCGAAAGGGATAGATTTATAGTTTCAGGAGACGGTTTGGTTTTATATCCCAGAAGGGACTTTATCTAAAACTCAGTCTAACCGCTTTCCTGCTAGTCCGATCATTGTAAAAACATTATCGTCTTTTTCGTCATCCGATAAATTTTGGTGTCCTGTTAGGGCATTAAGAATGTACAAACAGCGAACCGATTTAAAAAGAGTCGATCCATCCCATTTATGGGTTTCCTACGCGGAAAAGTTATCTAAGCCAGTCTCAAAATCTATGATTGCCAGCTAGATTTGTGAGACAATTAAGCTTTGTTATGATCAAATTAATCTCTCCCATATTAAAGACCATGACGTTAAAGGTATGGCTACTTCTTTCGCTCTCTTTGCTGGTTCGTCTTTTGATGAAGTCATGCAGGTGGCAGGATGGAAATCTGAATCCACTTTTACAACTTTTTATCTCAAAGAGTGCAGCAGCCTCCTTCCTTCGTAACATTACTATTTTAACCAAAAAAGCCGAAGACCATTTACCAAGCACATCCCACCATTTTCGTTAGTGCATGTGTGAGAAATGGTGAGAGTTTTATTTTGGTTTTTATTTATTTCTTTAAGTTCAAGTTTTCATTGTTTGTTAATCACGGTGTGATTGAGTTAAATGCACTATTATGTTATGTTATTAATATTTGGATAAGATTGATTTGATATTTATCCTTGTTTGTTGATTCTCAAATCTCCCCCCACCTAATGTTTAAGTGGGGCACTGACCAAATCTATGGGTCTAGCAAGTAGTGATTGAACGGTAATGGATGTTTTTGTGGTGTAATAACAACCCCCCACAGACCCCCCTTGCGGGTTGGTCTGTTGTTTTATTAACCACTATAAAAACATATTTACCGTTCAATCACTACGACCCGGCTTCAGCCACCCCATGTAGTAAGATTTGAGAATTGGCCTTTAATATTTGGAACTTAAATTTAGAAAAGTGAATCTGTTTCCTATTTGGGCTCAAGTGTGCATGCGCAAGCGCGCTTAGTGACAGGCGTCACTATGGAGTGAGTATAGACTGGTGCCAGTCTATATCAGTCAGTATTCTGGAGATGGACTTAACCAGTAGCCTGGTTGAGGGTCCATATTAATAGGAATAGGCATGGGGAGGTGTGTATGCAAGCATAAAAATCTTATTCTGAAAGCTAAATGCAGATAATAGATTTAGCAAGTAGTGATTGAATGGTAAGTATGTGTTTATAGTGGTTAATCAGACCAACCCGCAAGGGGGTTCTGTGTGGGGTTTTGTAATTCTAAACGCAGATTTAATAAATACTGTATAGTTAGAATTTTTATAAAATTTTCTTTAAAAAAATACCTTTAGTCGTGTAAAAGTTTAGATTAAAACACTTGTGTCATCCGTTAATTTAAGAACAATAATCATGATAATTATGGATTAATAATCAGGTTTACATTGGTTTAGCATAAAGCTTCCACATTTCTGTATAAATTTATTCTAATTTTAGTGCTTTAACAAACTTGTTTAATTTTGTTGTTTTATTTGTTCCACATTTCTATTTTTATCAAATCCACTGTTCTCAAATTGTTCCCAGTATTCATTTTCTGTATCTTAATTTACAAATAATTTATACATTTATGACATAATTCTAGAACTAATGTTCATTGGCAGATATCTTGTGTTCTAATAAATCACTGTATCATCAAGGAAATTTTTCTTTAAGTGAGCTGTTGTTATCGTGTGATTGGACATGACTGGTACTGTGTTACAGTTAACAGAGCTTGCAATGGAGGAATCCAGTCTGTCATTCAAGTATCTGATGCCATTATTAGCTCACCTGGACCTGACCTGAAGGGCCAAGTGAGCTTATGCCATGGCGGCCATCCATCATCCATCTGTCTGTCAAATCCCATCTCATTAATACTTGGACTGATTTCTACCTGGAAGGATCCTATGGTGGTAGGCTCTAGAACTTCTATTTAGAATTTTTATTGTTCAATTTTCCGGAAATCATTTAAAACGCTGCTCATCCAATATCAATGGCTCGATTTCAATGAAACTTGGGTGGGCTAATTCTATACTGGTAGGCTTCAACACTTCCAGCGAGAATTCTGATTGGTCAATATTTCTGGTAGCCATCTTGGATTTCTAAAAATTTCAAACAAACTCGGTTGTAAGGATCCCTGAGTGGTATGCTTCAGAACGTGTTTACACAATTTCGATTGGTCTATTGTTAGCTCACTTGGCCAGAATGGCCAAGTGATCTTATGCGATGGCGACTGTCCATCGTCTGTCTGTCGTCTGTCGTCCATCAACTTTTTCTTTAAGCGACTTCTCAAGAACCACTGGACCGATTTCAATTATATTTGGCAGGAAGCATCCCTAGGGAATAGAGATTCAAGTTTGTTCAAACGAAGCCGATTGGCCAAAATCCAAAATGGCTGATTTTTAGAACCACTAAAAAATCTCCGAAATCGCTGGAGGAATTGATTCAAAACTCATAACACATCTATTGCAACTGTAGACTCAAATTTGTTCAAGGCAACCTGATTGGCCAATTTGCCTGGTGGCCATCTTGGATGACCTAGTTTTTGCGGATACAACTCCCGAACCGCTGGAGGGACAGACCTGAAACTTGGTAAATATGCTTAGGGACCAAGGTCCATTCAAGTTTGTTCAAGGGAAGTTCGTACGTTAAAAAACATGGCCACCATCAACCAATCAAAATTTAGCGTTGATCATATTGGCTTTTTTGTATTTGATGTATTTTGAAGGCAAAAATTGCTTAATATGCTTATAAGTGTAGCGAGTTCAAATATGCCACTTTCGAGACTGTCGGATAAACGGTTTGGCTGCCATCTTGGTTTGTTTTCCCGCCATAGGCTCCCATAGTAAAGCAATGGGCCCATAGTAAAGCAATGGGGAATTCTTTAAATGACTTCTCAAGAACCACTGGGCCAATTTCAATTATATTTTGGAGGAAACATTCATAGGGCATAGAGATCTAAGTTTGTTCAAACTGCAAGATGGCTGTCGGCCAAATTTGGCTGATTTTTAGAAACACTTTAAAAAATCTTCTCCGAAACCGCTGGAGGAATTGATTCAAAACTCATAACACATCATCTGTGGCAACGGTAGACCCAAGTTTGTTCAAGGCAACCTGATTGGCCGATTTGCTTGGCGGCCATCTTGGATGACATAGCTTTCTTGGGAATGACTTCTTCTCCGGAACCGCTGAAGGGATATAGCTGAAATTTATTAAAAATGCTTAGGGACCAAGGGCCATTCAAATTTGTTCAAAGGAATTTCGTACTTTATAAAACATGGCCGGCATCAGCCAATCAAAATTTAGCATTTGTTGGTCAGATTGTTTTTTTTTGTATTTGACGTATTCTAATGGCAAAAATTGCTCTATATATGCTTATCAGGGTAGCAAGTTCAAATATGCCACTTTCAAGACTGTCGGATAAATGGTTTGGCTACCATCTTGGTTTGTTTTCCCGCCATAGGCTCCCATAGTAAAGCAATGGGCCCATGGTAAAGCAATGGGGAATTCTTTAAACGACTTTCTTCTCAGGAACCACTGGGCCGATTTCAATTATATTTTGTTCAACCGAAGCGGATCATCAGAATCCAAGATGGCCGATTTTTAGAAATACTTTTAAAAATCTCCGAAACCGCTGGAGGAATTGATTCAAAACTCATAACACATCATCTATGGCAACGTTAGACCCAAATTTATTCAAGGCAATCTGATTGGCCTATTTGCTTGGTGGCCATCTTGGATGACGTAGTTTTCGTGAAAATGAATTCTCCCGAACCGCTGAAGGGATAGAGCTGAAATTTGGTAAATATGCTTAGGGACCAAGGGCCATTCAAATTTGTTCAAAGGAAGTTCATACGTTAAAAAACATGGCCAGCATCAACCAATCAAAATTTAGCATTTGTTGGTCATATTGGGTTTTTTTGTATTTGATGTATTTTGATGGCGAAAATTGCTGTATATATGCTTATCAAGGTGGTGAGTTCAAATATGCCACTTAAAGACTGTTGAATAAACGGTTTGACTGCCATCTTGGTTTGTTTTCCTGCCATGGGCTCCCATAGTAACGCAATGGGCCCATAGTAAAGCAATGGGGAATTCTTTAAACGACTTCTTCTCAAGAACCACTGGGCCAATTTCAATTATATTTGGCAGAAAGCAGCCTTAGGGCATAGAAGTCTAAGTTTGTTCAAACAAAGCCGATCGGCCAAAATCCAAGATGGCCACCGGCTAAACCAGCCAATTTTTAGAAATGTCTTTAAAAATCTCCAAAACGGCTTAGGGGATTGATTCGAAACTCATGAAACATCATCTAATGCAGGAGAACCAATTTGTTCAAGAGAACCTGATTGGTTCATTGGCTTGGTGGCCATCTTGGATGACCTAGTTTTTTTGAAAATGACCTTCAGAACCGCTGGAAGGATCAGGCTGAAATTTGGGAGATTTGATTAGGGCGTAAGGGCCATTAAAATTTGTTCAAGGGAAGTTGATCCATCAAAAAATATGGCTGCCGTGGTCCAATCAAAATGTAGCATGTTTGGTGGCCATATTGAATATTTTTATTTTGACGAATCTTGAAGCCGAAATTTGTTTTATTTGTGTTTGGGCATTCTGATTTCAGATTTGCCATTTTCTAAACTGTCGGATAAACGTTTTAGCAGCCATCATGGATCATTTTACAACTAGAAACTCCCATGTACTAAAGCAATAGGAAATTTCAAGTGTATGTGGCGGAAAACATACTTAGGGCATAGAGATACATGTTTGTTCAAATGAAGCTGGTCTGTAATTTGCCAGGCGGTCATCCTGGATTTTTGAAATGTCTTTAAAAATCTTCTTTTCCGAATCCGCATAGGGGATTGATTCAAAACTCATGACAGGTTATTTACGTAAACAGCTGAATCCAGTTTGT
Organism: Chaetoderma sp. LZ-2023a; assembly: GCA_034401795.1. NCBI lineage: Eukaryota > Metazoa > Mollusca > Caudofoveata > Chaetodermatida > Chaetodermatidae > Chaetoderma > Chaetoderma sp. LZ-2023a. The sequence continues at coordinate 64,094,196 of CM067373.1, forward strand.
TTAATGGAACTTGATTGCCTAATGCTTTAGCAGTCATTTTGGATAACCTGGTTTTCATGAAAACAACTTCGTATCCAGAATCGCTGAATGGATTTGGCCGAGATAAGGGACTAAGGGCTGTTAAGTTTTGTTCAAAGGTAGTTGATACATAAAGAAACATGGCTTCTGTTTTCTTGTTATAATTCTGCTCAACTCTGTAGGGTTCTACTTATTGTTCATGGCCTTTCTGGTTGAAATGCCTGTTATGTAGGTGAGCAATACAGGCCCCTTGCGCCTCTTGTTTCCGATGGCCATCTTGAATTTCTGAAAAATGGTGGGAAATCATTTAAAATGCTACCCCTCATTAATTCCCTGTGGAATTTCAACGAGACTTAACTGGAAGGATACTAGCGTAGTAGGTTTCAGAAATTCTATACAGAATTTTAATTGGTCAGTCTCTTGGATTATCTGAAAATTTCTGGAAATCAGTTAAAAGACCACTCTTCATTAACCACTTGGCCGATTTCAAGCAAACTTGGTTGGAAGGACCCAAGAGAGGTATGCTTTTGGAACGTTTAACAGAATTTTGATTGGTCAATTTTTTCGGTGGCCATATAGAATTTTCCAGAAATTGTTTAAAACGCTCCTCATCATTAACTGATTGGCAATTTCAACCAGACATGGCTGGAAGGATAGTAGGCTGGTAGGTTCAGAACTTGCATACAGAATTTTGATTGGTCAATTTTTCCAGCAGTCATCTTAGATTTTCCAAAAGTTTTGGTAAATCAGTTGAAATCCTACTCAGAAACACACGTTTTATTGGCTAAGGTTCACTGTGATTGTGTGGTCAGCGTCCATCATTAACTTCCCACTAGATATCATTTGTACTGGATTCCACTTTTGTATTTAGTGTCTTGTTACTGCTGAATTTAAAGTATTATGTATGTTTAAATGCAAATAATTCAAGTACTAGTGGTCCAGGTGAGCGTTAAGCCCCTTGGGCCTGTTGTTAAAATATGTCACATGGACGCTGATGATACAATCAAATGATACAGGTCTGACATGGCAGGGACAAAGTTCTTACAGTAACTGTCTGAATTGTATGTCTTTTGTGTAAATATTTAATAATCAATCTATTGGATATTTTGAAATCTAATGACTGGGTATCAAAATATTCAACAGCTTACCTGTATAGTTACCTTGAAGTTAAGATTGTGGGTTCAAAGTGTTAAAAGCAATTCAGATGTGAGTGTACCAGGTGGGCTGCGCTTAGATAGGAATGGGGTGGAGGAGCCTAGTTTCAAATCGATGCCTTAATTTGCCAGGACTAGTACCATTTCTGGACTGACCAGCCCTGTAGCCTAGTAATACTCTATAGTATTCTAATCTTTACATGAGCATAAACCTTTTAATGGCCAAGCCAGCCAAGTCTGGCTTCTGCACTTTTATTGAAAAATCTCCAATTTCAGGCCAAGAGACAAATATTTTTAAAGATTTTACATGCATCACTGGCTCAAGTCTGTAGATCTATTGATGTGTGCTGATGATTGACAGGTGTAGCGAAGTATGGAATAGATGTCAGGGTAGTGGCTGGGATATATAGATCTATTGTTTCCGGGTGAAGAGACAATGGGAAGGAGTGGGGGAGGTGATTGAAAGCATTCAGTTTTTCACTCAATCCAAACACAGGTTTGGGTTGGGGGTTGGTGAGGATGGTGGCATTGGGGTTACCTGTTGACGGAGCTGCGTCAGCGTAACGGGGACATTATTGGCAAATCCTCCGCTGGCATAAGCCGGTGCAATTTGCCCTGTATTGCTAGTATGCCAAAGCGATCGCAGACAGGTTCCATGTCAAAAGTCTGCTATTCTAAGTGACACCAGGTGACAATTTAAGTCCGGTGATAATGAAACTAGCACTTCATTAATAACATGATTGGCCCCTGTCGCTATACACAGAGGACAGATTCTGACAGAACACTGTACACTGGAAGTCGCTTCCCGTGGTACTGAACAGACTAGGTTCGGAAAGTTATTTCTTCACTTGTTTTGAGGTTACAACACAGAAACAGGAGCGAATGGAAATGCTATGACCTGAATACAATCATCTATGTTGACAGTACTCCACACACTTTACAGGTGCAGCGACAATAAATCCGTACAACGAAAGTAATCTGATGGTGATTTGGTGGAAAATACAGCTTCCACTGAAAATGTTGAGTTCATTGAGTAGCCGGCTTGGCTAATAATTACTCCTTTCAGTAACTAAGAGTCTGATTGATCAATTTGAGCCACTGATGTATCGAGTTGTAAATAGTAATTTATCAGGCACACAATTTGTCAATCTAAGATTTTGGAAACACCCGAACATGGGAAGAATTCGTGTTCCCATTGCTTATCAGCTGGAAACGCTGATTTTTTCGCTTCTTAAATTTATGATTACCTGGTGGCTAAACAAATGACACATGCGGAGGGCAGGAGAAGATCTGACTGTTGTGAAGGTTTTGGACTCGGCAGAGCAAACAGTTTGCTGACTGTTGAAAGTTAGTTAAAATTGTGCATGTGGAGACTGTGAAATATCTTTTTTTATAGGGCTACTTAAGTTTTTCAAAAAGTCGTGACTCAGCATGTAAGGTACTGGGCTAGAGGGGACCTTGAGGGGGATACATATGCTCATTTCTCCCCCAATATTTAATCTTCCTCAATAACAGCATCAGTCATTCCGGTTGTAAATCATAAAAAAATGGTCTCGGTATATTAAACGACATCTGCATGTAATTTAGTTCATATTCACCTCCAGAAACGCAGGAGAAGCTATCTGATAGCATCAAGATTTCAAATTTCCTGGTGGAGGGGCACCAGGCCTTCCACAATCTTTGGGACAGGGACACCCCTCACAGATACCCCCCACCTCACCCCACCCCCAATGTGTCCACCATCCCAAACTAAATTTCATCCCAGTGCCACTGCATGTCATCCTCTCTCGAGTAGAAGAAAGTACAGCTTGGATGAGTACACGCTATCCATTCAGTCTTCACGGGGGTGCCTGTGGACGTAATTTCCTCATGGGGAATTAAGTAGCATTCAGCATTAGGTCACAACAATGAAATGATGGTGGTGAAGAAAATAGTTGCTTTTTATAGAAGAGAATGCCCGACAGGCATTGTTTCCGCGAAGATGTAATAGCGCCTGTCTAGTAAGAGCATGTCCACAGGTGTTATTTTTAAAGAGGAATTTCCCGCAGGAAAATCCTATATTATTGAGTCATTTACAGTGGGGACGGACAAGCCTTATATTTACCAGTTGTAATATTTATATTCTTGAAAATTTTAAAGCTAACTAGTTTCTTTCCTCGTGCATTATTTTTCTCTTCGGTCATGATGAGGTCTTCATCTGTCAATTTATTATAACCAGGCCATTCTTCCGGCCTGGGATAGGTTAGTGTGTCCAGAGACACATACCGCTTTAAAACAGGAGACATGAGAGTCAGTCGTGTTACAGTAACCGATAGTGTCTATTTATTCTAAAAACCGACCTATGACTTATAATGCGATTTCAGCTAACTCTGCACCAGTTTGGCATTTAATAAATTAAGTTGATGACAATAAATTAACTGGTGTATGTATACTTAGGGTTGCGATATAAGTGTTAGGATGAGGAGAGTTGATTCCATCTGCATTTGGAGTACACCTCCCAACATTTTTACAGATTATTTATTTATTAAACAGTACGTAAATTCCTGCTTGGAATATTTCTCATTATGGTTGCATACAGCGTACTGTTTTAATTACTAATATTTGTTTTAAAATATGGCATACAACATGACAGTTAAATTGGGGGACAATTATTCTAAATTGTGGCATACAATATAGTATTAAATAACCTTGCTCAAATTGATATGTATTAATTTGTGAGATTAATGTGTCAATATTCATCTATTGTTTGTTGTCCCTCTCGGAGGGTGATGAGTTCCCAACTCCACCAGTACAACAATAACTTATTACCGCCAATTGTGAATAACAAAGACATTGCCATTGTGAATAACATACATTCACAGTGCCGGAGCACAGAAATGAATACAGACGAATGTGGAGGAGGCAGCAGTACTGTTTGACGGTCCCACCCAGTCATATAGGTAACAGCAATCTTTTTACATCTGATAAACCAGCAATCTGTATTCCAGGGGGAAGAGGTTGCCGACGATTTTCTGATAATATACTTTTCCAGATATTCAATTAGTTTAATTAACATCGCAAATATGTGTGTGCAAATGTGTAGCATTGCCCACATTAATATTATGTTTTAATGGCGGTTTATGGCGAACCAAACAGCTCAGGGCAAAAGTGGATTACAGTATAAACATTATTCGACCTTTCCGTATATGCGAGGATGTGATTATCCTTTCCCCCAAAAGCAACCAGGTGACTAGGTATCAAACAAAAAAGGAGGTATGAGGGCGCATAACCATAAGCAGTCAAGTGAGTTAGTTAGTCGACAAAGGTGGGCATCTAAATGTTTAGCGAAAATTGTTACCCATGCTACATGTTGTGTGTGACATGCACATGGGAAGGGGCTAGTCCAACTTGTGTGCACCATGCCTGCACCCGCTGAACTAACATGCGTCTAGTGGGAAAATGTTTGATAAGTCATGTTTTGTGGTCACCAAGGTGGGAATGTAAGTATTTTGTGAGGGTAGATTTCAGGCTGATGCAGCTCTGCATGTGGATTGAGACAGAACATTTATGGTTTGGAAGTGGGTCACTCGGTCATGTGGAGTAGGGAGGATCGAGTGCTGTCACATCACACACCAGGTTGAGAGCAGTTTCCAACCCGGAAGAGGGGGTCAGAGGCAGTGAACAATATGGCAACAAAGACTCCATGGGGGGCCAAAATGGAACAAAAATGGGGCAGAGGGCGAAGTCAAGCGGTCCGAGGATGGCAACTCGACCTCCAATCCACTCCAACAGACTAAAGTGGTAGTGGGAGTGGGGTTGGTGAGAGGCTTAACAAACTCGGGGATTGCAGAGAGGGGTTTGTCGAAGTGTGTAAGGGTAGTCACACTGGTAACTATGGAAGAAAGATGAATAATCATGTAGATATTCTTTTCCCGAGCGTGTTCTGCCAGCGGCTGTATGTGGATCGACCATTTCCATATTCACATTATTATTATTTCTGATTTCTGCCCCCCCCCCCCCCCCCACAAAGAGGATGGGACACCGATGTCAGCAGGAGGGGTTTGCTGCTGGTCTTATGGTCGTTGTCACAGGGAATCGTTGCATTCGTTGAAGTTGCTTCTGAGTCAGGGTCTGTAGGGGAGGGTGGCTCCCTTACCCACACATTCTATTTAGGATGATATGGATCACTGTGCATGCGGCAATCAAACCACGACTTCTGTCGCTCATGTATTGTTTTGAAATTTTCATGTGCAATTAAATGCGCTTCTTCCATTAAATTGAGACAATCTACACATAGATAGTGTCCGGAATATGATTAAAATCTTTGGTGTCTACTATGACTAGCACAATTTTTGGCTAACATATAATCTATATCTGACATTATAGCATTTTCTTTCAGCTGTTGCTTGAACATTAAACTGAGGAGCAATATTATTTGATGGGTAGGGGGAACTGGTCTTTCGGGCAGGGACTATATTTTCCCTGACCTTATTTGTTGCGTGAAGGCGTTGCGAGTTCTCCGCGTCTCTCATCCGATGGCTTTCTATGTGTATCTGTGTCATTGTTTTTATGTGTTTTATGTTGGCTTGATACAGACAGTCTTTTAAATAATTATACCCAGTAAGGGCTTCAATAAAGGTGTCTACCTGCATGGATTGATATGCTTCCTCCTCGAGAGTTCGCCACGATCGAGCTAGGCTACCAGGTGATGAACTTGACCCACTAATTTGGGAAGACTCCCATGTCTGAACGTAAGGTGTGGAGCAAAAGTCTCCGCTTCTGATGTATTACTGAATCGCTCACCCAGAGCAGTGCAAAGGGAATAGTACAAAGGAGATGAAGTTGGTCTCATTTCAGTGAGCACATGTAAGGCTCAGTCACGTAGATGAGCTGCTAGATAATTTCCTTTTTCCTGGAAACTTCATATATTTATTTCTGCTATCAGATTGAACTGAGAGCAATAGTTTTCCCTTAAGGAAGTGCTGTCACATTCGGGAACCATTAATGCTGTAGATTTACTTGGTGTTATCGTTTCCAGTGCAGAAGAAAAAATACTGAGCCACTACTATTAAAATTATTTGGTGGATTAGGGTCAGAAGGGATAGATTCATCCACCGGTAGTTGTGGACGTTCTTCCGGAGGAGAGTGGCGTAATGATCTGCGGTAACTGAAAATTATTTGCGGAAGAATCACTCCAAGATGTTCTATACCCCTCCACGTAAGAATGGGATTTATAGGCCATACGTAGAGGTCGTCCACTATTTCTACACGTTCTAAACTCATTTTGGAAATTATTGTCCGTGTGATAATGGTTATTCACTTCAGATTTATAGCGATTTTCTATATTTATGTTATGGTTATTAGTATTCCTATAATTAATGTTAGGCTGACCGTTGTTAGCTGATTGTGTCATCTCTCGATAAGTGGATGGATATGCTATTTGGGAGTCACTAAAGGGACCATCGCCCCTTCCCGGACGAGGTCTAGAAATCTCTGATTCACCCTGAAAATTTTGATAGTTTGGTGAATGGGGTTCACCCTCAAACAAGGAGCTATATGTAATATAATGTGTATGCAGGTTAACTGAATTGGATAACGGTCTCTGTGTCCCACATTGGGCGCCAGTTGTAGAGCACTGGCCCTGTATCACCCTCGTATCCGTCACACTTCAAACTTCCATCTGAGGATGTCGACAACGCATCTGCCCCATGTGCACTCTACCATGCGACAGCCGGGGGTGTCTGGATCTCGTGGGATACACACGAATTCTGTCAGCTGCACAATGAGCCAATGGAATGATTTGATTCCCGTAGGTCTGGACATTCATTCGTGACCCAAGGGTTTATGCCAATTGTGGTGGCGGAGGCTATGCGCCGGACGCCCTCACATTGGGTGCACCACAGATAATCGGGGTGAACGGAATGGAGGGGGTGGGATAAGGAGGCGAAAGCTTCCCCCAGAGTCCGACGATTTGGCAGAGTTCCATCCTGTCGAGAAATGAGTAGCATGAACACAATTTAAATGGTGTAACAAATGCAGAAGTTGGCCACTACCATTTATTTGTGTATGGGATAATTACTGAGTGCTTAAGCAAGCATTCAATTGTAATAAACAATGCAATAATAAATAGTAATTGTACGATCTAGCACTTGACAAGTGTTCTACCACACACACGTATGGCTGGTTACCTACACATGTAGATAATATATAATTTTCACCATAATATTTATACGGAGCTATGAAGTTGCGGTAATTGGCCGTAGTACGTCCTCTATTAAGAATCTGATGTAACATTTGACCTGTAGGCTATAATTCGATTCCGATGGCTAAGTTTTGGAATTTATAAATATCCATAATGGTTTGATTACTATTCTCATGGAATAACACCTTGCTGAAGTTCTGGAAGTGTAAGTCTTCCAGGCTAAAAACGCCTTCAAAATGTTTCTTTTTCTGGATTTCTGCAACAGAGTTTGATTACTAGACAACAGTATTTTGACATGATCATATTTCTCGACCACACACTTTAAAGGTAGCACAGATATCACAACATTCTTTGTTTGATTTGCTAGAGATGCTTGAGTGACCAGACATATGCGTGACTAGAATACTTGAGCAAAACGGCTTCCCTTAAATATGTGAGCTACAGGAATCTACTTTGAAACATAATTTCCAATAGTTTCGTTGGGACAAACTCATTTCAATAGCTTGTTCGCAAAGTGACATATATGAAGTGAACATGGCATGGAGATGATCGGTTCTGCAGAAATCCCTATGCTCCATACAGACATGGATAGTCAGGAGAGGAGTGATCTAGCCAGGTCAAAGTACAAATAGCAAGATTGAGTGGAGGGATTAAGAATGGCGGGTGATGAGTTACTATAATATACAATAATTTCCTTTCATGACAACAACTTAATATAAACTAAATAGCCGATCTCCAACACTTTTGGATTAGCATATGCGTATGCTAAAGACCCTCGGTCACCATGGCATGCCAAGTGTCTCGCTTACGTGAAACGAGGAAATTAACTAAGTTTCTATAACGTCTCTATCGATCACATTCATTTGAGTACCGTTGGTCAAAATTCCAATACATCAAATGGGTCAGTTTTGTTGTTGAACAAAGCAACTAATCTAGGGAGAGATCCGTGGGATATCCCATTATACAATGGCTAAAGGAATGACGTTCATAAGGATAAGGCCATTCTAATTCGTCACTAATGGAAAGCTCTACATCAGTGGCGAGATGAGGAGAATATAAGCAAAGACTACCGTAAATTAGCTCAAACATGAATGTAGACAATTGTGTAGACGGTTACTAGCATGTCCATTAAAATGTTCTGTAGAGTACTATTAACCAGAAGAATATTACATTTGTAAAATGATATTAACCTTCCTAATAGTATATGGAGTATTACTTAAAATATTACTGACGAATAGTGCTGACTTAACTGACAGAATGTAAAAATCCTCTAGCTGCATAATATTATTACTTAATTATTGAAGATTAAAAACTTACGTTTGGGTCAAAATTACCAATCCTGTTATATAATAATCCCATCAAATATCTATATTAAGCCCGTGTCTGTGAATATATATTAACACTGTGTCCGTAAGTATTGTTCTGTAAGTAAGTATAAATTTTCAATGTTCTCAGTGGTGGGGGTGGAGGAGTGTAATTCAGGTCAACTATGCTCTTGCCATCAACGGAATGACAAAAGTTCAGGAGACGAACAGTTCAAATGAACAATGGCAATGGATAGATTTGGAACACTGGAAATGTTCTTGTGGAAACAACAGGCTTTCCAACTGAAGGAAAGCCACAGAAACATTTAACTGGGAAGCCTCAGAATCAATTGGCGTTGACAGTAGTCACATAGCTAATTTTCTAGATGGCTGCTGAGACAAATTTATAGAGGATCTCATTGATATCACCGACGAAATAATTCAACAGTTTTATCATTTCTTAAACTGCAGCAGATGGAGAAAGTAAGTTTATTCCCGGAACAGGTTATGGATATGGAATTCTGCAGTACAGCTAAACGTTGATGGAAGGCAAACAGACACGGAGACTTCTCCATTTGTGGAACTACAATTTCTCTGCTGCAAGAGCGGGTAGAATTCACTGTGCGCTATTAGTATTCTGAAGCGGTTGTGGAGACAGGTTTCCTTGTCGACAGTCCACTATTCGAAATGACTTCTGGAGACAATTTAGGTCTGGTGATAACGAAACTGGCACTTCAGTAGTAACATTGGTGACTGTCCCCTGGCGCTATATGCAGAGGACAAAACAATGTACGTGGGCCCGTGGTACTGGAACAGACTAGGCCCAGAAAGTTATTTCTTCACTGGTTTTGAGGTTGCAACACAGGAACATGAGCGAATGGAGATGCTATGTCCTGAATACAATCATCTGTGTTGACAGCACTGCACACACTTTACAGATGCAGCAACATAATACATCCGTCTGAGGAGTCTTCTGACGGATAGTTGGAAAATAGAGTTTCCATTTAATGTGGCGAGTTCACTGAACCGACTAGGCTAATAATTACTCCTTTTGGTAGTGAACAGAGTCTAGCTGGTCAATTTGACCTGATGTATCGAGTTGTAAGTTCTAATTTCTCAGGCAGAACTGGTCACCTTGTGTGGACATCTAAAGTTTCTGAAAGAACGGAACTGGGGAAGAATTCATGTACACCTCGAAGATCAACTGGAAATGCTGATTATTTGCTTCTTAAATTTCTGATTAACTGGTGGCTAAACAAATGGTCCACTTGAATGGCAGGCGAAGATCTGTCCTTTGTCACGAGAAAGACGTGATGTTTTTGGACTAAAGCTGCGGCCAGGTCGAGCTTGCGCTGCGATTCAACTAGTCATGGCTTTATTCTCCAGCAACTATCGGCAACTCCCAGTGAAGATTTAGTCTCTGACAGATTTGACCTGAGTGTACCTGTGATCACTCTATCATTCGGCGTCTAAAAATCTCTAATTGCTGGAGTAGAGCATGTTCTACTTCTAGAATTGGTTGGTATCAATCGCAGACCAGTTAATATCGACATGAGTGTAATTACGATTGTCAGCAACTGAATTATCGGCTGTACACAGAAACTGATGGATAACAGAGTCAGTCATTACAGTGGTAAATTTTCACAAATTTTCTTTCTATGGCCAGCAAATAAGAAAATTAAAGAAAATTGCTTATTTAAAGGGTGAATTTCTTAACGCAATATCAGAAGATTATTTAATTCAAACTAGCAGTCTCATGATTCATAGATCAGATCTGTCAATCAAGCATCTGAAGACGCAATCACATGACGTAACATCAACTGACGCTACTATAAAATGACGTCACTATTGGTTTAACTTTTGTCAACATAGTTTGATTGTGAAGTCTTTTCGCGTAATATTATATTAATTATCTCTGTAAGGAAGATCAAACTATTTTAGTAGATAACCTTTTAGGTCCGGAATGGATATCTAAAGGTTGGTCATGTTCTTGTTCTTTTTGCTAATTCTCATTCGGTTTTCATCCAATCTCCCTGAAGCTTCAGACAACTATTCAAGGGATATGTACCGACACCCGTAAGAGAGCCCGATTTCGATTCACTTCGCTGCTTGTTATTAGTAGTGCCACATCCTTAAATTTTTAAATCGCTACTCCTCCGTTAATAAGAAATGTAGCTTGACAGGCATATTCTATGGGTTACTCTTGATAGCATTAATTTTCAATTCACTGCCCTGCTGCACTCTTAAATTTTAAAATCTATATAAAATTTTAAATCTATATACAATTTGTGGAACGTTCCAGAATTTCGTGTATTCGTGTATTAAGACTGTGTTATATTGACATTTTGAAGAATCGTTCGTACCCTACGGAATAGGGGTGAGCCCATCGAGGCTGGATTTCCACATACAGATACAAATAAGGCGAGAATCATCGCCGCTTATGACATGATCCAGTTGACTGCAATGTGACAGCTGTCAGTTGTTAATTTATAGTACGGGGTCAATCAGTACAAATAACTTCTAGCGCGAACATATAGAAAGTACAATTCCATATTCTAACGGCAGCGAGACAATTCAACATTCGCCGCTACATTAAACTTGGTAAGCGTTACCTAGTTTGGTGTTTTATTTTGATAAACGGTGTCGACATAATCATGTTTGAATAAATCCTATAAATAGTGATTTTGTTAACATTGATTTTTCTAATGCGTTTGCCAACTAAGAAAGAAAACACCAAATGAAGTCAAGGCATAGGCATTTTTAGCGCGACGTCGTACCCATTGATCTATATACTAACTGGATTGGCCACACAAGCACAAATCGCGTTACAAAATCGTCCAACAGCTAACCAACAGCCCCTTTGTGATGTCACATGACGTCATTGACCTAATGACGTCATCGTTTACGTCACAATATACCATCTCGCAATATTTTAGGCATTCCCCATAGATTTGTGTGGTATTTTCCCGTGTGACTAGTGGTGAATGACGTCGTAATTGTTAAAGGGGCGGTATAGCTGACAGACACTTTCCTGGTGTAAATCTATAGACGCTGATATCGCCAATGTCCCTGCGCCGATTTTAATGACTCGGGTATCTGGAAATAGCTGCTAATTAGCTGCATCGCTTGGTACTATGGACGTTGGGTTTCCTCAAATAGTTTTTACAAAAATGTAAGAATACAGCTTACAGATAAGGACGACGTGCGAGATAGCTTTTTCCATTATATGTCACAAGGGAGACGATCGGCGACAGGCTCCAGACGTAAGCAGAGTTAACTCCCGTTAGCAGTGAAAAAGCTATTCAAGATTCAAGATCTTGAGAAATCGCCAGAGAACGAGCGTGCATGTTGACAAAACATTTAATGTTCTATTATTTGTTCCCACGTTCACAAACCATTCTCATCCAGATATATAGCTTAAACAAAGCTACGGGTAATATTACATAATAGGTTTGAGGGTCATGGGTTTGCACATATTAACCCTTTAATTATCAAGCAAGTGAAAATGTTAACTGGCCTGGTCATCTTGGAGTGTCCATTTGACAACTGCCTGGATAAAAAAGCCAGTCATCCCAGTGGTATATTTTCAATAAGTAGTCATCTATTAGACTGCAAATGGACAACAATTTGGAAAACTTTGATTAATGGTCAAGTCAGATGAAAACTGCATCTGCAGTGGTTACAAGATGTATCCAATTGCGTTTTAAATGGCGTGTAACAAATTATTATATTATGCCCTGGCATAGGCCATACTCATTTCACATCTGGAAACTCCATTTTGCTGAAACATGATTAGAACTGATACATCTGATGTTTTGTCAGATACTTTTATCCGTATACCAATTCACCTTTCCAGTTTATCCATCCATCATAATAAATATGATATCATAATCAACTAAGTGACGTGTAGGATAAAGTCATAAATATGACGTCATGAGTGATTCGATATAGTCTGTTTTTAACGCTTAATAATCTGACAAGTACGAATTGTATGTCTTTGCTATTTAATAAACATGCTGTTGAATATTTTGATACAAATTTGACTGGGAGCAACAGCACCCAGTCAAATTAATTTCAAAATATTCAGCAGCTTACCTACATAGTTTTCTGGAAATTGATAGTCAGGGAGTTCAGAGATCGATCGATCCCAACACAAGCGTGGTGTGGGTGGAGCTTAGCTAGAGATGGGTGGGGCATAGTTAAATCTAGAATGGTCCATTGAAATTTGAACTAAATGTGTCAAGATATTTTCTGGTGATACACTAAAAACCATATATTCAAGGAATTTCAGGTTTTTATGGGGGAAATAACTATGGGCAATAGATGATTTTGCTAAAACTAGACATTGATCCCTGCATAGGTGTAGTAACATGGAGTTGGGGGGGGGGGGTATTGACATGCACCATCGCACAATATGACCTACATTGCACCTAGATAAAAAAATCAGTTCCAATTTATTAAATATTCTGTTGAATATTTTCCAGCTTGTTTGACTAGAAGCTGTTGCTGCCATAAGCATCAGGATCCAGTAGAATTGGTCTTAAAATATTCCACAGTTTTTCTGCACAGCTATCATGAAATTGAACCACTAGGATTCCAAGGGCTAATTGGTTAACTCCATGTACCATATATATATATATATATATATATATATATATATATAATAGAACGTGACTATAAGATGCAATGCATTTACTGTATTATCTACCTACATGCTAAATGGTCTATCAAGGTAGTATATGATAAGTAAGTATATACATATATATATATATATATATATATATATATATACTGGAATTTAAGCATTAAAATGACAACATATAAAACCTGCTTAATAGTTTCAAAACTATTTTATTTGCTTAGTGCAAGACAGCAATTACTAAAAAGAGTATGTTGTATGTCTAATCAGGTAAAATGTCCATTCACAGAGATCTAAAGCACTCCACTCTAAGCATGTTAAGTATGACAAAGCGATCATCTGCTCAAGTCCTGGCTGTTGAGTTTGTAAATGAGATGCAGCAGGACAAGTGTCCAGTCGAAATGCACCGTGGTACCATCCATGTCCTTTTATTGATCTGAATATCTGATTCTGAAATATAAACACACAGGTGACACAGGTGCGAGATATTAGTCATGAAATACTTACACCAAGTGTGGTTGAAAGCAAAATTCTCATAGACCGTAAGCCTCAAGGTGTGTGTGTGTGTGTGTGTGTGTGGTGTGCGTGCGTGCGTGTGTGTGTTGGTGTGTGTGTGAAGGAGAGATAGGCTTGGGTGGGGGGGGGGGGGTGTGCAGGGAAAAAAGTTATATCAGTTACCCATATGATTGTAGACAGTGAGACAAGGTTTACATTAGGCTCACACCTAGGATGAGGGGAGGGGGCTGGGGGTGGGGTGGGAATAGGATGGCGAAGCTGGTGGAATTCTGAAACCAAATTTGCTTTGTGGGTTATTCATATGATTTTAGATTGCGAGGAGATGTCTGCATTAGGTTCTGCATTAAGTCGGGGTGCAGAACATGTGGGATCGCGTTGGTATACCATCGACTGCACATTCTAGTGTATGGATGGTAATGATGTATTGTATATTACATTATTTGATCAATCGCTCATGCCTGTGCAACTATAATTGCCTCTTCATAACATTTGAATATTTCTTGGCCCAATAATAGTCCAGTTTTCAACCCAGAAAGCAGTAGTGTAAATTTCAAGGCAGCTAGGTGGTGTGTACGAAGGATCTCAACCACACAACTTGGAATAATTAACACTTTAATGTCCAAGAAAAGCTAAGAATGTCCGGAGACAATGTCCATTTGCAGACCAAGAGGCTTTTTTTTTTACCACTGGAATGACGGCCACGGTTATCAAGCAATTCATCCAATTTTAAAAACATAGATTTTTTTACTTTCAAAAAAACATTCCTCAAGGTCACTGAAAATGTCAGTTAATTTGATCATTAAAGGGTTAATATATTTCATGCATTGTTTGGTGCTTATCAGGTTAATCCAAACATGTACTGAGAATGAGATAGCATTATATTCCTCTCATATATAGAATGCAATGACTTCTCAGTACATGCTTGGCATAGCCTAGTGCATTGTTGTAAATGACATTTCTGGACATGCAGCTTTTATTTTTAATAGGCATAGCCATATTTTGTTCTTAAGAGAATGGCCTTTGTAACCATATTACTTTGATCACATGAATAACATATTAATATATAGAAATAGGACATTTTTATTGATGTGACAATAATTTAAGAAAAAATGCATTTCTTAGCCTGGTCCGTTACAGAGAAAATTGGCATAATCTAACGTCACAGATGCTAAATGAAGTAGGTGATGGTTTATACTCTAAGCTAAATGGGATGAAATGCATAACTTCTCCTTCTCAAGGGTTGTTAGAGGGAGATTTGTGTCAATGGGGCGCACCGCTGCAACTGCCGCCAGGCGGCGTTGGTGTGTTGTGAGGCATCCTCTCTAATGTGGTCATGTTTGACTTTACGCGAGTTTGTACTTTTGTTATTCGTATCTTGTCTATTTAAGTAGTTATAGTTCGTATATACGCTGATTGTAGTTGCTTTGTTTAATACCGTATCATTATTGGCAATATATATTTAACAATGACTTTAATAGTGTCCAAACTCGGCATTTTCAAACGTCGTTCTTCGTTTCTGTGATTTAAAGCATCACCTTCAGACCGAGACATAAATGTCGCCGCTGTCAAGTAATCACTAATCAGACATCGGTACGTTATTTAATCCACTTGTAAATGATGCGATAGTGTACATTGACAAGCAGGAGCGTCTCCACGATTAGGTGGCGGGTGGACAAAGATTTGACAGTGTATCCATCTCTACCAGTATCAGCACTGGGGAGGGAGGCTATGGTAGGCCTATATGCTAGGCAAAGATAAAAAAAACACCTGTTTGAGTTAATTGTATCACAGCAGGTTGTAGTGCCCATACATGTATGCATAAACCACTTTATGTATAACTTTTTATAAGGCCCACCAAATATATACAATCCAATCCATTACATGCATGCTTTGCTAGAAGTGTATTAAATGTGTTACAAGTTCTGAACTGAGCTATTGAGGGTGAAAGTCCATGGGGAGAATTTAGTAGTGGTAACTTTCATTAACCAAGCAAGAAAGGTCGTTGTGCCCTACTAAATACAACAATAGTTTCTACTCCCCCACCCCACCCCGACACCCACACCAGCCCTGTGTATGACCAATCTTATTCTCATGGTGGCACATCATGTATTGCAGTAGCAACCATTTACGTCATAGTAGCGATTAGCTATTTATCTAGCCTATACATAGCCTCACTTCCATATTGCTTACTTCCCTATTGCTTGCTGGTAGAGATGGATACTCTCTATCTTTCTATCTATCTATCTTCCTGTCTGTCTGCCTGATTGCCTACGTGCTTGCATGCCTTTCAACAGTTTACTGGTCAGGGCAAAAACCAGCCTCTGGAGTGTTCTTGAGAAATGCTCACTTGCAGGACAAGCGAAGAGAACCTTTGGAAATGTACCACTGGAATGCCTTGCTCGATAACCGAAACAGTCATTTGAATGGCACATTTTCAAAAATACTCTTCTCTTGGCCCGAAAATGGGCATTCAATAAGCAAATGTTTTGATATTAAGGTCTTGACTAAATTTAGCCATTAAAGGGTTAAATAGATGCATCCTATGATCAATATACAATTATATTTAACCTTATAACATACAGAGCTGAAACATTGGAATATTGAATATAGGCCAATACTCTTTATTTATATAATGAAATGCCAGTATCCACAAGTTTTTAAAACCAATAGGATTTCCTAAATTTTTTCACACTTTCTGGATTTCTTTGGATCATGCCCGGCCAACATTGGCGACGTCTAGTATAAGATCACACTCTTTGTTGTGGTAAAATTGTAGAAAATTAGACAAGCAGTTTCTGAGATATGGCTCATAGATCCATAATTTGATCCGATCTTACACGCTTAATTCATAAGTGACAGGTCACAATTGACAAAATTACATCCCTTCTAAGTCACAGTAATATTGATTAAATACCATCATTCTCAAGTCTCAATTGATTAAATACCATCATTCTCAAGTCTCAATTGATTAAATATCATTATTCACAAGTCTCAATTGATTAAATATCATTATTCATAAGTCTCAATTGATTAAATATCATTCACAAGTCTCAATTGATTAAATATCATTATTCACAAGTCTCAATTGATTAAATATCATTATTCACAAGTCTCAATTGATTAAATATCATTCACAAGTCTCAATTGATTAAATATCATTATTCACAAGTCATACCTGAGCAAATATTATCATTCATATGTGACAATTTGGAAAATTTCATCACTTCTAGCTCACACCTGAGCAAATAACATCACTAATATGTCACAAGTAAGCAAATTTCATCACTCATAAGTCACAATTGAGCAACTATCATCATTCACAAGTTATAATTGAGCAAATATTATTATTGAAAAGTCACAATTGGGCAAATTTCATCATGTCTAGCTCACAGTTGAGAAAATTTCATCACTAATATGTCACAATTAAGTAAATTTCGTCACTCATAAGGCTTAATTGAGCAAATACATGTATTATCATTCACAAGTCATACTTGAGCAAATATTATCATTCACAAGTCTTAACTGCGCATAAAATGGTCATACTTATCAAAGCCTGTATTAAATTTGATTGTATCAAGATTGTCCTGAAATCTCTCTATCGAATACAAACTCTGTCAGAAAGAAGGTCATACTTGACAGCTAACCACACAGTAAGTGATTGTCATTGATAGATGAAGTACTTTCACCTTCCTCCATTGTCTGAGGACTTCATTTCCAATATCTAGACTGGCACCCATCACATCCGTAACTAGTTTCCTATTTCTTTGTGTACTTTCTTGTCTTCCCTTGGCATATGGTGTAGATGGAGTGTCAAAGTTGAACAAATTTGAAACAGTACCTTACAGGTGCTTACAGGAGGTACCTGTAAAATAATTAGAAAACAGATGAGACACATTATATTTATTAGCTGAGCTGTCCAGAAGTGGTGGGGCGGGCTGAGCTTATGCGGTGGTCACTTTCCATCTGTCAACTTTTTCTTTTAACCCTTTAACATATGTAATGCCCATGTCTCAATTTCTAGACATATATACATGAAAGCTCTTGAATAATTTCAAACTAATAGGGCATAGGAAGCAACAATAGCTCACAGTCAACTTGGTCTCAAAATATTGAACAGGGCATTGCGTACATCATATATAAAACATCTTGTTTTCTGGCATATAGAGGTTAATGTGTTAAAAGACTACTACTCATTATCTGGTTGGCCAAATTTAATTTTAAAAACAAGACAACAGCAAGGTAAGTTTATGATAATTTTGGAACTAATTTGCTTGGATCCTACTGGCCAACAATGGATCATCTCAATAGGGCTAGAAATAACCACTGATTCTGTGATCTGAAGGCCTTTTTCACATACAGATCACTGCTTTAATGCTATAATGGCTAAATTTGATAAAAATGTAAATATTTGCTTAATTAAATGTTCATTTGCAGGTGAAGAGAAGACTATTTTTGAAAATTTACAACTGGAATGACTGGCATGCGAGCAAGTCATTCGTGTGGTAAATTTACAAAAATTACTTTTCTATTGTGCTGCAAATAACCATTCCTCAATACCACTGCAGAGGTTGATTTTTCAGTTCTGTTGAGAAATGTCCATTTGCCAGTCAAGAGAAGACTATTTTAGAAAACTTAGCCAGTCATTCCAGTAGAATTTTTTTTAAAGAGTCTCTTAAACCTGAAAATGGACATTGACTATGCAAGCATTCTGATTTGCTTAATCAGAAGTGATCTTGAAAAATGTTTATTTGAAAATGGATGACATCAGTGCTAACAAACCAAATTGATGACATACTTTCAAACCTGCATTGAGAGCCCTCCCATGGGAGAATTAAAAGGTGGTCTCTTAAGGCAGATGGTGTCTTAATAGAGATTCAAATACATTGTTTAAATGGATTTAGAAATTAATCTGTGTAAGTCTTGACAATGAAAAATTGGGGTTACACCTCCCATGATGTATACATTATGCTGTACCTGTGATTAATGTCTGATGTTAAATGTTATAATATATGTAACGGTCCACCTGCTGCGAGCCATTCCCTTGAAATTTTTCTAAAACAATTTTCTTTGTAGACCTACCCTACTGGATATTTTCTATGAGAAAATATAATTTTTCTGGAACTAATTTTAGCATTAAACGGTTAACAGGTTTACTGATAGACCATTGGTTTTACAGAAACTACGGTAATCATGACATATTTATTGACTTGTCTTAAGAGACCACCCTTTAATAGCCACAACCTGGGATGATAACTGGCGATCGCAAGAACGTGTCCGATATAGATGCCATTTGTTCATGTATTTGGCAATGTGGACAATAAAATATCACAATATAAATTTATCTAGGCAATACATGTTAGAGTTTCTTTGAACGACTCCGGCGTATTATGTATGTAGGCCTATATGATCGCTGTAAACGAGTTCAGTCGATCTCAACATCCACAGTTTGCGCGTCACCGTATCGATTCGTTCACGGCTATTCGCAACTTACATAGCATATCTGCTTTTTTCGGGAATCTATTTCTACCTCTTTTATCTTTACAGCCAGGAACACAACAATATAACGGCATTTTGTTACCTAAAACGGCTTTGCGTTACGCAATGATACTGTACTCTGCCGTTGTTACTATACACGCCATTGATAAACGCGGAAGTATATTTATGCCTCACAACGCACGCATGCCCTCTGGGGAGATAACTCTTCACGGCGCGCCCCATTCAGTCTATCACGGAAACACATTACGCGTCTCTATTAGGCGCTGTAGAATTTTTTATGTACCTGGAATCTCTTAACTTTAACTATTTTCCTACTAATTCACATCTCCTCTGTTGTGATAAATAAATAGCTAATCGTTTAGATGTGTATATTATGAATTATTACCTCTTGAAGACGCTCAGTTGAATTCTAGCGAAAACGTAACTATTCAACAGGAGGATTCCCACACAACTGTCACGTTTCCAACAACTGCTGACATGCGCAGTGTCCTATCTATGGATATCTATGGTCGTACCTCTCTCAGGCAGAAGGCGCCTATGAGTCAACACGCTCTAAAACGGCAGAGGGCTATTTCGCTGAAATGCCGACAAACCTGTCTATAGCGCACATACACGTCTACGACGCACACTCGCTTTTGGGACCAGTTGATGACTATCCATAAGAGTTGAGTCTTACTGTTAGGAAATCACGATCACATGCCATTGCATGCACAAAAAAACCCACAGCCGGTGAGCTGCAATTAGCGACCACCTATCTTAGTGACTATATTGTCCATACAGTGACCGTTATAGACAGGTTTGCTTGTATAGCTCTACCAGTGTTTCGTTGATTGAAATAACATCACCTCAAGGAAACTGGACAGATCGATAACAATTTCGCCAATGAGGGGTGGGGTGGGGGGGGGGGGGGTGCGTGTTTGCGCATACCACTGGGTGGCAACCCCAACTCCATCACATCCCAACCCATACTCCACATGATTTCCTGAAGTAAACAATACCATCTGATTGCAGACCCTCACTCTCCTGTTGTTAGTTACTGTTATGGCATTGGAACGACTTCCAGTTTTTAGGTTGCATCCCTAGTTGTGGAATCTTAGTACAGGATCACACAATCTTGTGTTAAAATTTGAGCTAAAATAAACTAGTAAATTATTGTTAACACTGTTGTATGCTTTAATTCTAATTCCAATAAAGAAGGATTATTGGGTTTGAGCAGCATTTCAGAATTGTCATCATCATTTTATTCGTGTGTTTGTGTGTGCGCGTGCGTGCGTGCGTGCGTGCGTGCGTGCGTGCGTGCGTGCGTGCGTGCGTGCGTGCGTGCGTGTGTGTGTGTGTGTGTGTCGGTCTGTTTACGTGTGGTGCTCCCCATAAAAACTAATCAGATTTGACTCCAATTTTAACACAACAAAGAATTTTATTGTGAAAGCGGATATCCAACATTAGCCATGATCCGATTTTTGGAAACCATTTAGCTCAACATTTTTACATAAGAAAGGATGTGACCATACACTAGGGTTTCACAATTTTGGGCGTAATATGACAAAATCTGGCGAATAGGAAAGATGTACAGTGATAAAAATGGCAGGGCGAGGGCCTGCAATCTTTATCTTGTTATTGTATAAAACCAAAACAAGATAAAATGTACCATTTGCCTTTAACCATAGCAAATACCTCACAAAATGAGACACATTGCTTGTTCATGTCTTTATGCCAAAGCATGTGGGTTGTTTAGAATATTAACAAGAGGCCAAAGGGGCCTGTATCGTTTACCTGAAATATTTGCCCACTGACCCAACCGAACAAAACGAGATGACCATTGGAAAAATTTACCAATCAAATTTCTGTGAAGAAAGCTTAGCCAAGTTTTATTAAAATTGGCTCAGTGGTTAATAAGTATGAATTTCTAAATTTGCATAAAATACAAGATGTCCGGCAAAAACCTTATATTTCGATTGATTCATGGCGGACATGTTTTTTTTTACATATACCCATATACAATTTTCGGCCCGATCCATTCAGCGGTTCTGGAGAAGTTGTTTTCGCGAAAACTAGATGATCCAAGATGGCCGCCAAACCATTTGGTCAATCAAGTTCTCTTGAACAAACTTGGCTTAGCTCTTGCCCTAGATGATGTTTCATGAGTTTTGAATCGATTCCCAAGCGGTTTCGGAGATTTTTAAAGACTTCTACAAATCGGCCAAAATCCAAGATGGCCACCGGCCAAATTGGCCGATCGACTGTTTGAACAAACTTGAATCGCTAGACCCGAAGGATGCTTCCTGCCCATGCCTGTGCTGTTATGGTAACCTGTTGAAAACGCTCTCCATGAGGTTGCCTAAATTTATTTTAGGGGACCTGAACCAGGTTACCATAATCTGTTGATTTTAGTATTGACATCAATGAGCTTTCTAAGGTTTAGGTTACCATATGTCTCCTTAAAACATATAAGGCAACGTATTATGGGTTACCATTGGAAATATTGCAGCACAGGCATGCTGCAGATATAACTGAAATCGACCAAGTGGCTCTTGAGAAGCCATTTAAAGAAAAAGTTGATGGACGGACGGACACTGGACGGTCGCCACGGCATAGGCTAACTTGGCGATTCCGGCCAGGTGAGCTAATAATTATTTAAAACATGTTTTGTTTATGTTTCAGATAATACTTATGTTCCAGAGTCATGGGAAAGACACTCATGCTATAAATTCATGATGCTAATTTACCAGCATCTACTTACTGTATCTGATGACATATTTCACTCTGGCATGTTGCTCAAATGCAGTAGCAGTATTCTGCATGTCATTGGTTGAATCTTTCAATCTAGCCTGGATATGGTATTTCAAGGGCATCATGATTTTGGATGACTAAACCATTTAGTCAATTTCATAGCAATGCAAGTCATTCCAATTCCAGAATTTTAAAAATAGTCTTCTTGGTCTACCAATGGACATTTCTCAGTACCACTGTCTGGGCCGGCTTGAGTGATAAACCGTTAAGTTGAATAAATTTGTGTCGCTTTATAGCATTTGTCATGTAGTTGTAATTTAAGATGGACCAAAATAAAAAAAATTATAAAGTATCATTACCATGCAAAAAATGGCTATGATATTTTCATAAATTACCAACAAATAAACACCCTGGAGATTATATCGCTCACCTGGAGCCTCAGTATTTGAATCAGAACACTTGAAAATAAATTTCAAAACAGATTTTGGCTAAAAACATACACATTTTGGTCAGAAATGCTAACATTTTTTTCTTGAAATGAGGTAATTTGAGATGAAAAGCAAAACATTTGGACAGAGATGTATATATTTTAGCAGCAAATATGGAAATCGCAGGTCAAAATGTAACACTTTTGACCAGAAGTATGAAACTTATGATCAGAATTACAAATTCTGTGCTAGAAATGTGCATAGGATAGTAGAATTATGTAAGGGACAGAGGTTTTATCTTTTGAAAATTACAACAGTCTCCAATTACCAGTTCATACAGCATGTGCATTCTGTATTTGATGAATGATACTCATGACTGAGTTAGAAAATCACAATTTTTCATTCATCAAGTACAAAATTCATATTCTGTATAAACTGGTAGATTGAAGACTGGTGTAATTTTAGATTCTTATATCCAATTTTCAGTACTCATTGTGTCTACTGACACAAATGACTGAGTAAAGCCAGGTACATTAGTGACTGTACACAATATGTGTATTTAGACACTAACCCAAGATTATTTGTTTAATATCTAGGCCATGCAACTCTTTAAACAATATATGCCAGTCTTATTAACTACTGGTTCTGCAACAATTAACCATTTTGAAATCATTGTCATAACTTGACATAATGGTTAAATAAAAACTTCAATCACTAAAACTGAATTTTTTCTTTTTAACTCATTCAATAAATACAGTATTTGCCTTAAATATGATTATTGATGTAATGAACTGTAATTATCAGAGTGTGTTGTTAATAACAAGTATATAATAGACTTTGAAAACTGTCTTTAGAAACACCGTGGCCACATCCATCACAGGTGTGTGCTTATCATTCTGAGATTGACTGAGAATGTCTTTTGGGGAATTTGGTACCGGTATTACAGATGTTATTCCATTTACTGCATCCAATCATTTAAGAGTGATGAAGAAGAAATCATAAACTGCATCTCATTGCAAGGCCTTCTTATCTGTTACAATAGACATTGATTTGGTGCACACTCATCACCCTGGCACAGGCTGCAAAACAAAGGAAAGTACTTTTGAATCATATAATATATTATTCACCAGTTGGGCCCCCCCCCCATGGAATTGCAGTCAAAGAGAATGCTATTCTTGGAATCTTATCACTGGAATGACTGGCTCAACCACCAAGCCAGTCATTCCAGTGGTAAGTTGTCAAAAATAGTCTTCTTACTGTCTGCAAATGGAAATTTTCTATGGGGCAATCTATATCCATTCGCAAATCAAGAGAATGCCATATTTGAAAGCTTATCACTACAATGATTGGCTCAATCACCAAGCAGTCATTCCAGTGTTAAGTTGTCAAAAATAGTCTTCTCATGGTCTGTAAATGGAAATTTTCTAGGTGACAATGTATATCCATCCGCAGACCAACGCCAATGCTATTTTTGAAATCTTATCACTGCAATGATTGGTTCAATCACCAAGCCAGTTATTACAGTGTTAAGTTGTCAAAAATAGTCTTCTCATGGTCTGCAAATAGACATTTTCTATGGGGCAATGTATAATCCATTTGCAGACCAACGGAATGCTATTCTTGAAATCTTATCACAGGAATGACTGGCTAAATCATCAAGCCAGTCTGTCATTTCAGTGATAAGTTGTCAAAAATAGTCTTCTCATGGGTCTGCAAATGGATATTTTCTATGGGACAATCTTTTTTCTTGACTACATTTTCTCATTACAGGGTACATACATCTTCTGCAGAATGAAATTCCATACTTTTTCTATACCTTTTCCAGACCTAATTAATCAATTTTTAGTCCCATTTTATGTCTCAAATCTGTGTCCATATGAAAGCCGCCAAATTTTTCAGAAAATTTATGAAATTTGTAGCTAAGATCATCAATATTTTGATTATTATCTATATTATTTTGCAAATGAGAATCACATCCGACAATATTTTAATTTCCCATACATTTCCCAAAGCTGTAGGAGAAAAAATTAAATTGTCCATAATTTTCAAGGCCTGAATATATTGGTTTCTTATAATTCCACACTTTTCCCAGACTTTCTTTGTACTTGTGTATGAACCATGCCATTAAAGGGTTTAACATTTCCCTTGAGGAATATTTAAATTTCAAGGCCATACTGGAAAAACTTTACTAGTGTACACGGGTCTGGCAGTTTGTCTGTCAATAAGTTTGACATTTGCATGATGGTACTTAACAACTTTCATCATTTGTTCCTTTTGACAATATCTATTGTGGCTATGACAACTGCCCTGCATTCAAAATCCAATATGGCTACCTGATTTAAACAATTCAGATTCAGAGAGTGTATATTGCGCCACCACCTTATTCGACCACAGGTTCATAGGGATAGTTTTAATAAAGGAAATGGAAGTCACTGGAAATGATTCTTGTTTTCTTGTTTTAACTCTTTAGCCAGCCAAAAAAACAGCTTCTGCAGTGGTCTTGAGAAATGTGCATTTTCAGACTAAGAGGATTATTTTTGAAAATTACCCCTGGGATGGCTGGCTCAATAACCGAACCAGTCATTCCAGTGTTAAAATTTCAAAAATAATCTCTTTGTCGGCAAAGGGACATTTTCAATGAAAACATGGACTTTATTTTTCAATTCAAGGATTAAAGGGTTAACAGCTCTTTTCATTAAACCATTGTGAAAGCTGGCAGGATGCGGCAACTATTTTTTTTAGATTTTACCGCTTGAACTTGAAGAATTGGCTCGATAACGAAGCCAGTCATTCCAGTGGTAAATTTACAAAAAATTTTGTCTATAATTACTGCAGTACGCCAATGCTAATACATCCACACATTAGTTTGGAAAGTGCAAACGAATCAGAGGATGAAATAGATTCAGATTACGCTCAGTTTGATAATTTCCAAAAACGCTTTAAGAAGGCGAATGAATGCCGGCTAACACATTTTGCAGGCTTTGCCCAGACAAATCGAGCAAGAGAATTCGGAGACGCCCGCTCAGAGTTTTGCTCTCGTATTGGTTCTCTGAGCAACATAGCAACCTGGTGGCGCAACTTTAGGCGGAACATCAAGCCCTGAATGAGCAGTTGCACGAATCTTGCAAGACGCTCTCAGGATATGTCGCATGGCACAAGGACCAGGACCAATCCATTGTTTCTGGCGCAAACTAACCTCAGTCCTCGCCGCGCTAGACTACTACTGGTGCCCGATGTAAGGCCAGTCAGTGGTCGGGGGGAAAAAGCGTAGACCGCATCCGTTTTCGTCGTCGTTCGCTACAATAGTAACGCTTTTGGTTCCTGCAATACACTGGTAACACATGAGAAAAGTCTGATTTTGATCCCATCCGCATCACAAAATGTGAGAGGGAGAGGGGGAGGGAGGGAGGGAGGGCGGGCAGGCGGGGGGGGGGGGGGGGGGGGAGAGGGGGGGGGGGGTGTAAATAGGGTTTTCAGAATCGTGCCAGAACTTATGTCTAGCTGAGTCGGGCATGATACAGATAAATTGTCACATCGAAATCATGCCTGACCGACTCGACATGATGCTGACAACAGGAATCTCGGGTTTCCAAGCTGGGATGCATGCCACTTATGCATGGTCTCATAGTTACCCGAGTCAGGTTGTTCAGTGTGAGGGAGGCCGAACGATCTCAACTTTAGGGCCGGGGAACCAACCTTGGAGTGGATCTTAAATGGGTGTGTGTCCCCCTCATGTAGATTATTTTCAGGAGAAAATGAGTAAAAATAGAATAATTTTACAACCAACTGTCGGTCAATATTTACATCCAGGGCCCATATGCATAAAAGACGTGTAACTTTACACTAGTTTAAGTAAAATTTAGTTTAGGAAAACCACTGTTTGTGGTTTAACAAAATCGGTATGCTTGAAAGGTAATTTAATTAAACCTCTGTTAGTTAACCTGAGGTTAAGCTTAATCATAGTTTACCACTAAACCATTGTTTAGTGTCATACAGATGCCAATTTCGTGGCAATATATGTTTCGACGACGGTCAGAAAAGCATGCAATGACTTTTTAAACATATTTTATTGTAGCAAATGTACAAACGGATCGGGCAGAAGTTCTAGCAACTTAATATGGCCCTCTACCTACAGATATATTAAATGGCAGCATATAAATAACGTTTAACTTATGTACAATTTAAATTTACATAGACTAATCTGAGTAGCAGAGAGACAGAAATATATGCCGAAAGAAGTCGTAAAAGAGAGAGAGCGAGAGAGAGAGAGAGAGAGAGAGAGAGAGAGAGAGAGAGAGAGAGAGAGAGAGAGAGAGAGAGAGAGAGGGAGATTCAGCATGCTTCACTTGTGATAATTATTATTATTATTATTACAATAATTATAAAATAAAACCTGTTATAATCAAGGCATATGTTACTGTCAAGGCATATGTTACTGGAAATTGAGGCAAGTTTAAGGAGTCTACGCCCATGTTCCCGAAGCTATCCCTTTGACAGCGATACAGTCACTCAGCGCGTAAAGATAGTAAGTAACTGTATCGCTATCACGGCGATATCCCCGAGAACATGGCTAGTGGACTACTTGTAAGCGCTAGCGTGCTACTAATTTCCGTAAGTGACCTAACGCAAGTCAGATTGACGTCGAGATCATCTCACTAGCTTAACAAGATCACGAACACTAACACACACAACACACTCGCACGCACGCACGCACGCACGCACGCACGCACGCACGCACGCCCGCCCGCCCGCACGCACGCACGCACGCACGCACGCACGCACGCACGCACGCACGCACGCACGCACGCACGCACGCACGCACGCACGCACGCACGCACGCACGCACGCACGCACGCACGCACGCACGCACGCACGCACGCACGCACGCACGCACGCACGCACGCACGCACGCACGCACGCACGCACGCACGCACGCACGCACGCACGCACGCACGCACGCACGCACGCACGCACGCACGCACGCACGCACGCACGCACGCACGCACGCACGCACGCACGCACGCACGCACGCACGCACGCACGCACGCACGCATACAGTGTACCCACATTTTCAACAGCAGCAGCAATTCAATTTTTGTCAGAGGCATCTGTACCAACCCCTCACACTTTACGTCTTTATTTATCTTTAGATAAATCCTTGACAATAATATTGGTAAGATATATCCTTCCCACTTCACAATACCAATTCCTGCACTCACGCATGCACTCACTCATGCATACCTGTACACTCTCATATACGTACTTGTGCCTACACCTGGTGTACCATTGACAAACTTGTGAATAGAATAGTGTGATAAAAAAGGACTGCATTTTCAATTTGTTTTAAAATCTCTTGGTTTGTCTGATAAAATTATGTACGTTTGTTAACAAATTTCCATTTGATTTGGTAGCCAATTTATTGCTTCCCTTCAAGAAATTATCCAGGCTAACATCGAGTGTAATTTGTTGAAGGGAATCGAATAAATTGCGCCTTTCATTTGCCCATTTTTGACATTTAAAAAAGTAATGATAGGCCGTTTCTGGGATTTGGCAATGTGGACAATTGGGGTGTTCAAGTAGGTGGTATCGGTACAGATCATTATTGAGTTGGCTACAGTTATTTCTGATTTTGCAAGTTAATATATTTTCGCGTCTTCTGCCAAACGTGCAGTATTTTGCGAGCTGCTCTCGGACATTTTGATTAGTTTTTGTAAGTTATCTCTTGAAGATTGAAAGTGATGGAGCGGATTTGACTGCTATATCAAGGTTATTCCAAAGTTGAACAACACTGGGTATGAAAGAATTCTTATATATTTCAGGATGGTGATTCGGTGGAATAAAATCATCAGAGTTTCTAGGATTGTAGTTGTTGATATCACCTACTCTTCTGGGGACAATATCTGCTATATAATCTTCTTGGACAATCTTATAGAATAATAGGAGTTTCTTCTGTTTGCGACGGTCATGCAGAGGAATAAAGCCAGTCTCTTTTATAGAGAATTGCTAGTGGTGCATACATTGGTAAGCTGGTTATTATTCTCATGGCTTCATTCTGAATGACTTCAAGTCTTTCAGCATCCGGACCGAAGCAACCATACCAAATCTCACTGCCATATTCGAGTACTGGACGCAAATATGAAGTGTAAATTTGAGATAAAGTGTGTCTGCTTAAAATATATTTCATTCTTCGCATTGTAGTTAATATTTTTGGGCTCTCTTTGGTATCTGATCTATATGATCACTCCATTTGAGGTCATTCGACATGGTTAAGCCCAAATATTTACTAGAATGCACTGACGTTAACAGTGTGTTATTTAAAAAGATATCTGGGGATATAAATGTACGGGAATTTGTAATGGTTAGATTCACAGATTTTGTAGCATTAAATAAAATCAACCATTGTTTTGGCCATGTTGAAATTTAATCTAAATCGCTATTTAATTTTCTTTCTATTTCTATGGATGATGCACTTGAGAAGCATAGTGCAGTGTCGTCAGCATATGATCTTAAAATGCTCTGGATGTTCTGTGAAATATCATTTATATATACCAAAAATAAGAGAGGACCGAGCACTGAGCCTTGTGGGACTCCAGCTTCAATTTGTTTCATCGGTGAAGTTTCTTGGTTAATTAAGACACATTGCTTTCGTGAACTTAGGTAGCTGTTGAACCACGTAAGAAGGTCTCCTCCCAGACCATGCTCCTGTAATTTAAACAACAATCCTTTGTGCCACACTCTGTCGAATGCCTTTGAGATATCACAAAGCACAACACATGAAGATTTGCGTCCATCTAGTGCATTTGACAGAATGTGGCACAGCTCGATAGGTTGAAAGACCGTTGAATAACCTGGAGGGTAACCAGATTGATATTTATAAAGGAGATTGCGTCCAGTAAGGTGATTATACACATTTTTAAAAACGATTCTTTCCATAATTTTCCCAACGGTGCTTAATAAGGAAATTGGGCGGTAATTTTCCGGTAATCTCTTATCACCTTTCTTAAATAAAGAGAAAATGGTGGCTATCTTCCATGCATTGGGAAATGTACCAGTTTCAAGGGATTTATTGAATATCTAACATAAAGGAAAGGCTATGGATTGCGCCATTTCTTTAAGAATTATGTGACTTATTCCATCATTTCCAGAAGCTTTGTTTAACTTTAGTATTTTAATAAGGTCAATGATTTCGGACTCAAGTATCACAAAGCCAGACAGGATATCATTTGTTTTTGTTTCAAGTGGTAGGAGATGCACACTTGTATCATCGGTATTTGAAATAGATGCGAAATAATTATTTAAACAAGTCGCTTTTTCCAAATCAGTTATAGCATATTTCGTACTATCATTGTCATTGTATAACAGGGGTGGGATATGAGTCGTATTTCCCCCATTTAAAAATTGTTTAACTAATTTCTAGTAGGGACGCGGATTATGAATAGATAATTCATCAAGCATTAGATCTGCACTCGCTATAAAACCCTGCTTTGCCTTCTTTTTCATATTGCTAACTTTATTCCGTTGTCTTTTGAATTTGCACCAGTCATTTTGATATTGAGTATGTCTGGCTTTTTTCCTAAGGCGGTCTCTTTGTCGGATTTTGCGCCTTAATGCACAGTCAAACCAAGGTTTATCATCAGACCTAATTTTTATGATTCTATTTGGGATGCATTCAGTTACCATATCAAGAAATAAAGAGTTGAATAAATCACACATTTCATGTACACTTTCACAGGTCCCAAACAGATGTACGTACCCATGGTGTATTGAAAATATCGTTATTCAGTTTTTCAAAATTGCCTTTTTTATAAACCCAAACTTTTCGTTTATAAGTTCTTTTAATTTGTATTGGAATCTTTATAGCAACATATGTTGCTGAATGATCACTATATTACATATATTCCTGGATCACACCTGACTCTACTGACTCAATGTTTCCATAAGACTGTATTGGGTCAATAAGCGTTGCAGTCGTTTCTGTTATGCGCGTTGGTTGACTAATTAATGAATTCATATTGTATAACGTGATAATGTTCTGGAGATTATGAAGAGCCGAATTTAATCAGTTTTCATTTAAGTCACCCATAATTATTAAGGGTAGAGGCGTGTCCACAGCTCTGCCAATCGCTTTAGAAAGGTTTGACCAATATATATGTGGAGAATCCGGTGACCGATAAAACAGACCTAGGATACATATTATAGTTCCATAATTTATTTCTATAGATATGTGTTCTACGTCTTCTGTTTCCAAATCAATGCGCCTTTTATAATTAAAATTTTTTTACACATAGTTTGACAGTCCACCACCTGAATGCGATCGGTCCTTTCTAATTGGTCCATAATAGTTATCTAATTTAACATCATCATCAGACACTGCATTGTCCAGCTTAGTTTCCGTAAATGAAACTATGTCGTAATCACAACCAAACTCTTCCATTTCCTGGATTTTATGCCGCAGGCCGTTTATATTAAGATGAAATAAACTTATGTCAGACACTTTTGCTGCTTCATTTGGAGGGCCAGGATTGCTTTCAATATCACCACATAATAACAGACTAAGTTTAACAATTATAAGTAACACCATGCGTATATCTATAGCATATAATGACAGATGAACAGACTTAAATGGAGCATTCTTATGGTCCATTCTTATATGACATGAACCTATTTTTATGTGAAATAAACCTATGGCAGCCCTGTGTTGTTGTAGATCAGTACCCATTAAGTTATGGGTATATCGACATAATCATTATACAGGGTCGCCATAAGGTATCTTTCATTGAACAATAATGGTTTCTTTTCATATGCATTATATGTGATCGTTTTGATCTCTTTCCAAAGTTTGCAATTTGCACCTCTCGACAAAACTGGAATGGGTAAAACATAGAGACAGAAGTT
The DNA here is from genome assembly GCA_034401795.1 of Chaetoderma sp. LZ-2023a. Lineage (NCBI taxonomy): Eukaryota > Metazoa > Mollusca > Caudofoveata > Chaetodermatida > Chaetodermatidae > Chaetoderma > Chaetoderma sp. LZ-2023a. Next base: position 64,125,557 of record CM067373.1, read on the forward strand.
GACTAGCATAAGAAGTAGTAAGGAAACTAACGGATAGCTAAGGAAAAGTACTATAAATATATGAATTTATCTCTGAAGGACATTATTAATACATGAGTCACAGATAGTCGAGAAACATATACATGTTAAAACACAAAAGAAGTATGTACAGAGAATTATGTACAGTAAAAGTGGATAGTAGGCTAAAACATTTGTGGTTGTTTGGTCATCGAGAACCACGTGTAACTTCCTAAACATTAACGCTAGGCTAGAAAAGTAGTTGTAGCACGCCTGTGAATATAATACTAACAATATCTCCGTTTCTCCAATCAGGCGAGCTAAAACAGATATGTTTGAGTGATAGCGAGTTATAATACGAACACCACTTACAGCTGTTTAATAATGTATATACACCACAGCTGTATATCCCGAGAGATACGCTAAGTCGCATCTAGACTGCACGCGACGCGAGGGAGCGAAAGCGGCCATAACAAGCACAACACACTCCCCCCCCCCCCCCACCCGGAGGCGACGCTCGCGAAAGTCTTGCTCGCGTCGCCTCCAAAGGACTTAGAACAATATGCTATCATTGCTACATCCACGTCGCGCGTCGCACAGCGCCCGATCCAGATGCGCCTCTGGAGTGGAAACGAGTTTTAAAAAGAGTAGCAGTTGAATAATATATGTACAGCACCACTGTGGGCCCTATTTCTACTGTATTTCCATGACCAAGTGACGCGGTGAAACAGCCACACGGATCACCGCGCGCACGCACGCACGCACGCACGCACGCACGCACGCACACCACCCACGAATCCCACGCCCACTCACACACCCCTCATGATAACGTGACGTAGTACAGCAGATATGTTACGATAAAATAGAACCAGTAATAGAGATTTAAAAAAAATTAGTCCAAAGGTCTAAGTTTCAGGATATTCATAACGGTAAACCGTTGAGCGCTTTCTGAAAAAAATCCAATGAGAAACCGCTACTGCCACGGACAGCAAAGGGTGCGGTTCCAGTAAGCTTCAAAATGCAGAAAACCTTTCAAAGTGCGAAGAATTTGTCGTGTTTGGTTCTTCTGGTAGATATGACAATTTGCTATTGATCCATTCGTATCATCGTTGAAAATGTGAATTATCATTTTATGTAATTTTTTTTAGAGTTTAATATCCTGTCATGTGCGTGTTGGCGCAAGTTTAATATTGGCATATGAGCTCTGCGCCGGTTGCTAATTGCCAAATTGGCCGTGCGTCGTTTATAAACTTGCACGCCGATAACAAATTGGCATATGGGTTTGCGTTATTTAAAAAACGCTCATGGCCTGTTTACAGAACGGTCCAAATTGGTTATTTGGTTGCTACAGTAACAGTACCGTATACGCACGCACGGCAGATTTTGAAGGGGATTTGGATGATGACCCCCATCCCCACCCAGTAGATGCGATAACTCAGTCGCCAATTCAGGGAGTGCGTGTGCGTGCATGACCATTTTGGAGCAATATTACAATGTTTATTTAATTAAAATTGCTAAATCAGCAATGATGTGTTTACATTAAACGTGTGGATGAAATCAGATTTCCGCTGCACAATAGTGTATATGGTTAATTTTACAATCATTAGCAACCCCGTTTAAGTTATCCATTTTGTAAAATTAATTAGCGTTGACCAATCAAAGCATTAAAGATTAAAGTATGGTATTAATATATCTATGACTATAATTATATTTGGCTAACTCAATAAGTATGCGCTGCTGCTGGTGGTGGTGGTGGTGCTGCTGCTGCATCTGATGATGATGATGATGATGATTCACTATCATCGTCGTCATCGTCGTCATCGTCATCGTCATCGTCATGATCGTCGTCGTCGTCGTCGTCGTCGTCGTCGTCGTCGTCGTCGTCGTCGTCGTCGTCGTCGTCGTCGTCGTCGTCATCATCATCATCATCATCATCATCATCATCATCATCATCATCATCATTAATAACACTAACAGCAGCAGCGCCGACCAAGAGCCGAATCCGGCAAATACCATTACTTTCAACCTGCATCAGGAAATAGAGTCAACCATCATATTGTTCCAAGAATGGAATTCGAATGAGTAATATCTGATCATACGCTTAAACCTACCCCCGAGTAGGTTTAGAAAAACGGGCATATTTTGAGGCATTTCCACCCTTTTTTAAACTAAACTCTCTCTAAACCACCTTTATGCATACGGGCCCAGAAGTGCAGGAAATGTCACCTGAGAGTGTCTAGATTTCAAAATTTTTACGGGAGAGCCCCATCTCCCTGGTTTGCATTTTCGCTCGGGGAAAACGTTGTTCACACCCCCCCCCCCACCCCCCCCCCCACCCCCGCCGAGTAAGGTATGCCCGTACGGCGATGGGAACTGTCCAAAGGCATCATGGATTTCATACTTTCTGAAATAGAAATCATAAAAGCAATAGTTCTTATATATTTCTCCCGAGCTGCTTTTTGCAAAGTAATACCTTTAAATAGGTTGGTCTCTTCCTCCTTGCTATATATCTGCTCCAGAGCCTATTCTAGTGTTCTAGCCAGTACTTGGCTAGTACTTAATTAGAAGTAACGGTATGTAACTTCAACGAGGTGGACACAACTAGAACTTACTTAATACTGATACTTTAATAGATCAACTACTACACTGAATTATGACTATTGATACTTGTATATAATATAAAGGTACGACTGTAACATATGCTTAATAGTCCAATGGACCTTTCCATTTTTAGCTATGCCCCGCCCATAACTAGCTAAGCTCCACCCACACCTCGCCGTGTTTGGATTGATCGATCCCCGAATGCCCTAGCTATCAATTTCCTGAAAACTATACAGGGAAGCTGTTGAATATTTTGTAACTAATTAGACTGGGTGCTGTTGCTGCCATAGGCAGCAACAGCGCCCAGTCAAATTAGTTTCAAAATATTCAACAGAATATTTATTAAATAGTAAAAGCAAACGATTTGTACAACAGCCCATAGACCGTCATCAAATATGCGTTCGTGACGTACTTATCGACGTCATTCATGACGTCATTCATTATGATGTCATTGTACACATCACGCAGTTCATTATGACGTCATATGATGGGTGGGTACTCTGGAAAGGTGAATTAGGTGGGGCATCTCATGTTGCCACAGGTTCAGGGTATGTGTACTTAGTTTCATGGGGAATGTATTTGTGCACGATACTACACCTATCCGTCCAAATATCGTTAAAGTTTCCTTCCCTTTTATGGATTGTGACGTTTCGCTTTTGGAACTCTTTGTACATTCCTGGAACTGTGTCCGGTAGTTGTTTCATGCCATTTGGAAAACACGGCGTGTATTTAGTGTGTCCGGACGAAACGGTGTATGGCTACATATTTTGTACGTATATCATATTTTAAAAGATTTTAATAAAATTGACAGATTTTCACAAATTCTATCACTGTTAAAATTTTGGTTAATGTAATGAATTTTGACACGTCATAAAATTCTTGATATGACGACATCGTGTGAATTGTCAACCACGTGGATTCAGATAACGCCACACGTGTTTTGAGAATAGAAGAAATTGGAGTTTAATACAGTTACTAAGCGATACATCAGCTCCAATCCAAGTTCTAGTTTAACAAACCTTAGATTCAAGAGTCAAAATTATTTTATTTCATGCTTAATATATAATAAATATACATACATCACAATTGGGCAGTCCATCAAAGATAGAGTCGTTGAGTCGATGGACCCCTATATACAAAAATCCATGGGATGGCGTCATACCACAACAATCAGTCACGCGATGATGTCACTCCATAATTCTCATGAGAAATTGAAGAATATGACTTTCAGCGGCGAAATGTACTGCTAAGCAATTCGAAAATAATAATAAACATGTATGTACAAAGGACGTCACAAGACCAACTTGCTAAGTGTAATGCGATCCTACCTCAAAAAACGTAATCTAGAGAGGAGAAAGAACCTAAAGGAACACAGGACACAGTGGATAAGGTTGAAGAAAACTGATTGCAGATGAAAGACGTTTTCTCCTCCTTATCTGCAGAAGTCTGACGCGGATGCAAAACTAATATTTTTAGTGGGTGTTTGGAGCACAACTGTATGGTTATTGAATGGTGGTAGCTGGATTTGTGGTGCACGGTTCATGTGCAAATCTGAAATCTTATAGAGCGAGCAACCGTCCCCTGACTATGGCATGCCTGTTCTAACATATTACTTGTACGTGACAAATAACCGTGATAGCCTAGTATTAAATATCACCTTTCAACAACTATATATATATATATATATATATATATATATATATATATATGAGAGAAGGAAGCTATTTCTGCTTGATTGAGTATATGACTAGTGGCATATATTTCGAGCGACACAATTGGAGTTGTTGAAAGGTGATATTTAATACTAGGCTATCACGGTTATTTGTTATATATATATGACATGAGAGAAGGAAGCTATATAGCGTGGTTCAAGCCTTACCTGGCATTCAACCAGTCGCTATCAGTTTATTTGGATAAATACCATTATGTTTGTCTAAGTGTACGTCACGTGTAGAACCGCAGTCAAAAACGGCTCGAACTGTGATTTACTGATTATTAAGTGTTGCTTTGTTCTATGAGAGTATCCGGGTAAGCGCGTTTTTCAACGTGTATGTCGCTTTGTGTTTTAGCTTGCATGTTCGAAGTGCATAAACGTGTGCGGGCCTGTCGATCCTAGAGTGCCGTCGTCGATCTTACTTGATCTGATTTTCTTTTCAGGGCAGCTACAGCAAAACAATACCCACCATAAGGTAAACTAGCCCGAACAGTTCCCTATAGGCAAAATTCCATTCTCGCAGTGAACTGCAATATTATCTTCAAGCTTCAGCCCAAGTTAAGATCTTAAAGTCGCCTACCGTATACTAACCATTAAGGTAATAGGATTTGCCACCGATAATCCATCCCTGACATTTTAGCTTTCTATCGTGCCGACAACGAAAGATGTTCAAGCTTTAATAGATACATGTTGATACATTTCTACATCCTATGGTGGCTGTGACGATTTAATTTTCAACCGATCAGAAAAAATAGCGTGTCTACCTCGGTACATGCGTGTTTCGGCGCAATATAAATGCGCTATCTAATCTATCTATCTATCTATCTACCTACCTACCTACCTACCTACCTACCTACCTATCTAATCTATCTATCTATCTATCTATCTATCTATCTATCTATCTATCTATCTATCTATCTATCTATCTATCTATCTATCCATCCATCCATCCATCCATCCATCTCTATCTATCTATCTATCTATCTATCTATCTATCTATCTATCTATCTATCTATATATATATCGTTTGGCAATGTTGTATAAAAGCAACCATACAGGTAAGCTGTTGAATATTTTGAAACTAATTTGACCGGAAGTCAAATTAGTTTCAAAATATTCAATAAGATGATTTTTAAATAATAAATCATGTAATGCATTTACATGGCCTCCCACACCACCGCTTGAGGAGACAAAATGGTGGCGATCACTGTTATACATTTACGCGATATTACAAAGCAGGTATTTGTGATACAGATACGGGAATGTGACAGGATATGAGTGATGTGCAATCTATACACCATAATATATCGGTACAATACATCATTTGAGATGAGATTAGCATCCCTTTAATTTAGTTAGCGTATAAATAGCGACCACAGGTTGAGTTTTGCGCTTGTATGCATGCTACGCTTAAATATTAAGTAGCGCTCCCTTGATAGTAATCGAGGAGACTAGTGACCTCGGTGTTAGCGCGGTCGTCTGGTAATCAGCCGGACGGGTGTTCAAGTAAGCAGTGGAAACATAGGCAATCTCTGCCTCGTTGCCTTTTTCCACCCCATTTATGATAAATGGGTGCCAGTATAAAAAAACTGGGGAAGTTAGCAATAACAGACTGAAATATAAACCAGCTTGGTATGGCGTGAATGGGACCTGGAATCAGGAACTCGATATACGCCAATCAAACCAATAACTTCTTCTTGATAGTAATGCGTATCATTACACTCGCCCAGTAGAGGGATGAGTGTATTGCATTCCGGTCCATGTGTCCGTGTGTCCGGGAACTGTATTAAAAAAATACGTATCTGACTTAGAACAAATTTTAACACAACAAAGTATCTTACCATGAAAAACCATTTCCAGACTTTAAGTGATCCGCATAGAACCGGAAACTACTTTCCCGATTTGGCTCAAATTTTAACATAAGACAGGGTGTGAGACATAGACATCTTATAAGTGTAGACGGGAAGTGCGCATACCTTCATTATTGGGACAGTTGTCCTGACCGCCGATGACGTGAGTTCGGTAAAACGCAATTGCGCATATTTGACGCGGACTAGTAAGTGCATATACAGCCTCCAAAGAAGGAGCAAATTCTGTTTTGATAATTAGTAGAGGAATTGAATAGAAGCGAATTTATATATTTTTATCAGAAATAAAAGTCTATTAATCGGTCACTTTATTCAACTACGTAATAGAAATAGTAACAAAAACATATTATTTTGAAGACTATAATAAAGTCGTGAACTGAAATTCCGCATTTCACAGGGCCATAGCCACTTTACGCTATCTAACTTTATGGTGTGAGAGTACATTAGGATTCAAAACTTCGGTCGTGATCTGCGAGAATTCTGTGAAATCCTGTAAATCCCAAAATTCAGGAAAATCCGAACAATGTGACACAAAATCGAGGACGAGGGTTTGTAATCTCTGAGTGGTTTGTTATTGTTGCATTTATGTGTTTAGAGATGGGAATCTCTAACGGCTAATTAATTAATGTGGTGTCGTAAGTCAGCTTTACTCAGAGTGCAAAATGATATTTTGCGAGCACCCCACTAGACAACCACAATGGAGTTTTCTGGGTGTTGCTTGATCTGTCTGCTGCATTCGACTCAATCGATCACGAAATACGTATTACGCGATTGAATAAAAACATCAGCATAACTGGATCGGCCTTGTCTTGGATATGGACCATACGGTTATACCTCACAAACCGACATCAAGCTGTATCTCTAGCTCCTCAACCTCGAATGTCTTGTTACAGTATGGTGTACCACAACGCTCGTTTCCTGGCCCGAAATTCGGCACAGTGTGCTTCTATTGTGGACATAACCAAAAGCATAACCTCCAGATACACATGTATATCATACATGCAAATGAGACCTTGTCATTGACTATGACACCTGTCTTGCGGCATCTCCACTGGCTACCGGTCCATCAAAGAATAGAGATTAAAAATTCGCCTTGTAACATGGAAATGTCTGCAGGACGAAGCTCCAGAATAGCTGAAAGATCTCCTCATGATCTATCAACCGCACCCGCACCGTACACATCGTTCCACAAACCAACACTTACTTCATGATCCCATGATCTAATTTACAATCTTGTGGCGTCAGAGCATTTAGCGTTGCTGCTCCACAACCCTGGAACAGACACGACAGAACATTAAGATCAGCAGCTCAAAATAAATTCAAGGAAAAGTTAAAAACACCTGTCCATCGGCGCCTTTGAAAATTAATGTATTGATAAATGGCGCTATATATAAATGCTGCGCTCAGAATGCAGCCAATGGCGTCGCTGAGTAGCTTATCGATCGACCGACCTACCAACCGACAGACCGACAGACGGATTGACTATCGACCGTGAAATGAATTTCTTATGCCATTTTACTTTGTGATGATTCACTTTACAAATGATCGCTATGGTTGACTGCACTCGCATTTTTATTTCAGTTGCTGAACCAAACCATTGGCATGGCTAATATAGAAATTTACCACAGTACTGATGGTGGTGAGTGGGCTGTATATCTTGAGCAGATCTTACAGGCTGACCCGTACGAGTATACAGTATATATACAGAACGTGCATGAGCTGCTGGCGTCACCACCTCGTGATGATAGTCATGTCTGTATCCTGATTATATCACCAAGCACATACACCTTCCTGTCACAACAACAGACGGGCAGAGACATTGGCGATATATGGAAACGCATCTTCCCGCGAGCTAATGCATCGTTGATAATGTTTTATGGACCAGATGAGGCGGACTTTGTGAAAGACAGATTATCGGTTTCTTGTCCCGGGTATGTATTCCATCAAATCTATAAGCCTATTAACTACTTGCCTGGTAAATTTCTGAAGAGTACATTTTCCGTGCCGTTTAACTCTGGATATGCAGAATATTGGGCAAACAATTTGAGTGGAAGCCATTGGTGTCTAAACCACCAAAGACTTCCAAACAAATTGTTTTCGAAATATTAAACAAATACAGGGTTATTGCCCATTGGAGTTATTGTTCTATGTATTGCAGGAGTCAGACATTTAAATGACCACATTTTGTACCAGAAATGCTGGGGGCCACACGTTTTGGTTCTGTTTTGAATAAACACTATTGAACTTTCGTCCCATACGCAGTACATTATATATACGGTTATGCGAGTAATGGCATCCATTTGATGCTGTTAACAAGACGTTAAACTATGTTTAAATACGTTTCATAGAGATAGATAGAATGCATCCTACGTACCTATCCTTACACGCGCATACCATAATTACTCTTGACCATGGTTTTGAAAAATCACCAGTGACATGCCCATGTGACCCCAAATGGTCAAGTGACTACATCAACGATTGGGAATTTGGAAACCAAATGGCAGGAAATAGACTGCTAACCATTTTCAAACAATTAAATTAATTGACAGAGAGACCAATATCTTGATCGGATAATAAACACAACATTGTCACGGCCCCAGACTCGGCTTTTTACATTATAGGAACCTCCTCCTCCTCCTCCTCCTCCTCCTCCTCCTCCCATTAGATTCATGGCAGGTTAACTCTTTGGTCCGTAGAGTCGCGGTATCTCAATCTCAAGGCAACCATGAGCCTCATGAGTATATTGTAACAAATTCAGCAAGACCCTCTTGTTGCCAAATTAGTTTCAAAACACTCAACAATATTTATTACCTTGTAAACGATTTATCGGATTTGGTCTTTCAGGTTCAAAGGCATATGCGTATGAGGGTGGGGCGGGGTGTCAATTGCAAAAGGGTTGGGTGGCCATTGTCCCCTTGGCACTATGCAGCCGGGAATCTTATGGCAAAAAGATTGTATTTTATGGCAGATCACTCTAATCAGTAATAAAAATCGATTCTGGCAAATTAATGTCTTTAAATACAACTCATGCAAGGCAATGACTTAGCCAGAGACACAATGCTCTTGGTACCATCCAATGTCTCTGTAACTTCTTAGAAGTGAGACCCAAACGCCATGCTATGTTCTAAGTTATGACTATTTATTGGAAACAAATTGCACAAAGTCTTAAATCACTAAGTGTAACACGGGAATATTACTGGGAAGCCGTGAAAGCTGTCCATGATGAACTATAAAAAAATCGGCAAGGTTCTGCTGACTTTACCAGGAGAAAAACATTATTTGTGTGTTTAAATTTGTACCTGGCATGCGTGTTTTTAGCGTCATGTAGTCAAGTACTAACAGTCTCTTAAATATCTGCAAGGAAAATGTAGCTGTTAAACTGTTATAGTAATCCATCCAGGCGAAATGCTTCTCTGATAATTAAAATCTACAGAACCGAGAAGAAAGATTCAGCTTGCGCTGGCAGAAATCAGAGATGCTTGGTGGCAGAATGAAAGAATCGATGAAGTAAACTCATGTTACATTTAACATTAAGGAATCACACGTTTAACGGAAAAGCATTCTAAGAGGCACATTTTGGTAGGAGAAACAGCAACAGAAATGCGTGTATTGATATCTGGATCACACCATAAAGTGGAAATGTGTTATAGGTCACTGGACAAAATGTTACTTGGACTAGAATCCCGATTTTGGACGATCAGATCTGTAGTCTATGGGATACAGCACTCACTGAAAAAAATAAATGAAGTGTTTTAATGTAGTATCATCTTTATAAAAGCTATACGGGGAACCGTTTTTTGAAGCAATTTTAAGTTAGAAAACTTATCAGCAAACTTCACAACCACATCTCAAGTTTATGACACCATGTATTAGACAGACCTCATTCAGATTTTTACAGAACTGCTGAAATTGATACAAATATTTGCAGTGATACCACTAACTACATGCACAGCAGAGTGTACCTTCAGCAGCTTTCACAGGATGAAGACATACCTGCAAGACAGCATGGGACAAGAAAGATTAAACAGCATTGTCCTATTAAACATTGATCGCTCATATGCTAACATACGTCTTGAACATGCCATAGATAAGTCAATTGATACATTTGCTAAGAGGAGAGGCAGACACAGTTATTTCTTTTGAGCTTACTTATAATTATTTAAAGTATCACTCTGCAGTAGCGAACTGAAGCGTGATACTTTAAGTGGCTTACTTGATTGCCAGTGCTGTGGTGACCCTAGTTTGTAGAGTTTGCATCAGGAACCTGTAAATTTGCATTTGATTTTGCTTATACATTGTAATCCATCTACCCTATGACGGATGGACAAACGGGTTCCTTTCCATTTCCAGTAGTTTGGAAGAATATGCTCATAATGACTGCCATCTACTTTTAAGAATGATAGCTAGTCCTTGCCCTTCATGGTTAGGGGAATTAAGACACTTTGTAGATCCCCTTATATTATTGAATATCATGAATATCACGTGCTAACCATCAGCTGTACCTTTGGCTATAATTTTGAAAATATTTGCATTGTAAGCTTAGCTCACTATTTAAAAACTGTAATAAGATTAAATATGATTAAAAAAACCCTCGAACATTCAATGTATTACAAGTGTGTCTTTAAATGGTTGTTGATATATCACATGTAACCGCCTTCCTACATATAATGCTTGCGCAGAAATCCGGGTAGCCTAATAAGTAATAATTTTTAGGGCAACTTCTTTTTGCCCCCTCTGGAAAATGCCATCCCATACGCCTATGTGCAAAGTCTTACGAAACATGGTATTTGGTGCCACATGGGTGACTATAGTACTAATATTCCCTATGACCATTAACATGACTGCATTGATTTTCTTTCACAGGTACAAGGACATTCATAAATACCAAATTAAGGATTGCGATGATAACACTTGTCCAGTCTTTGGAATGATAAAAGACTTGTACATGGATATATTCTCATTGCAGGAAGATAGTAACGATATATATATGATTGCACCAAAACCGGCCTGTGACATACATCCGTCTATTGTTTCTACGGTAAGTGTACATGTACGTTTACACGGGTGTTTTCTTTGCCACATGCCAGTATGAGATGGACATATGATAATGTCCGTCCATACGTTAATTCATCTATGCGTGTAGACATTGGCCTATTTCTTCGTAATAATTTAGGTGTCCATTATCGTCACTAAACCTTATATTGTGAATTCGTGGCATGTTTTAGTCACGGAAGCGACGTGTCCAGCCCCACACTGATCACTTAATCATCCGGTAACGGAAATATTCGTCTAACAAAGGTTTCCCCCTTAAATGTTACTGCGATAACGTGATAAACAATTTGATTAGAGAATAGAACTCAAACCTTGCGCACTTGATGTACAAGAATGGCAAAATCGAATATATTTCTTTGAGTTCTGTGGGCCTGATATATATGACCGCCGATGGTGACGTTTGGACAAGCTCCCTCACTTACAAACAAACATCCCACCGAAAACATCAGCACTCTTTATCTCGCCTTTTCACGAAGTGAAAAAAGATTTTGGGAAGAGGTGAAAAAATGTCGGCGTCGACGTCGTCGTTGGCGGTTAAACTTTGTTAAATGACATTTGTACCCATAAGGGTTCATCGGGTTTTAAAAAAACCCCTTCACAGATGTGTTCTATATGATGCTTAGGACTAGTCTGCATCCTTTTTTTCATGTTTGAACATAATTTTTGTGGCCAGGTTAAGGTTTTTGCTTTGATTAAGCTTGCTTAAAATGACATTTACACCCACAAAGTGTTATCGGATTAAAAAAAACCTTCACAGATATGTTCTATACGATGCTTAGGACTAGTCCATATGAAAAAGAAATTGATTTTCAATTTTTTTTTTTGGTCTTTGAAATTTGATTATTTTTGGCCTGATTTGTATCCAGGTCATACTCATTAATTTTTGGTTAAGTTTTTTTTAAATGGCATTTGCACCCACAAGGGGTTATCGGATTTAAAAAAAAGACTTCACAAATGTGTTCTATAGGCCTACGATGCTTAGGAATCGTCCACATGAAAAATAAATGGATTTTCAAACTTTTTCCATATTTTCTTGGTGTTTGGACTTTGATAATTTTAGGCCTGATTTGTATCCGGGTTATACTAATTATTTTTATTATTAAAGGACCATTTCGGGATGGGTAAAAGTATACTTTATTTGAAATACTGTTACATGACGAACATATTGGATCTTAAATAACTACAATAGGCAAATAATACGACGAATTATACCATCTTAAACATGGGATAATTTCGTCACCCGGGCGCAGCCATTTTCTCGCAACGAGAGCGAGATTTCACGAGATCGCGATGTCATCCCCGGACCACCGAGTTCTTTGCCGAGCACGAAGGCTGTACTAACATGTGCTAATTTGTAATTGTTGGGATATTTTACAGCTAAGCTAGTAAGTTTTCCAAATGAGCCTCCTATGTGGTATAATGATAGACACTGCAACCTGATAACGATTTTATTTGCCAACATAACTGTTTTTCGATACAGTGAAACCTGTCTATAACAGACAATGTATGGATTGTTAAATTGTTTGTCTGACGTACCAGTGTAGAGCGGGAACTACTCCTTCATACCTTTCCGAACTAACAGTGCCATACATTCCTGGACGATCACTAAGATCTGAGAACAAAAATGAATTAAAGGTTCCTCCAACCCGTATGACATCCTATGGGTCTAAAACATTTTAATATGCAGCTGCAATCGAATGGAACTTGCTTCCACTCGATGGTAAATCCTGTCCTACATTGGCCTCGTTTAAGCGCAGAGTGAAAACCATCCTTTTTAGCCAATGCCATCAAAACTGTTAACTTAAAAATTTACGTTTTTCGACGTTTTGTAAGCGCATAGAGCACGCCTTTCGCGTGGAGTTTTGCGCCATATAAGTGTACTATTATTATTAAATGGGGGTCGCTAAAGACTAATAGTCGGCTTACATAACTTATGCGCTATGACAAATATGCTTTGGAGTCAATTGATGAGGTTTCTTTGCGACGCGTGCTCATATGATCACCCGTTTTAAAAAGCAACCGAGCGTGGCGCCAAACCCAAGCGCCGTAATAGACAGGCTTGATTGAAGGAAAATATCGTTGTCAAGCTTGTCATCTGGCAGCGGAAAATAATTAAAATGAAAGGTTTGATTTGTCAAGCATATGCGTCGTTGTAAACTAAGATTGGCCTGCTAAAAATTAGTTTAAATGGTGACGCGGCTAAGAAGATGCTAAATGTATTCGAAGACCGGGTGTTAACCCGTAGACCATTGTGTCAAAGTCTATATGTCTTGAATTCAATTTGCTCTATCCTATCAATATGTGTTCATTTTGGTAACAATGCTGCCGTAAGCCATTGCTGTGCACGACAGCATCACGGTTCAGCAACCCCCCCCCCCCCCCCCCACACACACACACACACCCCCCCCCCCCCCATCCACCCCCAAATGTACACCGGCACGAAAGCTGCAAGTAGACTATTACGCATTTTACACCGGTGCGGTGAAGGTTAAACGAAGTGGCACGCGCCAAGCGTGCTTATTGTCAAACTCGCGATGCCATTATATCGCTGGTCGCGGGGAGTGTAAATAAATATTCTGAGAAAACATGATAGGCCTAATATTACTGGAAACACTGAACCAAATGTAATAAATTCGATACCTACATGTAGCTGCAAATTCGAAAATTTATCCAATGCTAGGGACGTCAGAATCTCCCTAGTGGTTCAAAAGATACACTCTGCGGAATAACTAAGCCAGCGAAATTTCAAACAAAAATTTCAGGATGCGCTTTATCCATCATTGTAATTATCACAATTTGTGGGGAGATGTTAATCAGCCAAGGAAAATTTCCTGATTTGTCAAAACGTTATTCATTTGATCTTATCGTAGGCAATATTATAATGACCCAAGCAAATAGCAACTTTCTTCAACTTTAAGGCATTCCAATTTTATGCCGATACACAAAGTATTTTCAAAGTTACAGCCTGCGAGACAAAACTTTCGCGTACTGAATTTTACAAAAAGGGATAAAATATTCTCAGATCGTATCTTAGATGACCAATATTTATACATTCCAGACATTTGAATGCCTTGTCCGATTTTAACATCAATTATATCATATCGATTCCGAAATCGGCACCTATTTGGAGGTTCAAGAATCATGGAAATCTTTTTAGTGGCTTCGTTGCTATTTATATATACCTCCTCTATTAGCCTAGCGCCTTCATGTTCATGTCCATGTTCACGTTTTATTCACTCCGGCTTTACATAAAGCATATGAGGGGAAATATTTTACAATTAATATATTGGCGGTAGAGATAAATTACATATTTTATATTTGTTAGCTTTATAGCATTAAGATGTAACAGAGCATTATCAATATTTCTCATAAATCCTATGTACAGTTTCTTATCACATTAGCATTGTTTAAGTTTAATTGAAATGGACATATATGCGGGCAATTTAAATAAAAAAGGCTTAATTGTATGCGGTTCAAAATCACGAGTTATATCTTTTTCTTCGCATGGATAAGGTATTTACAGAGGTTTATCAGCACATGCCTGTTGCATATTGAAAGGCGCCCTTTTTGCTTTTTCTATTATGTGATTGGTAGTGTAATACTCAGGGATATATTTTTGTCTTTCTGCGTTATATTTGGGACAGGCAAAAAGAAAGTGCAATTCATCCTCTACGCAATTACATATATCACAAAGACGTTCGCTTTGGTAGGTTCCCGTCCACCTCTCAGTCTCAATAGCTAATTTGTGATTAGAGCATTCTAAACTGGCATACCGTTATTGCATCACCATGGGGTAGAATTGTGAAGCATCGTTCCAAATTTACATCGTCTTTTACTTCGTTATAAAATGATAACCGGCTTGGCTCGCTGATGTCAGTTCTACATTTCTCTTTAAATTGATTTTCTAAAACTGCTTGTACCTGATTAGTTAATTGTGTTTTATTTATGCTGTCTTTCTCAGATGCTTCAGCATAACCTGCTAATGTTCTCTATCCATTTAAACTGTGTATTCTTTTTTCGCGCATAGTGTAAACTAATATAATATAGTATCGATGGCAGTTTTCCGTATCCCGCGTGTACTATGTCAGCCCAGAACTGAATCATATTACATTGTATCTTTATATGTAGGGGGTATTTTCATAGCTCGGTATAGATCAGAATATTTGGTGTAGGCCTACTCTTCTTCATGCGCAAAAGGATTTTGTAAAATTCTATTTGGCAAGTCTCAAGCAGATTAGTATTCTCATATCCCCAAATTTCAGAATGCATATAACATTACTGGTATACAATAAAAGTGAACATTTAAAGTTAATTGGTACATTATTTTCTTTAATCCTTTGTATAAGGGCATACATTGCCTTTATCGCTTGTTTCAAGTTACGTTTTCTACATAAGAAAACATTACCGTTATATTTGAAAAGGACTTCTAGGAATAGATATTCATCGACTATTTCAGTCATAACCTCCTATTTGGAATTGTGGCGTTTTTGAAATATTTTTTTTTGGTTTTGGATTCATTAACTTTCGACTGGCATTCATTACAATACTCTTGGAATATATCTAAAGCATTTTGGAGAGCTGTTGGAGATTCCTTCATTATTATAGTGTCGTCCGCATACAAGAGCGCGATTAAATATAAGTATGTATGATTACTGTATTCTGCGGATGTAGTAGTAGAAGCATCCTACAGCTGCAATCAGTCCTTCTTCGCTTTTGCCCACTGTGTCTTGTCCTCAGCCAAAATCCTTAGCTTGAGTGTACCTAGTCCTGTTTTCTTGAGGTCACCTCGTAGCACGCTTAGCGGATTTATGCACTGACGTCCTCTCCTGGCTCTGTATTTGCTGGCTCCGAGTAGGGCGAATTTCAAGGCTCTCTGTGCTGGTGTCTCTTCTGGCATCCTTAGCACATGGGCAAACATGGACCGTCTTTGCTGGGCGACTTTTACAGACGGCGGCGACGTATTACGCATCTTGTATAGTGCTTCGCTGGAAATTATGCTGTCTGGCCATCGGTGTCCAGTGATGGTGCGTAGGTGTTTGCGGTGGCAGGCGTCGAGTTTGTCTAGAGCTGCCTTTGGAGCTGCCCAGCTGTTACAGTTATACATCATCAAGGATACGCAGGTTGCACTGTATAAACGTAGTCTTTTTTTATCAAGGGCATCTTTGATCTACGAATCCATAGCTTCCAGAAGGACTGGAAAGCTATGTTCCCCATGAAGCAGCGCGCAGCGATGTCAGCAGTACTGCAAAGCAGTGAGCCCAGGATTGTACTTTTCCTCCATGGTTCGCCACCACTGAGTGGATCATCATTTTCTTTAGTTTCATGCTTTATAGATAGGTATATGCGGGTGAATTCTGCTTTGGATTCATTCATAAATAGATTCTCAATTTTTAGTTTGCTTGCAGCTATTAGGAGAAGTTCGTCAAGGGGGTTCTTTTCCTCGTCTATAAAGTCCACATCGTCGGCATATTCCATCTCTAGTGGCACGCGCAGTGTTGGCACCGGGGTTGGGTGGGGGAGGGTGTGGGTGGGGTGGGTGGGTGGGGTAGGGGGTTGGTCTTGTCGAATTTTCCCGCACGGATTCCAATGCAGCAGCCAGGTAACAGGTGAAAAGCACCGGGGATAGCCCATCTCCATGTGGGGAGCCGATTGATGTCTCAAACTCTACAGACTTCACTGACTTGACTCGTACTCTCAGTTTGGTGTCTGCAAGCAGTAGCCTTACTGATCGTAGCTCATCTTCATTGCAACTGGCCTGGCGTAGTACATCTAGGATCTTTGAGCGCTTAATTATGTCGAAGGCTCGTAACATGTCAATGCTCATTTTGTGGAAATCCCAGTGTTTGGACATAACTACCGACACAAGCATGCGCAACTACGTCCACGTTTGAAGCCACTTTGACATGATCCGGTGATGTCATCGATCTTGTCTCGGATGTGGCGTAGAGTAATATTGGATAGGATTTTCCGTATGATGTTAAGGAGCACAATGGGCCGCAGATCGGCTGGAGAGATAGGTGGCTTCTTGGGCTTGGATAGCGAGATAAGGGTGCCTTGGCCTACAGCGTCGATGGGACGGTGGCTCATAAAAGCTCAATTGATTAGGTGCGTGATCGGTTTTGAGAAAATGTCACTTGCCTCTCAGGACTCTGGCTGCCCGAACCATTTTGTGGTAGTCATCCGTGGCAGTGATTTCATCTGCTAGGGAGTCTGATTGTTGGATAGCAAGATCTTTTAAGCGTTCGCTAATGTGGCGATTAAATATAAGTATAGGTATAAATCATCAGTCATTTCACTGATTGATGGCAGTCCTAGAATATGGCTTTCTTCTAAATATTCTACAGGTCATGTAAGAATATTGAAAAAAGAAAAGGTCATCTCTAGTGGCCGTGCGGGGCTGACGTCATTAGATGAGATAAAATGGCAGCGCCCCGATGTGCGAAAAATGGTCAATTTCACAGACTTTATCTAGCGAAATAAAGCAACACTTTTCATCATCCCGGAATTTTCATTTAAGCTTTTTATACCTCACCAAAAATTTTTGTGGGGTATTATGTAATGGCGCCATCCATCCGGGCAGGCAGTTGGGCAGGCGAATGAGCGGGCGGTTTTGGCAGTCGTACGGGCGTGCGGGTGGCAGAGTGGTTTCCATTTGTCAGGTCACGTTGAAACTTCAGAGTGGTTGGACTAGGTCTTAGAAAGAAACCTATCGAAATCGACGATGATCCGAAATCCTAGATGGCCGCCAGCCAGCGGCGGCCATCTTGAAAATTGGTTTCCGGATGATAACTCCGTTACCGTTTATCAGATCACTTTGAAACTTCATAGAGTTGTTGAACTAGGTCTGGGAAAGAAACCTATGTAAATCGACGATGATCTGAAATCCGAGATGCGAGTCAGCCACCAGCGGCCATCTTGAAAATTGGTTTCTGGATGATAACTCAGTTACCATTTATTGGATCGCCTTGAAACTTCATAGAGTGGTTGGACTAGGTCTGGGGAAGAAACCTATCGAAATCAACCATGATCCGCCATCCAAGATGGCCGCCAGCCACCGGCGGCCATCTTGAAAATTTGTTTCCGGATGATAACTGTTACCGTTTATTGGATCGATTTGGAACTTCGTAGGGTGGTTGGAGTAGCTCTGAGGAAGAAACCTATCGAAATCGACAATGATCTGACATCCAAGATGGCGGCCAGCCACCGGTGGCCATCTTGAAAATTGGTTTCCAGATGATAACTCCGTTATTGTTTATCGGATCGCTTTGAAACTTCATAGAGTTGTTGAACTAGGTCTGCGGAAGAAACCTATCAAAATCGACGATGATCCGAAATCCAAGATGGCCGCCAACCTTCGTTTCCGGATGATAACTCCGTTACCATTTATCGGATCGCTTTGAAACTTCAAAAGGTGGTTGGATCTAGGTCTGGAGAAGAATCCTATCGAAATTGACGATGATACGAACTCCAAGATGGCCGCAAGCCACCGGCTGCCATGTTGAAAGTTGGTTTCTGGATAATATCTCCGTTACCATTTATCGGATCACTTCATAGGTGGTTGGAATATGTCTGGTGAAGAAATGTATCGAAATTTACGATAATCCGAAATCCAATATGGCCACCAGTCAGCGGTGGCCATCTTGAAAATTGGTTTCTGGACAATAACTACTTTACAGTTTATCAGATCACTTTGAAACTTCATAGAGTTGCTGAACTAGGTCTGGGAAAGAAACCTATAAAAATCGACGATAATCTGAAATCCGAGATGCGAGTCAGCCACCAGCGGCCATCTTGAAAATTGGTTTCCGGATGATAACTCTGTTACCGTTTATTGGATCGCCTTGAAACTTCATAGAGTGGTTGGACTAAGTCTGGGGAAGAAACCTATCGAAATCAACCATGATCCGCAATCCAAGATGGCCACCAGACACCGGCCGCCATCTTGAAAATTCGTTTCCGCATGATAACTCCGTTACCGTTTTTCTGATCGCTTTCAAATTTCATAGGGTGGTTGGACTAGGCCTGGGGAAGAAACCTATCGGAATTAACGATGATCCGCAATCCAAAATGGCTGCCAGCCACCGGCGGCCATCTTGAAAATTCGTTTCCGGATGATAATTGTTACCATTTATCGGATCGCTTTGGAACTTCATAGGGTGGTTGGACTATCTCTGAGGAAGAACCCTATCGAAATCGACAATGATCTGACTTCCAAGATGGCGGCCAGCCACCGGTGGCCATGTTGAAAATTGTTTTCCAGATGATAACTCCATTATCGCTTATCGGATCGCTTTGAAATTTCATAGAGTTGTTGAACTAGGTCTGATGAAGAAACCTATCGAAATCGTCGATGATCCGAAATCCAAGATGGCAGCCAACCTTCGTTTCCGGATGATGACTCCGTTACCGTTAATCGGATCGCTTTGAAACTTCATAAGGTGGTTGGACTAGGTCTGGAGAAGAAACCTATCGAAATTAACGATGATACGAACTCCAAGATGGCCGCAAGCCACGGGCTGCCATGTTGAAAGTTGGTTTCTGGATGATATCTCCGTTACCATTTATTGGATCACTTCATAGGGTGTTTGGAATATGTCTGGTGAAGAAACTTATCGAAATTTACGATAATCTGAAATCCAATATAGTCGCCAGTCAGCAGTGGCCAACTTGAAAATTGGTTTCCGGACGATACCTCCTTGACCGTTTAACGGATCGCTTTGACACTTCATAAGGCTGACTTGTCTTGAGATTTGAGAACAACAGTGGTGTCTATATTCGCACACTTGAGAATCTATATTTAGTATATGTGACTCATGGTAAAACCCCGTTGGATGTCCGATTCCTTGTTGAAAATCTTAACCCCTAAAACTTGGGTATTTTACATTTTAACTTAGCTGCGCGAAAGTTTTACCATTCATCAGTGTCGCATTAGCTGTGAGATCTGTCCTTAATCGAGTTACAAACATGACACGTGTTAAGGAATAATGAAAGAATGTTAAAGCACCACCCATCTCGTTCTAAGTGCAAGATACTACAATGTCCTCGCCGAGAGTTTAAAGAAAAATCAATAATAAGGCGTGCACCCGCTCACCGGCTATTGTTGTTTGGCTATTGTTGTTTACCAACGCGTATAGATTCAACAATTAAGAGCTACATTACGAGCATAGTAGCATAATCATAGATGGTGATTTACTACAAATGTAAATATATCCTTTTGACTACAGAGCAGTGATAAGTTATAACCATGTTTTTACTATATAATGCAGTCTTGCCCTAAGCGACCACCTCATGTTACACCATTACATGGGCGCTAGAGACTTTCTTAACCCTTTAACCCTCGAATTTCTCCAAGAAAATTCCCATTTTGTTCATATTCATATTTGTAGACAAGAGAAGCCTATTTTTGAAAATTTATCATTGGAATGACTGGCAGTGCTGGCTATCCATTTGTCTAGACATTGCGCCAGCAAACACACACACCAACCACCACCACCACCATCATCATCACCAACACCCACCACCACCACCACCACCACCACCAGCATCAACACCACCACCTTCACCACTGCCGCCACTAGCACCAGCAGCAACAGCACCACCACCACCACCAACACCAACACCACCACCACCACCACCACCACCACCACCAGCAACACACACCATCATCACCACCACCAACAACACCACCACCCACCCACCACCTTTATCACCACCGCCACTAGTACCACCACCACCAGAACCACCACCACCACCACCATCATCATCACCACTAACAAACACCATCATCACCACCACCAGCATCGACACCAGCACCCACCCACCACTTTCACCACCACCGCCACTAGCACCACCACCACCACTACCACCAGAACTGTCATACAACACCACCCACTAAGCACCAGCATCACCACCACCAGTATCAACACCACCAACCACCACCTTCACCACACCCACCACTAGCACCACCACCAGTACCACTACCACCAGTACCGATACCCACCACCAACCACTAAGCACCACCACCAACCAGTAAGCACCACCACCACCACTACGACCTACACCCAACACCATGCATTAACCCCACCACCAGCACCCACCCACCCGCCAACCCATAGTGAATTTCTTCATATTCATACTTGCAGTCCTAGAGAAGACTATTTTTGAAAATTTATCATCAGAATGACTGACTCTGACAGCTATCCATTTGTCTAAACATTGTGGTCGGAATGCGTGAGAGTGCGGTGTCTGAAAAATGGTATATGGGTTGGAGAGGGTATGTCAATGAGGGTTTAATAAAGGTCTCGCTCATATGTACACATGCTAATATGCGATAGTGCTAGTTATATGTTGTGCCCTTGTGCGTGTGGAGGTGCGTTCTTGCTGCGATGTGTGCCCTTGTGCGCATGCATGTGCCAGAAGACTATTTTTGAAGATTTATCATTGGAATGACTGGCTCTGCTGGCTATCCATTTGTCTAGACATTGCGACAGCAAACACCAACCACCAACCACCCACCATAGCCACCACATCATCATCATTATCACCACCACCCACCACCACCACCACCAGCATCAACACCATCACCCACCACCTTCACCACCACTGGCGCCACTAGCACCACCACCACCAGCACCACTACCACCAACCACCACTGCATGTTGCGGATTGCGACCGCTTGTTGTGGATTGCGGGCGCATATTGCGGATTTGCGGGTGCATGTTGCGGATTTGCGGCTGCATGTTGTGGATGGCAACAAGTGTATGGACATGTCTGAACACACCTAAATGCCAAAATGCATGCGTACATGTGCTGCCGCATGCGGATACATGTTGTGGATTATGGCTGCATGTTGCGAATTGTGGCAGCATGTTGTGGATTTGCGGGCGTATGTTGTGGATGGCAACAAGTGTATGTACATGCCTGAAAACACATACACGCCAAAAATGTATGCGTACATGTGCGGCCACATGTTGCGGATCTGTGGCCACATGTTGCGGATTTGCAGTTGCATGTTGTGGATTGCGACTGCATGTTGGGGATTGCGACCTTGTTGCGGATTTGTGGCTGCATGTTGCGAATTTGTGGCCGCATGTTGCGGATTTGCGGGTGCATGTTGTGGATTGTGGTAGCATGTTGCAGATTGTGACAGCATGTTGCAGATTTGCAGGCGCATGTTGCGGATTTGCGGGAACATGTTGCAGATGGCAATAAGTGTATGTACATACCTGAACACATATGCATGTCAAAATGCATGCGTACATGTGCTGCCGCATGCGGGCCGCATGTTGTGGATTGCGACCACATGTTGCCGATTGCCACCACATGTTGCGGATTTGCGGCCGCATGTTGCAGATTTGTGGGCACATGTTGTGGATTTGCGGGTGCATGTTGCGGATTTGCAGCCCCATGTTGCAGATTTGTGGGCGTATGTTGTGGATTTGTGGCCGCAGTACATATAATCCTATAAATGGTACAAATTCAATCCCTTTTCTCATTCCAGTTTAAACATCGCAAAGTGGTTGGACGTGTAACTGCAGAGTAGTTAGGTAGCCTTAGCCAGTCAGATTTCTTTGAAGAACCTTGTAACTTGAATACTTGCTAGATTTATCCTATAATCAATATGCCGGGACATAAATACTTTGAATGTGATTAAACTTTTAATAGGTCAAATGACCACCTTGGCATCTTGAATGCTCATGTACGTAGGGGCAGTTTGCCTCCTGGATTGAGCTGGAAAGTGTCAGAGTTAGAGAGACAGAATTTCTTCTGTAAACCATCGATGCCTAACGCCGAGGTCCGTAAGGACATCTTAGTAGCAAATTTGAAATGGGCCATATCTTTACTTCAGGTGAACATTAGTCACTATAATTCCAGCTTGGTCATCTTATGTCACTCCTCATCGAAGCTCAGTCCAAACCAAATTTAGAATTAGGTAGAGCGAAGACCACAGCAATAAATTGGGCCCGAAATAACTATGGCAGGAAGTTTCATTCTTCATCAATTGATCAGTTTTATGATTTCATCAGACCTTTTGATCCACATTTTAGAACCTGCCATAGTACAACACCCCCTGTAGGGTCACCTGTGACCTTACCAGGAACATCAACTGCAGGGCCCTCTGTGGCCCTACCAGGCACACCGACTGCAAGGTCAACCTTGACCGTACCAGTCATCCCACAATCAAATCGGAAACGGAATAGGTCACCCACTGAGAGTCCCCCAGTAGTTAAGCGGGTGAATAACCAGTGCTCACCAGTGTTCCCCCTGCAGTCTCCTGTGGTGGATCCGCTCCTGATTCCACTGCCAGAATGGTCACCGTCAGTATCCGCTCATGTGGATCCTAGTCAGATCCCTCTTCCGGTTTCACCACTGTCCCCAGTCGAGTTTCCTCCCCTTCCACAGAGAGCAGCTACTGACCGACCTGGTCAAAAGACCAGATCGTCGACGCCGAGGTCCAAGCCACCACAACCTAAATTTACACCCACACCTAAGCCCAAACCTACGCCTAGGGATACACCCAAAGAGCATAGGTCTTTCTACAAGTTTCGGTTCGTGGTGGATAATAAGAATGAATGGCGGCCTCCTACTCTGAACAAGAAGATTCTGCTGATTGGGTCTTCAAATTTAGCTCGTATCAATCAGACACCTCATCCAGATATGCAGGTAGCAATCTATCCAGGTGCTAAGATAAACCACATTAGGAATATGGTTAGAAAACACAATGAGGTCTTCCAACCTCAGCGTATCATCCTTAACATCGGAATTAATGATAAGGACGAACTTCAGCATGACACCTCCCAAAGAATTGAGAATTTGTTTAGTACCATGCGTTCAAAATTTCCAAAGGCTAAAGTTCACTTTGCCAAACTAAATTATTCGAAGCACCTGACTACAACCCAGAAACGAACCATACAATTCGTTAACAGCCGTGTAGAGGCCTTAAGGGCCAAGGTCCCTATCCTGCCCAGCCTCCCCGTGTCCGAATTTCAGGTGGTTGAGGACAACATCCACTGGACTGAGTGCACTGCAAATAGGATGTATAATAGTTGGTTATCGCACCTTAATTTAAACTAACTACGGGTCAGGGTACTAACCACCCAGAAATTGGCCTAGGTGGTAATATCATTAACCTAACTGGTTCTACATTGTCTGAAGCAGAAAGATCGTTGCTAAATCTTGGTCTAACATATGTACCAACACCACGGCCCAAAGTCGACATAGATGCTCTTTTAGATAATGGCTTATGGGAAATTGAAGAATTTTCTCACCGTGTAAAATTAGCAGACTTTTTTCGAAATTCCACGAAAAACAACTTTCTACCTTTTGTTGAAAAAACTGGCTGGGCACCTAACTCGAAGTTGGTTGACCCTGCGATCCTTGATAGTATAAAAGCTATCAAGGAGCGTGTTGAAAATTTAGAATTTCCTAAAAATCATCAAAATTTGTCATATCAAGAACGTTTAGCCTTAACAGGTTTGCGTAAAAACAATGACATCGTTATAAAGCCTGCTGACAAGGGATCTGCTACTGTAGTAATGCGTAAGGATAATTATATTCGTGAAGCACATCGGCAACTCAGTAATCTGAAACACTACCGCAAATTAGACGAACCACTCTGGCAAAATAATTGTGATAAATTTAATGGAATCCTTCAAGAAATGCCTGACAAAAAGGCCATAACGAAAAAGCAGTTTAAATACCTTACTGCTAAACGAGATTCAAATCCACGTACGTTTTACCTTTTGCCAAAAATTCATAAACCTATTGAGTCATGGTCCGACCCTATGATACCACCGGGTCGACCTATTATCTCTGATTGCGGCTCTGAATCTTATCGAATTAGTGAAATTATTGATTACCACCTACAACTAATTGCGAATAGACATTTCAGCTTTTTGAACAACACTGAGGATTTCCTATCCGAGGTCTCCAAAATTTCTGTTCCTCCAAACTCACTCTTGATAGCCCTCGACATCGATGCTATGTACACAAACATTGACATCGAAAGGGGTTTGTCTTCTGTTCGCAGAGCATTTGATAAATATCCCGATAACAATAGGCCCACTAGCGAAATATTAGCTCTCCTGGAGCTGAGTTTAAAGGGCAATGATTTCGAATTCGCTGGCGAAATCTACCAACAAATCTGTGGATGCGCTATGGGTAAACGTTTTAGTCCTAGTTTTGCCAACATCTATGTAGCTGAGTGGGAAGAGGATGCGCTTAACAAATGTCCTAAGCAGCCCTTATTTTACCGCCGTTACCTCGATGATATTTTTATGATCTGGAATCATTCGAGGGAAGAGTTTGATGAATTTTTCACTATTTTGAACAATCACGATCCTAACATCAAACTTAAAGCCAACATCGACCAGTCGTCCGTAGACTTTTTGGACGTTACTCTCTACAAAGGTGTAAATTATAACACGAGTGGGCTTCTTGATTACAAAGTATTCTTTAAGCCCACCGATTCCCATCAACTACTGCATAAGAAATCTTTCCATCCACCTCATACTTTTAAAGGTATTATCAAATCACAGATTATCCGATTTCACCGAAATTCTAGTGATAGAAAGAATTTTGACTCTGCGTGTTCCACCTTATTTAAAGCCCTCAAACCGAGGGGATATTCAACACGATTTTTGCGCAAAATAAAATCCGAAACTTTACATGATTTGGAAACTATTACTGATAAGGCTGCCGATCAAAAGCCTACCAAAATTCGTCACAATCGTCCGATTATAGGCGTAGGACAATCTCAGAAATGTGGAAAGAAGAGGTGTAAATTAGACCTCTATCTACCTAATCAGACAACATTTGTCAGTTATCAGAACAAAAGCAAATTCCAACTTCAGTCTAATTTAGATTGCGATTCTAAAAATGTTCTCTATTTAATATCTTGCAAATTATGCCAAAAGCAGTATGTCGGTGAAACAAAATGCCCTTTCAGATGGCGAGCAACTAGACACCTTTGCGATATTAGACACGATGAGGACACCAACGTAGCTCAACATTTCAATCTTCCTGGTCATTCTGTCGATAGACACTTTGAAATTATGCCTATTGAGCAACTGCCTCTTTCTGCTACGGCCGAAGAAACTGATAAACAAAGAAAACTTCGAGAATCATTTTGGATTAAGCAACTGAAAACAAAATGGCCGAGTGGCATAAACGTGGACCCTGGTCTTGCTGATCAACGTGAAATTATTCCATTCAGTTTAACATACAATCGAAAAAATGTTGAAATTTCTAATATTTTGAAAGATGAATATCATAAATTGCAGGATAAAATGAAAGAACCTCTCAATTTG
Source organism: Chaetoderma sp. LZ-2023a (assembly GCA_034401795.1). Classification (NCBI taxonomy): domain Eukaryota; kingdom Metazoa; phylum Mollusca; class Caudofoveata; order Chaetodermatida; family Chaetodermatidae; genus Chaetoderma; species Chaetoderma sp. LZ-2023a. The sequence goes on from CM067373.1 coordinate 64,152,097, forward strand.
CGTCCAGTGATAGCCTTTAAGAAAAACTCCAATCTACGTGACATGTTGGTTAATTCGAAATTAACTCTTCAAAAACCTTCAGAATGAATGATATATATTATTCATATTTTATAGGCCATACCGCCTCTATCAAACAAACATAACAAATCTCAGACAATAAAATAAATAAAAAATATCTCCCAACCTTGGGAGATCCTGAGCCAGTGCGTTTAATCATATAACCACCTTCACCACTGCCGCCACTAGCACCAGCAGCAGCAGCAGCACCACCACCACCACCACCAACACCACCACCACCACCACCACCACCACCACCACCACCACCACCACCACCACCACCACCAGCAACACACACCATCATCACCACCACCAACAACACCACCACCCACCCACCACCTTCATCACCACCGCCACTAGTACCACCACCACCAGAACCACCACCACCACCACCATCATCATCACCACTAACAAACACCATCATCACCACCACCAGCATCGACACCAGCACCCACCCACCACTTTCACCACCACCGCCACTAGCACCACCACCACCACTACCACCAGAACTGTCGTACAACACCACCCACTAAGCACCAGCATCACCACCACCAGTATCAACACCACCAACCACCACCTTCACCACACCCACCACTAGCACCACCACCAGTACCACTACCACTAGTACCGATATCCACCACCAACCACTAAGCACCACCACCAACCACTAAGCACCACCACCACCACTACGACCTACACCCAACACCATGCATTAACCCCACCACCAACACCCACCCACCCGCCAACCCATAGTGAATTTCTTCATATTCATACTTGCAGTCCTAGAGAAGACTATTTTTGAAAATTTATCATCGGAATGACTGACTCTGACAGCTATCCATTTGTCTAAACATTGTGGTCGGAATGCGTGAGAGTGCGGTGTCTGAAAAATGGTATATGGGTTGGAGAGGGTATGTCAATGAGGGTTTAATAAAGGTCTCGCTCGTATGTACACATGCTAATATGCGATAGTGCTAGTTATATGTTGTGCCCTTGTGCGTGTGGAGGTGCGTGCTTGCTGCGATGTGTGCCCTTGTGCGCATGCATGTGCCAGAAGACTATTTTTGAAGATTTATCATTGGAATGACTGGCTCTGCTGGCTATCCATTTGTCTAGACATTGCGACAGCAAACACCAACCACCAACCACCCACCATAGCCACCACATCATCATCATCATCACCACCACCCACCACCACCACCACCAGCATCAACACCATCACCCACCACCTTCACCACCACTGGCGCCACTAGCACCACCACCACCAGCACCACTACCACCAACCACCACTGCATGTTGCGGATTGCGACCGCTTGTTGTGGATTGCGGGCACATATTGCGGATTTGCGGCTGCATGTTGTGGATGGCAACAAGTGTATGCACATGTCTGAACACACCTAAATGCCAAAATGCATGCGTACATGTGCTGCCGCATGCGGATACATGTTGTGGATTATGGCTGCATGTTGCGAATTGTGGCAGCATGTTGTGGATTTGCGGGCGTATGTTGTGGATGGCAACAAGTGTATGTACATGCCTGAAAACACATACACGCCAAAAATGTATGCGTACATGTGCGGCCACATGTTGCGGATCTGTGGCCACATGTTGCGGATTTGCAGTTGCATGTTGTGGATTGCGACTGCATGTTGGGGATTGCGACCTCTTGTTGCGGATTTGTGGCTGCATGTTGCGAATTTGTTGCCGCATGTTGCGGATTTGCGGGTGCATGTTGTGGATTGTGGTAGCATGTTGCAGATTGTGACAGCATGTTGCAGATTTGCGGGCGCATGTTGCGGATTTGCGGGAACATGTTGCAGATGGCAATAAGTGTATGTACATACCTGAACACACATGCATGTCAAAATGCATGCGTACATGTGCTGCCGCATGCGGGCCGCATGTTGTGGATTGCGACCACATGTTTCCGATTGCCACCACATGTTGCGGATTTGCGGCTGCATGTTGCGGATTTGTGGGCACATGTTGTGGATTTGCGGGCGCATGTTGCGGATTTGCAGCCCCATGTTGCAGATTTGTGGGCGTATGTTGTGGATTTCTGGCCGCAGTACATATAATCCTATAAATGGTACAAATTCAATCCCTTTTCTCATTCCAGTTTAAACATCGCAAAGTGGTTGGACGTGTAACTGCGGAGTAGTTAGGTAGCCTTAGCCAGTCAGATTTCTTTGAAGAACCTTGTAACTTGAATACTTGCTAGATTTATCCTATAATCAATATGCTGGGACATAAATACTTTGAATGTGATTAAACTTTTAATAGGTCAAATGACCTGAAGCGGCATAAGATCCGATTCCATAATGATGAAGATAGTGAAAATCTAGACATTGAAGATGAAGAAATGACAGAGATGAATATAGTCAGCGTCACAGTGTAAAAAATATTTTTTTCGTTCAGAATTTTTGGGGATGTGTAAAACTATATATTTTCGGAAAGCTTTTAATGTGTCAATTTAAAAAACCAATGTTTGCATTTGCACAAAAGTCTTCATGGCGGCCATCTTGAATTTCAAAATGGCCGCCATCGAAAATCTTTGAAATCCAATATATCTGCAACCATATGACCTAGATTAATAATTTTGATGTCTAGATCTATGTTTTCTGGGTCAGTGAATGCATTGGTAACATTTATAATAAACCTCAAATAACAGAAATCATGTTTTGGTAGATAAGTCCTGACTTAATATGTAATTTACAGACAGCATCTGCAAATTTGTAACTTTTTGTGATAATGTTGCAATGATGAATTTTATTTGGCATATAACAGAGTTATCTCACCAATTTAATCTAAGTATTCAAGCAACAATCAATGTGCTGCATCAGTTGCTGTCTACTTAGCAACATTGACGTCATCTTCATCATCTGATATAGAGACATCAACGATTGAGTCATCATCAATTTCACACTCTGCGCCGCATTGACAAAGCTCAGTGCATGGTAAGTCTTTGGATTTGCACGAGCATCGATGAGAGGAACAATTCGATTTGCATTGACACCTAACCATCTCAATGAGAGACTTTGGAGCTGGTAAAACATCTGTTGTTTTTGCCTTTAGTTGGCCACCTGTCTCCTTGTAGTATCCATTCTGTAGTGGATCCAGAAACACATGATGTGAAATGTCTGCCTGACCCCACACATTTGCCTGGACTTGTACTCTAAGGACATGCTGTTTCAAAGCACCAATAGTAGGCGGTAGACTTTCACTATCAGCAAGCTGCTTACAGAATAAATGCCAATGTAACTCTGGGATGTTCTCGTTTCTAATAGACTTTGGACAGTATGCAACACACACACACATTTTGCCAGAGTTGAAAGTAGCTCATCTGTGACCTCAGTGCTTCTCGGTAAATTTATCAGAGCATCGATTATATCGCTGTCTGCCTTTAGGAAAAGCTTTAACCATGTTGATTTACCTATCCTAGAGAACCTGCCAATATTGTCTGCTCCAGTAAAGGCATGGAATGCGGGTAATGCTCTTACTTTCTCCATGCCTAGAGTTTTCCATATAGGCTGTAGCTTAATGGTACCAGAAACCATTGAGATAGACGTATTCTTAGGTAGATTGTCATAATATGCTATTTCCAGCACTAAGACATCAGTGTCTGGAGAGAATATCACCAACTCTGCTGTATCAAGATTTCGCTGTGTTGCACATATGGCAGGATAGATCATTAATGTATCAGCTTCCTCATGATTGTTGTTCTCAAAATGTAGGCTTCTATTACTTATCGTCTGGCCTGATGCTGATGCTATGACCAAGGTAGATGAGTCTTTATTGTACTCAATAGTCTTCTCTGCCAGATACTGCACAAGGTCATTCTTTGTTTGATCATGAGACAAAAATCTTGCCATAGGGATATGCTTGATACTGGTATCATCTTTGACTTGATATCTAATTGGATCCTTCCCATGTCGTCGTTTCTCTCTGGTCGTGTTTTTCAGGGAATCTGCTTGATATGTATCAAATACAAGAATGTCATTAAAACATTTACTAAGGTCGTTGACTGTCACAATAGTTGCTGGTTTCTTTGCCAGCTTCTGGACAAGAACCATTCCATCCACAACTGCGATTCTCCTACTAGATTCCTTAGTTGCGATGGCAGTTGCGACGGCAGTTGCTTCTGTTGCGGCTAATAAGAGTGAATCCTCTGTGCTCTCGGTTTGTGGTAGGTCAGTCAGGAGCTTGATTAACTTCGACTTGTCGGTGCACTGTAGGACAGAGCCAAATGGAGCAAACAGCACCCTCGGTGTCAGTGTGAATTCAAAGTTGCTGATCGAATACTTCAAATCAATGTCGCGACTCGACTTTGCGAGAATCATCAGCCTAGCATATAGATCTTTAGTTTCCTTGAGATCAACAGCTTTGTCACGAATACGTACTGTTGTCTTTTTGTTTCCAGATGTATACATCTTGTTTTTCTCACGCTTCACTGGTGCCCAAAGGCTTACCTCTCCATTAATGCGCTCTTTCACATACTCTTCATATAATGTCTGTCCTCTTTCGTCTACAGCCAGGAGTTTGTGGTACCGACTCTTGTGGTACATAAGCAAGTGAGATAATGTTGTAGATCATGTCACCTTCAGCAGCGAAAGGATTACCATGAGTCAGTATGGCAGCCTTTATCTTGTCGAGTGTGGTGTGTTCATGTTTAACAGCACTTGCTCCAATGCCATGGTGATCTCTGACTTTGTCTTCTTGCAAATCAAATTGACACATGAATTCCCATATAACCGTGACAGTTCTGGAGCAGCGAGGAAAAATCGCTGTCTCGCATTTGCATTGTTAGATATTCCAATTAGTCCTGAGTGCACCTTCATCATTTTGTTCAGATGCTCACATGCATGATCCACACCAATTGAAGTGAATGGAATGTCATTCTTAGTCACTGCAATGTTTTCAGTTTCAAATTCTTGCCATGTGTCTTGATGATTCTGCTTGAGTGCATACATATCTGCTATGTATCTTGGCCAAAGACGTTTGTATTTGATTCTATTAAAAGCAAAGAATAACTTGCTCAGTGCTTCTCCAGCTTCAAGATGAAGGGTCAGATCAGTATATCGGGATGCTGCGACAAAGAAAAGGATTGTTTCCACATGGTGCATATAGTTCATTAATGACTTGAACATCGCATGTTGGGACCTCTTTGTCACCCATGTCTGAAAGAGATTCAGCATATCAGTATTAGACAGCACTTGGAGAAGATTGCTATGCGCCGGCATCACTGATTCTGCCAGGCTGGCTTGGTTTGATTTACTGCATGCCTCTTCCATGTCATCTGTAGCTGATATGCATGCATCCCTTAGATTTGGATACTCTTTGAAGAATTCGTCAAAGACCAGTTCATACAATGCGATGTAAGAGTAGATATGAGCATGAAGAGAACGTGAGTAGTGCTTGCATTTCAGGATTTGTGTCGTTGTGGTAAAGCTAAAGACATCAGCCTCGATCCATGCATCGTCTATTCCGGAATTCTCAATAGAAGTACCGAGAGCTCTCAATGCAGCCATGACGACATGGAGTTCACCAAGTCTTGGGATAACACCACTCTTTAAATTGGCGTTGACATCTACACGCTGCACTGCTTTCTCATACAGGGCCATGTCAAAAGTAATGACTGTTAGATGGTCTTTACCAACAGCCATCTCCTTTAATGTTTGTGCTTGTTTAATTACAGTCATTAGCGTTGACCATTCATGAGCCAGCTCTGGGAGAAGAGGCAATGCACCAACATTGGTTAGAGATCTACTTGATGACAGGAGTGAATTATACCCAGCCCACCCAGGAACCAAACACATCTCTTTCCTTTCATCCATCCTCGCAACAACCATATGGGTCAGCTGATAAGGGTCTGCAACACCGGTTTTACTCAATACAAAATTACTTTGCATTCCAGGTTGAGCCTTTGGTTTGACGCATGGCAACATAGATGTGTGTTGTGGTGTAATGGATAAGCTCTTTGCATCACCAATGTTTAAAGGTGGTGCAATGGATTCCCTGGGTGCAGAAGCTTTTTGATAGACTGCAACAATTGTTCCATGTGTAGTACCTTTACCATCAATGGTATCCTCAGCAAAATCGGTGTTGTCCACAGCAAAGATAACAAATGTCCCTTTTTTTAGAAATGGTGGTACATACAGATTATTGAATTGTCTCATGTTTTCGACAACCGAGTTAGCTATTGCTGTTTCTAGAAGCATGGTATGGTCGTAGGATATGCAACAGTTCTGTGCATGAAGAAGATTCACAATCTTCTTATTCCTGGTTTCGTGATGCACAGATAATGCCAATCCTAGAACCTGAGAATTTTCTCTTCTTTGCTGGGATCTGAATTTTCAGAAGCGGCAGCTTTAGGTTTATGCATCACTTGCCTATACGATTTAAGTCCAAACATGAGGGTTTGACACGATGTAAGCACTGCTCTATCAACGAGACACTCTCTGGTTTTGCTATCCAAACTATCTACAGGTCCAACCATTATCCATCGTATCAGTGTGTATAGTTCACATGGGATGTCATCCATATTGCTGGAAACAAGGACTGAACCAGGTTCACCATCATTCTTAGTGAATGTTGTGATGCTTTTTCGAACAATCTGTGCTGCCCTATAGATCGCCTTCATGCCTTCCATACCATCATCTTCACACATCGCAGAATGAACCATTTCTTCCTCACATGCTTCTAGCGAGTACAGAATGGCACACTTGCGCCTGTCCTTTTGAAGGACAGATCTTACATGATTTAGCTCAGAAAGGATTTTCTCTTTCAACCACTGCCTACTAAATGTAGGTGAATGATTGTCCAAGGATTTACGGTCAAACATGTTTATATATGTTATTTCTATGTCAGCAACAGACAGATAAGCCCCATTTCGGGTGTGTGTATCAACAATATGGATAATTTCAATCAGACATGCCATTTGCCGGGAGAGATCATTCTCAGCATTTCTTGTAGTATCTGAATCTCGTAAAATGTGGAAAACATGCTCCCTCCAGCATCGCTTGTGATACCGGACATCAATTGCATGTGCATCACACGGGGAAAGCGAGGTATTTAATCTAGTATGTAATGCTGTATCTTGTGCTATTTCCAATGCATCTCTTAGGGCTTTACCAGCATTATGAGTTCGTAATTTGAACAACTGCTGATTATGATCGTCTGTCTGGCAGAAGAAACACTGTTCCTTACACATTGGAATTGTCGAGGAACGTGTAAATACTGAAGTTGATGTCGATGCCTCATCAATAGCACTTTTCCTCTTTATCCCACGTTTCTTAGTAATGTAAGACCCACTAGATAGTGCATCCTCTATGCGATTTCGTGCACGTCGTATTTCTTCTTTGTTAGTGGCAGTAGAGTAACAACTGCGATGCCAACCCGCTCTATGTGAAGATAGGTCACCATATGTGCAAAGTCTAAGTCTTTTCTGAATTTCAATGTATGAACCATCTTTCAATGTTGCTCTCTCTTCGACTGCTTGCAACAAATTGGTAAATGAGTCTATTCTTGGATGCTGCACCATTGGTCCTTTAACAGTAGCATCTGTCTGGCATAAAATGCATAGCTTCCAGTTTGTTAACTCCTGTGTTGCATCAAGCTGTACATCGCTCATGATTTACTCAAATTTGATGACAAAATATATTTGATCAATGCTTATTGCAAGATTACAAACGATAATCAAGAAGATTATTGCTGTCTGATTATGCTTATTGCAAATCTATGAGCAGACGATCATTTGAACAACTTTTCTGCAAAAATTTGCTTTCAGTTTACTTTTACTGGTGAATTTGAAAATTACCCTGGGCCATCCATTATTGTAAAATTGTGACACGCCGCTAACCATATACATACTCTGTCATAATATGTTTATTAATAAACATGATGACAATGTGATTACGTAGATAACAGGCCATTGGGCTATATCGTCATTCTATCCCCTCTATAGGATTACTATGGGCTACTGTTACCGTTAAATATTGTAACAAATATTGATTTAGAAAAAAGGTGGGACATTTGCAGATGTTGTGTGAGAATTGCTTATTATTTTGGGCTTTATCAACCAAAACATTATTTCTGGCACTTGAAGTTTATTATAAATGTTACCAATGCATTCGTTGACCCAGAAAACCTAGATATAGACATCAAAATTGTGAATTTAGGGTACATGGTTGCAGATATATTGGATTTCGAAGGATTTAGATGGCGGCCATTTTGAAAATTCAAGATGGCCGCCATGAAGACATTTATGCAAATGCAAACATTGGTTTTTGAAATTGGCATATAAAATGCTTTCCAAAAATATATAGTGTTACAAATCCCCAAAAATTCTGAGCGAAAATACATAGTGAACCCTACTAATAGTGAAGATGATGAGCCAGCGGAGTCTGAGAATGAAGCCGGTGATGACTCAGCGGAGTCTGAGAGTTAAGATGAAGGTGAAGATGAAAAAGAAGCCATAGGCAATGAGGAACTATTTACCATATTCCAAAATATTAAGCAGGTCTTAGACACTGAACAATCAGGTTTAGAAGATGAGGATGTTGAAGTGAACACAGACCCAAATCGTGTAGCCAATGTGTCTATTTCCGTATATGCTGATGCTTTAGTTACAGAGGGTATAGACATAATGTTCCAGTGGAGAAGATTACAGAACTCTACGTGCATTAAAATAATTCATCGGGAAACTAAAGATTTTATCACCGAGGGGTACGCATATGATGAAGCAGTCTTTTCAGCTTTTCGAAAAAGAGAGTTTCTGATCAAGAAGTACATAAGGAACTATCTAGATGCTGACGATAATGAGGATGATTCTGTCGGTGATGGATCTGATCCATAATGAATCAGTCATCGATAAATGGATATCCAGAACATTGACTATTTGTCTATGCTACAGTAACTATATGTTTTATCATATGTAATATTTTCTTCAATGTAAAAATATGGATACAAATAAAACATTGGTTCTTTATGTGCATGTTGATTTGATGATTGTAGCTTCCCAGCCGGGTCCCCCCCCCCCCCCCCCCCACATCCTTTGATATACAAATCGGAGTGGGTGCTGTTGAACTTGGTGGTGATGGCGGTGAGGTTGGCGGCTGGTGGAAATAGGTGTTGTGGTGGATGATGGTGGTGGGGTTAATACTTGGTAGTGGATGTTGGTGCTTAGTGGGTAGTGGTGCTGGTGGTTAAAGAGGGATGGTGATGGTGGTGGTGTTAGTGGTGGTGATGGTGGTGGTGATGGTCAATATTGGTGGTAGGTGGTTGCGGCCACAATGTCTAGACAATGGTTAGCCAACTGTATTATTTTTGTTGTCGGGGTCTTATTGACTAGGTACTCATAATGCATTCATACTGTGTGTACCCGGACATGGTAATTTTTCCTAGTTTTATTACCTTTAACTGACTGACTGGTGAGGTGTTACAGACATTCCAAGGATCTACATCCTAGCTAAATATTTTGGAAACAATTTGAGCAAAAGTTGATGCTAACACCACAGTCAAATTATTTTCAAAATATTAACTAAATATCTTGGAAACAATTTGATAAAAAGTTGTTGCTAACACCACGGTCAAATTATTTTCAAAATATTCATGCAACAATAATGCGTATTGCCGGCTGATGCCTTGTAAACAAGTATGCCAGTATACCTCATCCCTCATGCCAGGCAGAGTTCGGTCATGCTAGCATACCTCATCCCTCCTCCTCCTCACTCATCCGACCTCAATTATGCGACCACCTCTACGGTCATTCCAGGGATCTACGGATCCTACTAAATATTTTGGAAATGATTTGAGCAAAAGTTGATGCTAACACCACAGTCAAATTATTTTCAAAATATTCTTACATCAATAATGCGCATTGACGACTGGTAAACAAGTACGCTAGTATACTTCTTCCCTCCTCCTCCTCCTCCTCCTCCTCCTCCTCCTCCTCCGCCACCTCCTACAACCTCCATTATCAGACCACCTCTCTTATTACTTTACCTTACATACCACAGTACCATAAAGGGGCGACGGAGGGGGATACTAATTTGACATAGGAAGCTACAATTCGCGCTAGTTTCAAAATATTCTGTTATTTTCTGATTTTTCAAACTTAAATCGTGGCGCATTGGTAGTCTAAGCGAATAGTTTTGATACTAATTTGACATAGGAAGCTACAATTCGCAGTAGTGCCTTTATGCGCACAAACTCTTCATAAGGTGCTGTTCAATGCGACAATCTTACATAGGAAGCCACAATTCCACTTAGTTTCAAAATACTTTTACTACAACCACGAGGAAGCGCATCGACCACCTAATTAATACGTTAAACGATACAAGGGCACTCGTCATTATTCGTCAACAATGACGATGGTGGACATTGTTCACCACCATTTTCATAACAATTTTTTAAATTTAATAATTAAATGACTGTAGCTTTAAAGACTACTCCTTAAATACGATAGATGCATGATTATCTATCTAATATTATACATACAACATCGCTTGGTTTGCCTATATATTACCCACATGGCGATGTACTTTGCTCTGTTTTTTTGGAAAATTAAATGACTTGTAGGAAGCCATTTAGTTTCATGTTTGAGGGTTTTAGATGAAGGTTAACGCGTTTGCATACAAATTGAAGGATTAAAAGCGAGTAATAGATGCATTATGCACAATAACTAGGTGGTCATAGAAAACATATTTCCCTGGATACTTTTTTAACACACAGATTTTATGCGCGTTAACCATTTAACAAACTAATCCATTGCGTCTAGCTCGTGAACATATCCAATATTTTCACCTGCATGTATGTGTCACTATATGGAGGCCAGCACGCGACAGTTTTTGATAGGTCGATAGTCATCTCACGTGATATTCCTTACATTTTTGTAGTAGAGCAATGTAGTATAAATGTAAATGCTAATGTACATTCGACTAAAATGGCCAGCAGTACAAACTTTGATGGATCAGACACTGGGTATGTGTGATGTCGTTGGTGTTCCATCGACATCCGTGACACCATACATATGCCAACGGTCGAAACACGAGAGGGTCTGTAGGCATATGATCAAGAAAACAGAACCTAAAGAGATGGTGTACACCTGCAAGGAGTGCTATTGTCTATTACCAATCAAACAGTATCCACATGGGTGTCCTGTAATCGGTGATACTCCGACTGATATACAAAGAGCAAACATGGCACAGTAACCACGCATGTGTGGACCTGCGAAGGCTGAGACCTATCTCAAAACATGGCCCTTTTTAGGGCCCACAAATCATTCGAAAGAGAACTCTTTATCTGTTCAAAAAATAAAATAATGCAATAAAGTTTTTACACACAACAACCCTCTTCACACATTCATACACAAGCACACATTCTGATCCATCAAAAGTCGTCGATGGACGCTGCTGTTCTAAATGGCCATCTGTACGCTATTTGTCGATTAATGCATTGACGATGACTGGGAACGCATTTTGTTCATATTTTTGAAAATTTAATAATTACATGACTGCCACGTTATAGACATAAATACGATAGATAAAACTATCTATATAATAGTATTCAACATCTAAAACTAGGAAAAATTACTGTGTACGTGTCTGATTTTTGAAAATTAAATGGATGTGGACGCATTTTGTTCATATTTGTATGATTCTTTTGAAAATTAAATGACTGGGGAACACATTTTGTTCATATTTTTTAATATTTAATAGTTAAATGGCTTCCACTTTAAAGTATCACCTTAAATACGTAAGATAAAATTATATATATATATATATATATATATATATATATATATATATATATATATATATATATATATATATATATATATATATAATATTATAATACAACGTAGATCACTATATCCCGTGTAACGCAGCGCTCTGATCTTTTTTTGAAAATTAAATGACTGGGAGTTTGTTCATATTTAAAAAAAATGTAATTATTAAATGACTGACGCTTTAAAGACATAAATACGGTAGATAAAACTATCTATATAATATTATACAACATCGATCGTCAACGAAGACCATATCCATAACAATTTTGAAAATTTAATGATTAAATGACTGCCATTTTTTTATTGACTTAAACCACAGAGGGGGTTGATGGTGACTAAACCAACAGCGGCTTACACTCAATTATTTTCAAAATATTCGTACAGCGATATCGCGCAAGACGATGCCTCGGCAAATACGCTAGCATACGTCAGCCATCCTCCTCATCCCTTGTGGCACCTCTATGAGCGACCACCTTTATGCATTTTCTTAAAGGACTGCCAGGCGAATAAATGCACGCTCATGTGTAGAGAACAGTGTCAGGCAGAGGGTGGCCGATATAGCATTCCTCATCCCTCCTCCTCTGCCTCCTTCGACCTCCGTTATCAGACCACCTCTCTAACATACCATCGACTATTAAGTATTTAAAAACAAATTTAGTCAAATCGTTTTCAAAATATTCAGCTACCACTCAGATTATCAAAATATTCAGCAACCACTCAAATTTTAAAATGTAAAATACCCAACTTTTAGGGGTTAAAATTTTCAACACGGAATTGGACATCCAATGGGGTTTTACCACGAGTCACATACTAAATATAGATTCGCAAGTGTGCGAATATAGACGTCATTGTTCTTCTCAAATCTCTCTACCGTGGGGTGGGGAGTGGGTGTGTGGACGCCATTGTTCTCACATACCAGTGCATACGGATGCCATTGTTCTTCCTTTGTGTGCCTATGGAGGCCATTGTTGTGTATACGGACGCCATTGTTCTCCAAGACCTCATGCTGAGAAGAACAACAACGTCTGCCCCCTCCCCCCCCCCCCCCCCCCCACCTCACTACTTACAAGATCCATTTCAAGTTCCCAGGTACTTGTCTCACCTACTTTAAATACCACTCCTTGTGCAGTCCAGCGAACCTTGAAATCATGTGATTGTTTGCCCGGGGCTGTCCACAGTGTGACATATGATCCCTGAACTAATATATGCGAATGACTTCAATGACCAACATAATTCACCTTTCCAGAGTATCCACCCATCATATGACGTCATAATCAACTACGTGATGTGTAGAATGGCATCATAATGAACGATAAGTACGTCACGAACGCATATTTAAAGATGGTCTATGCGTTGTTGTACAAATTGTATGTCTTTACTATTTAATAAATATTCTGTTGAATGTTTTGAAACTAATTTATCTGGGCGCTATTGCTGCCATAGGCAGCAACAGAACCCAGTCAAATTAGTTACAAAATATTCAACAGCTTCCCTGTATAGAGTTTTCAAGAAATTGATGGTTGGGGCATTCGGGGATCGATCAATCACAGCACGGCGAGGTGTGGGTGGAGCTTAGCTAGTGATGGGCGGGGCATAGCTAAACATGGAAAGATCCATTCTCTAATCAAGGTGTAGTGAATTGTATGCATATTGGTTACTCACGCATGTAATACCAATTTGAAATTAACGCACTATGAATGACTAAGAAATACATTTTGCACTCATTTAAGCGTGATGCTCTAATGTGCTCTGTGAATAGGGGATGTACCAGGCCATCCCAGATGTTTGCTTGCCTGTATGCTGTATAAGTTAGATTGGGCATTAGCTAGATGCGATTTTAATCCACGCATTTACAGTATGTTTATTATTATTATTATTATTATTCTTATTATTATTATTATTATTATTATTACTACTACTACTACTACTACTACTACTACTACTACTACTACTACTACTACTACTACTACTACTACTACTACTACTACTACTACTACTATTATTATTATTATTATTATTATTATTATAGGCTGGTGAGAATGTCCTTGTTATCTGTGGTGAAGCATATAACGGCATTATTAGCATCGAAATAGAAGACTATGATGAGATCAAGGATGTGATCAAGCTGAATCCATACACGTACACATTCACAATGCCAAGTGAGTCGTACTTAGTGCATTTCTAGAATCAACAAACCATAGCTACCACCCTTAGGCCGTGTTCTCACTAGAGAGTTAATCCTGAATAACGTCATACGGCAGTATGGCGTTATGCAGGGTTAACTCTCTAGCGAGAACACGGCCTTGGTCATCTGAGCACATTAGTCCAGTCAAAATAGCTAAAATTTGGAAAAAACCTACCAACAGAAATGAAATTACGTAGAATGTGTTTGGTAGGTACTTCCTGCTGACATATTAAAAATCTATTAAAATCTTTTGAGTGGAAATATTCTTTTTGACAGTTAAATTTTATGGTCTTCAGTCATATATGGCTATATTGCTACAGCACATCTGACAACTGCTTAATATGTAGAGGATAGGCATTTTCACATCAAATAAAAAAAGTTTATGCACCCATGTGTTTATTACAGATCGTTAGCCCAGAAAAATGAAGTATATAAGCCTAATGTCAACGTTAAGAGAGTGAGCATGGGGTTTGGAGACTGATTAACCAAAGAAAACTTGCAAATTCTTGACGTCGTGACCATTACGGCACTCGTCATGTTTATAACTATGATAACATTAAGCCCATCTGTAAATTAAACACGGGGAAACAATTAAATAACTCCTTCCAATATATTATATTTATTGTAGCATACGGGCCAGGTTAATTTTATAAATGGACAATCAAAGTAAACTGAAAAGCGGGTTTCCTCGATATAATGAACCATGCTTTTAGAATAGTAAAACTTCGCGACTTTCTTCATTGTTAGACTATACGTTATTCAAATCAAATTAATTATTCACAATTGATCCAATAAAACTGATTAAATTGACAAATAAAATATTGATTCAATATTTTGATATTTGGATCAATTATTCACCCTTGATCCAATAAAACTGATTAAATCGATTATTAAAACATTGATTCTAGTCTCTTGATATTCATATCATTTACATGGCGAGTTGTGTATTCTGCGAGAAGGCGTTATCAGATGGACCAACAGTTACTTTAACTGCCAAAGAGTGTGAGGGTATTGCTAAAGCAAGAATTGAACGTGAGTCGGCGATAGTTGTGAAACCTGGAGACGTGGTTCATATTAAATGTCGAAAAGTATTTTGCAACCATATAGCCATACAAAATTTAATTAAAAAACGAAAGCATGTTTCAGAGGGTTATGCCCATTCAGCTGACTAAGCTGGCATTCTCCGCTCAGAGGAACCCACATTCTCATATCAGGACCATTGTTTGCTATGTGGAAATACTGATAAGTATGATCGAATGAAAAAACTGCATGAGCTCATTTCAGTACGAACAATCGAATTTGGTACGACATTACTGAGAGCATGTGATAAACGTCAGGATGAATGGTCAGATAAGGTCAAGGAAAGGGTGGCTTCACATAGGACCTTCACGCAGCTGGAGCTGTTTACCATCAAACAATGTAAACTTTCGAACTGGTAAAAATGTGCCACATTCATACAAGAAAGAATGTGATGGTTTGTCAAGGAAAATAAAATTAGGAAGCCCGGAAGATAGTTCTAGAACCGAGGCTTTAATAAAGGTTGCAGAAAACCTCGAGGCGAATGACAAACAGCAGACAACAATTGCAGAAATTATTCAAAATATGGCAGATGCTTTACAAGGTTCAGATTTGGAACCATATGGGTCAACACACAAGACAGACAAACTTCTTTGGCATTTTGTTGATAAAATAATCATTGCAGAGATAACTGGTTCCCAAGATGCAATGTCCTTCAGTCGTACAGCTTCGGCCATTCTAAATGAATTTTACAGACAGCCCAAAGAAAATGATCTTGAGCCTGAAAAGTTTAGATTAATAGAAGCAGCTGGCCACCTCATCAAGAGTGACATTAAGTGGGTCGTTCAATCTAGAGACGTTTACCCCTCTAGTCTTTCCATGTCTACCGTCGATGAAGCAACAGCCTTTCTGCCACATTCATTGCCACCTTTGCTGAATGCTTTGTTTGTTGGAACGGACAAAGACCCAAAGGCACAAATATATCACTTCGGAACATAGTTAATGGCATTCCAGCCGGAGCACACATAAACGTACATAACGAAAGGCGAATCGGAAATGTCATTCTTAATGAAACGGATGGGCAACCCGTTCTCACGCATTCCTTCAGGAGAAGGAAACAGACTATAACATTTGAATCCAAGGCTGTTGTCAAGATTGGCAGTGATATGGTCCAGATAGATCCCTTACTTCTGTTTCAAAGGTTAATAATCACAGGATCTCAGACAAACGATCTGGTAAATGCTCGGACCTTTGAACTCTATAGTTACCCTCAAGCCGTGTTCGAAGGAAAGGACAGCCTCTTAGAACCATAAAACCACAGCTAGCAAAAGTGATCTGGTTTGCAGTACTACCACAACTACCACAACCACCACAAAGTCATAAGTTCAAATATACACTTGATGCTCTTC
Organism: Chaetoderma sp. LZ-2023a; assembly: GCA_034401795.1. Lineage (NCBI taxonomy): Eukaryota > Metazoa > Mollusca > Caudofoveata > Chaetodermatida > Chaetodermatidae > Chaetoderma > Chaetoderma sp. LZ-2023a. Next base: position 64,168,553 of record CM067373.1, read on the forward strand.
TCCACCGTATTCCATGGCAAGTGGGTAGCACGTATGACAAAATATTGCAAGACTATAACAACTATGTGACAACACACTATGGTCAGCCAGTGGTTATTTTCGATGGCTACGAGGCATGTCCGTCAACAAAAGACAATACCCATAGACGCAGGGCAGGGTGTGAGTGTAGCAAAGTGATTTTCAGTCCATTCATGAAACTGCAGTTGAACAAGAAAGAATTTCTCTCCAATAGCGAAAATAAACAACGATTCCTTGCATTACTGCGTGAAAGGTTATCTCAGTGTGATTGTGAGGTAGCACATGCCAAAGGAGACACCGATGTATTAATCTTGCAATGTTTCAAAGATCTGTGAAGCAGTACATGTCGGGGATGGCACTTACCTGCTTATTCTCCCCATATATCATGCTGGGAGGAACAAGCATGATATTTACTTCCGTCCTAAACCAAAGAAATGAGCACCTCCAAAATCTATAAATGTGAATTCCATCAGGCGTTCACCAGGAAAGAGCGTTTACGAGAATATTCTTCTTGCTTTTCTCGGATACGATACAACGTCGAGAATATTTGGTATAGGCAAATCCGTTGGACTGAAACTCATGAATGACAACAAGGTATTCCGTGACCAGGTCAAAGTATTTAAAAGTGCAGCATCATTGAAGAAAGATCTCATATCTGATGGTGAGAAGGTTATTCTGTATAAAGGAACAGAAAATGACAATCTTAACATGATACGGTATCAACGATTCCAGGAGCTTGTAACAATCAGTAAAAAGGCTATCCACCCAAACATGTTACCACCAACATCTGCGGCGACGAAGTACCACAGCCTCGTACCACAGCCTCCGTGTGTTCCATCAGATCCAGCACTGGAAAGGGACTGTCTTGAATGCTTGAAGATTTCAGAAGGTAAAATGATACAAGTACAGCCTGACTTAGATCCTTCCCCGCAGTTCCTGCTTGAACTTGTGAGATGCACCTGCAGATCGGGCTGTGGTACTAGCAATGCGGATGTCGTCGGCATGGACTTGATTGTTCGTCTGCTTGTTCTGGGTGCAGGGGCATTTGTCAAAACATGTCAAATGATTACTTTGATGAAAATGAAAATTAAATAAATGTAGAAATCATTTTAAACATCGAGTTTTAATGTCAGCTATTATTTAGACTGGTGGCCATATTGGACTATGACGTCATATAGTGGGAATATTGTGATAACGACATTTTTCTCTGGTAGATTGGTGGCATATTTCTATCTGTTTGTAACACATTTATGTGGTCTAAAATGGACCGTTATCGTGATACACGCTTTATTATACTCGATTGGCGGCCATTTTTGAAAAGATTTTACTAGATTTTTTAGATATCATTTCTACACCCTAAAGAGAAAAAAACAAAAGCGGTTTCGTTTCTGTTGCAATTAGTGGTAGGTCAAACCTTATTTTGACTGAACTACATATGCAAATGTGGTTTAGAGAGGGTTTAGCTTAAATGCTGAGTAACTCTTTCAGTTACACCACTGTTCATATGCATAAACATATTTAAAGGAAATGATCATGGATTAACATATGCTGTTGAATGACAGCTTTATATAATAATCAACCTATAGCCCCCCAGAAAGAGATGAGAATAATTAGATAAAAGCAGCTAAATACCATTTATGTCACTCTGGCGGTAACCAATTAGTGACGCAGCTGGACCTATGCGCTCCCTGGTGTATGCCTAGCAAATAAATAATACCCGCTACAGCCGGCCATATAAGCTCAACTATATTCGCGTTAAGCTGATTAGCAACTACGTCCTACAGGTAAAATACTGTCTGGTTTTAAAACAATTTGACTGAAAGTCGTTGTTTCCGGTCACGCGAATTTCAAAATATTCAGTAGGCATCATATTGCGACATTGGAAACCAGCAGTGTATTTTGAAATCATTTTGACCGAAACTTGCTTCCACCAGAAAAAGTGACTTTCAAATCTAACGTTTTCAAAAGGATCAATAGTGAACCGGCGAAGTAACTAACTGGCTCCAAGTTAAGCGCTCCTAGACTTAGTAAATGCTTTTTCTCAAATAATCCCGATTCATTTCTATTTTTTACCGAGGGTAGTTTATTTAATATTGTATGAAATTACGAATAAACGTCATTTGTTATTTTCCTTTTCCATCCTTTAAGGTATACAGTGGGTTAATAATTAAACCAGTTCATTTACACCCTTGTTCATATGCATACAAGTGGGTTAAGGTAAACAGTGGGTTCATATTAAACAAAGTATAAGACACTATTTATGCATACGAATGGTTTAACAAAGGTGCAAATACGTCAAAATATGCCAGATTTACTCAACCTCCCCCGGGGGGGGGGGGGAGGGGGGGGGGTAAGTGTAAGTGTGGTGTAACTTCCAAAATGATCGGATATTACTCATTCGAATAGTTAGTCAAGCTAACTGTCTCCAAAATTAGACTTCTGTGGAAACATTCTGTTGATTTTATGAGACATTCATTTATTGGTCATGATAAATCCAAAAATGGGTGATTTCATATGTTCATGGTCGTTTAGAGGTCGATAAAGGTCTGTCTCTTTTCCGATAATATCACTGTTCTTGCTGTAGACACGTTACTTATCAATAGCTCTATAGCATGTTGCATATCAAATTAAAGCTTATTGAAATGCATTGTCAGAAATGTGACGTATATGGAATTTCCTCGTTAACCGGCAAAACTAGCAAAGGTCAAATTTGTGGCAATGCATATAAATCATCAAAACGTGATATTCTGAGGAAATATGTCATGCTGCATAGCAAAACAAAGCTTAGCAAAAAGCATTGTCAAATAGTGATAAATATTCTAGTTTCCCTTTCGTATTAACTTGCTATGTCACAAAATGTAACAACTTGAATAGATTGCACAAAATGTGACTTTATTTTTTATGCGTTTGAATTAACCCTTTCACGATGAAGTCGGCCAAAGCCGGTCTCTGTAGTGGTCTTATGGAATGTCCATTTGCAGGACAAGAGAAGACTATTTTAGAAAATTTACCACTGGAATGACTGGCTCGATAACCGAGCCAGTCATTCCAGTGGTAAATTTTCATAAATAATATTCTCTTGGCCTGCAAATGGACAGTCAATAAATAAATATTTTAATTTCTTGAACAAATTTAGTCATTAAAGGGTTAATAGGTCACATTTTACGCATTTAATCAAAATCAAGAGCAAAATAGCAGAGATTCCAAATGGGAGCATCGCCTACTAGACATTGGCAAAGGAAAATGCCTATTTATCTGAGCTGTTTCAAAGACCAATTCCAAAACCACATTTTATATCAAAGAAAAGCACCCTTAAATTCGTACTTGCCTATGGCAGAGAACAGGTCAACTTCTCTGCCGGTCAGTGTGATAACCATTAGCCTATCAAATACCGATGTAGTCTCTTTTAACGCCACAGTTTGTGTCTTTGATTTAGATCGTTCTTTGTTATCTCACGTGTGTAGCACATCAGCTCTAAATGTGTTGTTGGTGCCCACAGACTAACATGGCCATGGAGAAAAGCTGTCACATATTCTTCAACCATTTGATGCCCAAGTTCATCTATGTGCAGGATGTCGTGTGCTTCGTCCTTTTGGTAATACAACATATAACACTAGATAGGATAGAATTTCATTGTCTTCTACATTAAAGTGGTTGCAGTAAGACAAGATAGTGCTCTTTAGCTTCTTTACCATATGAGCCACATTTAGTAGCCCATGCTGCAGACGACTTGCACGATCTCCAAGAAACTGCGACTTATACGCTTTGGCTTATTCCCGCTAATTCTGGTCCAGTTGGAAACAATCTGTGTATTGTGATGGGATCGGAAGATATGCCAATCAGTCATCTGTTTTCATTCATGGCTTTGTTTTGTATTTTACATGCATGGTTTGCGTAGATACCATTACACTGTTGCATGTGACTATTAACTGCAATAGCTATGGATGTTTCTTATATATTGATGGACTGTTAATGCTAATCCTAAGACACATAGATTTTCTTTATCCCTTTGGCGTTCTGAATGTAGTTTCATCAGTATTATGAGTGTGAGTCATTTGTCTGTAAGATTTCTAAGTGTACATAATATTCTGACATATTGTTATGACATTACGATCTAAATCTTTTTCGGGAAGACTTTTATCTACCTCCATGTCAGGTCCAGTGATTATCCATACTAATTAGCACGCAGAGCAATGGAGGTAGGTTACATTCATCACTAGTAACCTGTATATCTGGCATTTTACAATTCCCAGCTCTGAATATTTTTATATTCTTTCTGATTATACTAACACATGTACAAATGCATTCTGTTCCCTTTCGAATGGCATTGCCTGTGTTAATTAAACGATTGCCCATCTCTTGCTGCCAAGCGTCTAGCGAGAAGAAAAGAGCAGGTTTATTTAAAGGAGATTGTCACACAGTCTCTAGATGAGGTAACTCCTGCATGCTACGATTTCCTAACCATTTGTCATTGTATGTTGAGACATGAAATTCAAGAGGGTCACCTAAAAGACTATACATACTTATAGTGTCTACAATTGAGAGATAAGCTTTATTCGAAGTCTGGAAATCAATCATAGGAATAAGTTCAACACAAGCTGTAATTTGTTCTTGACTCTGTTGTGATGTTTCCGTAGATACATTTATAGCTGACTCAGATGCCTTTTCATTTTGTTACATAATTTAAGTAAAATAACAAGGTAATATGAAATGGAAAATGAAATATTTAAAATTATTTGACAATGCTTTTTGATAAGCTTTACTTTGATATGCGGCATGACATATTTCAACCTAATATTATAACGATGGTCACATTTTGAGGATTTACACGCATTGCCAACACTTTGATCTTTTTATACCAGTTAACGATGAAATAACATATACATTGCATTTCTGACAATACATTTCAGTGAGATTTAATTTGATATGCAGCATGCCATAGTTTCGTTGGTAACTAACACGTCCACAGCAAGAACTCTGATATTATGTCGAAAGTGACCTCTATTGACCTCTAAATGATCGCGATACCTTTCAGAAAAAATAAAATCATAAATTGTTGGATTCGTCGTAACCAATAACTTGCAAATATGTATATTTTCTGAAATCAACAAAAGGTGCTCGAACGGAATTACACAGTGAGCCTGACTATGCTGTTCGTGGAACAATATGATGGTTGATTCTATTTCCTGACGCAGGTTGAAAGTAATGGTATGTGCCGGATTCGGCACTTGGTTGACTCTGCGACTGTTAGTGCTTATTAAATGACGACGACGATGACGACGACGACGACGATAATTGGCTGGTTGGTTGTGCGGCATGGAGTAGAGTAGTAAGAGAAGCAAGATTATGAGGAGCCGGAAGAGGCTGGGGGAGGGGAGTAGAAAGTGGAGGAGGAGGAGGACGAGGCGGTGTATATGGAGGTGGAGGGGTGTAGATTAAAAGGAAATGATGACAATGATGACGATGATTGGGACTAAGATAATTATGGCTATTTTGAGTAGGGTAAACTGCCAGTAGCATCCCTCACAGAAGGGGTCGCCGCCCCATGGAGTGGTACCGTGGTGACGTGGTGTTGTTAATAAACTCTAACTTTCAGCGGTTTCAGGTACTGAGCTACTACTTAAATTCTTCGAAAATTTGAAATTATGGCCTAGCTAAGCTTCTGTGAGCCCATTCTTCTCAATGCGTGGTGTGGGTCAACACGAGTCAGCACCTGGTAGTAGATGTTCAAATGGACATTCCCACTGAATATCATAATAATTGGTGCCTTTTGGGAGAAGCTGCGTAAATGGATATGATAGTGCAGAAGGAGCTGGGGTGAGGGGTGGTGTCAGGTGGAGCTGGTGGACTGCAGGAGGTAGTGTGTGTGTGTGCGTGCGTGCGTGGGTGCACGCGCGCGCGCGTGTGTGTGTGTGTGTCCTGAAATCATGCAAAAATATACACATCACCAGTTCATTTAAAAAAAAGATTTTTAAAGTTTAAAATGTTGACATCAGATAGGTGGGAGTTAACAAGATTTGATCGTATAACGATATTATGGTATACATACCGATTAGAATTCATCAGTTAGAAAACTACTGTGTTACTCAATACTCATAAATTCTTATGTGTCACTTTCGCTATCGTAAGCTTTACAGAATAATACGAAACAATTGGAATTTCTGCTCCTTAGAGAAGAAGACCGTTTACAACCGTCAACTCTCTACCAAATTTGAAATTTCAATTAAGTAGTAATAAAACTTACCAAATTAGACGATTTCATTTGACATAATATACGCTTTCTGCCAGTCGAATAATAAGCAATAAAGTTACCTTAACGAATAAGAATTTATGAGACAGACAGTAGTTTTCGTTTGGTTATATCACATGATTAAACCATAAATAAATAGTCGCTTGATTTCAGCCAGCTGGCCCAGCCATATGTTTGCGTGTGAAAACACTAGGATGACATCATATTTAAGCTAATTTCAGTCGGAACTAGGTGAACACTTCTTGCGAGGGCCCCAAGACATAGCGTCTAAAGCTGCGTTTACCTGGCACGTGTGGTGCGGAACGCGGAACGGAAAGCGGGTCTGCGGAATGCGGGTAAAATATCGCGTTTACCATTTACCTGCACGCAGTATCATTGCGTTATTTTATTGCATTTTTATTGGTGATATTGTGATATTTCTATCAAATTTCTTTCAAAAACAACAACAAATTTTTTTACGCTTTGATATCTAGCTTTCCACTGAGACCATTACGACATGTTTATGTACGGCAGCGAGAGACGTAGATCCAAAATGGGCGGATACTGACGACTAGATTCAAATGATACCTTGGCCTAATATAACAATATGTAATTATAATATTACTGATTTCCTAATTTTTTCGACAAATTAGTTCTTATAATTTTAGACGATGCATCAGCTTTAACTACCTGGATTGCCCTTTCGTTGCTAGGTTACACGTGCCCTATCCCGCAACGGAATCTTTTCCGTCCGGAAAAATCACTACACCGAGCGATCGGTTTTTTCGCATCCAGCTGTGCCACGTTCCGCATACCGTTTACCGCGTGCAGGTAAATGGATGAAGGAAAATAGTAAGGCGCGAACTGAAGTATATTCCGCGTTCCGTTTCCGCAACCTGCTTTTCGTATTCCGCGTGCCAGGTAAACTCAGCTTAAAGCATCACTCAGCCTGCCAATTTTGGGGCCTCATGCACATGCAGCCAGTATTATTGGATAAACCTCTGGTTTAAAATAGAAAATTCGAAAGAAAGATGTGTTAGAGCTGACAGACCTATATTAGGATTGGAAGCTGAACTAAATAAAATGGCTGTATTTAACTTTAGAAATATGTTTAACATTTTCTCTCTATAGGTGCGGGTCCCCCGAAGGTGTGGGTCCCGTAGTATCCGCTGCATTTGCTACTAGGCTAATACGGCACTTGAGTCTAGTATTCCATGTGCCCGCACACCGCATACCCAATCCGTATGTACGCAGTCGGGATGTACGCAATCCGCATGTACGCAATCCGTTAGCGCATCAGTTATCCGTTTTTCCCGATTCCATGCATGCGTTTAAGGTCCGCCAGTCGTATACGATTTTGGATCCGTTTAGTCACCCGTTAAAAATTCAAATATTTAAGCGTGATAATTTAAATAAATCGTGCATTCTACTTTGATCTCGAAAGCTGTAAAGATGCCCACTACACTATCAAAAATTCTAATGTTAAAATGCGATCTAGATTAAGACGACCTGCTGATGTTAGCTTCGGCCTATCGACATCGAAAGTAAACTCACTCAGAAAAGAAAACATAGATGGTGGGCAGATAGGGTAATCTTCTTCAGAAACGGAAGATGCATGGATGTTATTACCACCTAGTCAGATAGTTAGAACTGGACGCAGAACGGTTTCAGAATAGAGGTCTATGTTGACGCCATGCACGAAAACCCAGCTCCGTTTTCCAAGGAGGATTCATAACGGAGTCCGTTTACGGATTGCATATGCGGATAAAAAACCGGATACATGGAATCGTGGCTTTGCCATTGAATGCTTTTCTGACCGTCGTCCGAATATAGCTTGCCCCGAAATTGACATCTGTATGACACTAAACAATGGTTTAATGGTAAACTATGGCTAAGCTCAATCTCAGGTTAGCTAACATAGGCTTAATTAAGCTACCTTTCAAGGACACTGATTTTGTTCAACCACAAACACTGGTTTTACTCAACTAAGGCGGTGTTCACATTGGAGTGCTAATCTGAAGTTACTCCGATCGAACGCAAATATTCGTTTATTTGTCATAACATGTGTAAGCGTAAGGAAAAGGAAAATGTATGGTCGATTGGGCTTCCTTCGGAAGTGTAGCTTAAATTAGTGTAAGGTCGCACGCCCTTTATGCATATAGGCCCTGGACTTTAAAGGTATTATTGTGTGAGTAAAACCGGTTATAATTTTGAGAATGTCCAGGCAATCGTAATTGTAACAATGTCTAGTAATCTATATGAGATAATAGGGTTCAAGTTCAAGAACTTGATACGTCTAGAAAATACTATTCAGGCGATATATACCTAATTTGATAATATTTTCTAAATGTCCCTGAGAATATCCGTATTTGTCATACAGTCAAAGAAAGATAGATTGTGTCATCAGGGCTGGATTTAGAACTGGGCATACTGGACAGTTGAACAAGGACCTCCAACAATACCAAATTAGAAGATGTCTATCTTGACATCAAGAATTAGTGTTGTTCTGGGAAGACAAATTTTGAATGCGCAAGAAGTGTTCAGTGAGAATTATTGTGAAAAGATGATTTTAAAATTTCATGGCAACCGTTTAACAAGCGGTTGCCTATGCAAATAATGACGTAATTTATCAGTCAAAATGTAGGGAATGACAGCGCCTCCTCTCACATAGACAGTGGGTGGGTTCGACTGTCCTCCCCGATATAATAGAAAATTAGATGCTCTGAGGAGCCATTAAATGGCTTCTCAGAGTGCCCATTTAATGCTCAATTTTCTTCGAGGGATGACCCCCGCCCCCGATTCCCGTCTATGCGAGGGGTTACCTCCTCCTAGGATCTCCCCCAATTACAGCCCACGGCATCCACCGTAATAAATCCGGCCCTGTGCGTGATTCAAAATAGAGGGTACGGAAGTCTAATTCAATGACTGCTTTAGTGGCATGTAGTGAAAATCAATATGGCGACTGCTGAATTCCTTTTTTCGATACTTTGGTATATTTAACTATACACCTGTGCAAAAGTTAAGCACCACCCTATTTTTACGCACATGCGAGGGTATATTCATGTGCTATGAAGAAAGCAATAGCATAAACATTTATGTACCCATCCATCTTAGTGCAAGAGGTAATAATGCAACTAGAGGAATGCTGATTATGATGGTGGGGAAACACTGTATGTTTTTGTTTGAACTTGAAAACTAGGCCTGAATATGGTTACGTTGACACAACTGACAACTATTGCCCTACAGTTGACACACGTGGCTAGATTGTCATTAATGGTGTCTGAAAACGAAGTTTAACATCTGTGCACGAGTTTGAGACTGTCATTATTAATACCGGGTATATCCACCTTGTGCCTGGATGACGGCCTGGACACGACGTCTCATGCTGGTCACCAACCGACTGATACGCCATTGTGGTATTCGTTGCCATTCAAGATGGAGTGCGTCTGCTAATTCCTGTAGGTTCTGCACAGGAGGATCCCTCCTTCTCACCATGTTTCCCAGAATGTCCCAGATATGCTCAATAGGGTTCATGTCAGGGCTCCTTGCTGGCCATGGTAGGGTTTCGATGGCATTCTGGCGGAGGTATTCATGCACAGCTCTAGCACGATGTGGTCGGGCGTTGTCATCCATGAATATAGGGTGGGTTCCAGGTGCATGATTTACAAAATGAGGGACCACAACTCTATCCAGTATTGAATCTTGATATCTTTGTCCATTTAGTGTTCCAGGTACAGTCAACAGATCCAGCTTACAATCAAATGAGATGCACCCCCATATCATAACGGAACCTCCACCAAATGGAACTTCTTCCATGATGTTACGTTGGTCGTACGCCGTGTGTCTGGACCTCCATACACGAGTTCGACCATCTGTGGCATGAAGCAGGAACCGACTTTCATCGGACCAGTGTACCCGTCTCCAGGATCTCATGTTCCAGTGTCTTCTTTCGTTGCACCACCTCAGACGCTCCTCTTTGTGGTGTGCAGTGAGGAGAGGACGTCTGACAGGTCTCCTAGCTTTCATGCATACAGTCTCCTTTTGACGGTAGACATTGACACTCTATTGCGCGTTTCCCATTGCTGGCTGAGCACTCTGCTGTTGGTGAATGGAGATCTCCTAACAAGGCGTACTAGGGCTCGATCATCACGGGCAGTAGTCTTCTTCGGTCTTCCAGATCTAGGCCTGTCCTTCACCTCGTTAGTTTGCCCATGTTTGGCAATCAAACGACTGATTACAGTATGGTTAATGTTCAGCTGTCTGCCAATCTCTCTGCATGACATACCAGTGGTATGCATGCCTATGATTTGCCATTTCACACGATCACTTAACCTTCGTCTTGCCATAGCGGTTCACAATCAAGAGCTAATTCTCTCTGTACAAATAAACCACGGTCATGAACACAAAATTCCTAATCTTGTCGCCTAAATCTGTATGTAATGTTCTACACCTCAAACTGGACTTTTACATAACTGAACACGTGTGCTGTTTCCCGCCACGCACGGACATCAAGCGGCGTGAAGTCATGCATGCATGTGCATTTCGTACTTGGATTTATGTCAGCTAACGCGGGGACAAAAAGTATGGCAGCCTAGTTGTACCATCATGTTTCTACGTTCTATTGTTTTTGCTGGTGCTTAACTTTTGCACAGGTGTATATATAGAATTTTATTTCATTTATTTTATTTATGTTCATAGCAACCAACTAAATACTTGGAATTTTGCGATTAAAACTGCTCTATATACAGGTTTTCAGGTGTGCCGAGATAGAATATCACACTTTCTAAAGTGTCCAACTATTTGTGTAGCAACCAGGCTGCTCTCCATAGCAACCAAGATGCTCCCCATAGCAAGCAAGTAACTAGTGGGAATTTCGTGAATAAAATGGCTCTATATAGCTTTTCAGGTATGCAGAGTTTGACATTGACACTCTAAAGAGTGATCAGGTAAGGTTCTCATCTTAGCGACCAGGATGCTAGTTGATTGACCCCTGGTGCATCACCGCTTGTGGCTATATTATTATTATTATTATTATTATTATTATTATTATTATTATTATTATTATTATTATTATTATTATTATTATTATTATTTTTCAGATATAGTGTCTTATGGCACTAAATACGTAACTGTGTGTCAAGATACACACATTGGCTATGATCCAGTAACCAGAGGGACAATAGAGATTCTTTCCACAGCAGACGTTGTGGCTGGTATTTTAAAATCATGTTTAACTCAATCGGAGCTGTTAAAGCAAAATAATTTAGCGGTATCAAAACCGAGCTCTTATACTATCAATACCGAAAGCAAAGTCATCCAGCAAGGCAACGAGCATAATGTCACTCATGAACTATACGCTAACTCAAGCAGCGATAACCCGAGTGTTGTGAATAGTAAAACTAGTCATATTACCAAATACGGTATAAAAAGTAGCGCAGACACCAATCCTAAAGCTAGTGTTATTCTGATGCAGAAAGATGGTGTTATCGCTGACAGACCTCACTGTGATGGTGATGGTGCCAATAATACCAACGAAGCTACTGAAGAATCACAGCTATATGTCAACTTTGGCACGATATGTAGCGGCGGTCTAGATAGAGCATCTAACATTGAATCAAGTAAGAATGACGGTTACAATTACAGGAGGAGGAGGAGTAGTGAAGGCAGTGTACTACTGGGCAAAGTAGGTAACAGCGAGTTTTTTAATACGGCTACAGAGGCCAGGGATACCGTTAAGCATCAAGCCAGTCGTCGTTATGGAAATGTTATCGGAGAATGATGAATGAAACAGTGCCCAGCTGGCATGCAATGACTTGCACAGCATGTGCAGATACATTCACACATAAGAGACATTCATTATACATGGTGAGGTTATCAACTTTGTTAGAATATCAATCGAAGATTATATGTCCTGTTGCCTGCCCAAAGTTCGTTTATTAATTTTATAATCATTGTCATTAATTAATGTTGAATTACTCAGTATGAACTTTGTTGGATTGTATTATTATGTCAGCGTATTTACTAGTATTTCATGCCCTAGCCTGTGTCAGTATTGTTTGAGATTATCTTTGATCTGGCTGAGAATCCTGTTATCTCCCCTGGCTATATTAATAGATAGAAGTAGGAATATAGGCGATCAAAATGGCGATCAAAATCCAAATTGTAATAAATAGCGTGGCTAAGCCCATCATGAACTTTTAAAAGTTCGTCAGTTGTGCGAATTTAATGTCTTCAATATTTCATAAACATTCTGCTGAATATTTTGAAACTAATTTGATTGGGCGCTGTTGCTGCCATAGGCTTTTGAAATAAGATTTTGAAAATTAAGGATTCAAAGTATATAAATCTATCCCAACATGCGTAAAGCATGGGCGGAGCTTAGCTAGAAATGGACGGGGCATAGCTAAAAGTGGGTTCATCCATTAATTTGTTAACAATTAGATAGAATGTCACTCTGAAATCCACCAGCCACGTCCAAGGAAATATACGGTAGACAAATAGGCAGCAACCCAAGTCAAATTAGTTTTTAAATATTCAACAGCTTACCTACATAGTTACCTTGAAATTGGGATTTGGGGAATTCATAGTTCTAGCATATAGCTAGAAATGGGTGCTTATATTGACCTGAAAGATGTCTGGTACCAACGCATGAACGATGTCCATACAATTTGATTTAGTTTAACTAGGACTAGTCAGTTATGAATCAATGATTCCAGTGAATCTTCGGGTGGAGCAAGGTGGTGAGAACTGAACAATTAATATTCAATCTAGTAGTAGATAGGCAAAGAGGTGGGCGCAATGGACCTTTCCCGTTTATCCAGCAATCAAATGACGTGATAATCAACTACATGACGTGTAGGCTGACTTCATAATCAATGACGTCATGAATGACTTTGTTCGTCATGGACGCATTATTGATGATGGACTAAGCGTCGTTGTACGAATTGAATGGCTTTACTATTTAATAAACAGTCTTTAATGTTTTGAAACTAATTTAACTGAGCACTGCTGCTGCCATAGGCAGAAACAGCACCCAATCAAATTAGTTTCAAAATATTCAACAGCTAACCCGTATAGCTTTCTTGAAATTGATAGTCAGGGAGCGAACGATCCCAACACTGACGAAGTGTGGGTGGTGCTTAGCTAGAGATAGGCGTGGCATAGCTAAAACTGGATTCCTCCATTCTGGTTGGCCAAGAGTAGGTCACGTGACCTGTGAGACCATCTTATTTGCATATTAGGCCCCGCTCTTTCCCTGGCCTAATATGCAAAGGAGATGACGTTACAGGCATGTGACCCACTCTCGACTAATCAGAATTGCATCCACCCTGCCAGTTGGCTTTTGGGATGTAGACCTATTGATGATTTACAGGTGTACAAAAATACTCAAATCTGATTGGTCGATGATTTCTGGCTGGAAAATCTGGGCGTGACCTAATCAGCTCTAGACCAATCAGAACTGCGCATATAGCCCCGCTGCATGTAGATCTATTGACGTGTTCTGATGATTGACAGGTGCAACGACACAAAATATGTCAAAGTAGAGTTAAGTAGTTTTTTGAGATACAGCTCCTGAACCCCAACCCCACATGTGTTTGGATGAACGTTCCCATTATCTCTTCAGCCAGGAATGAATATGTCCGGACACGTTATAAGTCATACACATTCAGCAACACCTAACCTCACGACCTTCCACCCATGCGTTTGGATTCGCCTACTCGTTGTCTCTTCAGCCAGGAAAATAGATCTACGTCCTGAAGAATTGATTAACTGCATACAGATTGAATGTTAAAGTGTTTAGCGCATGGGTGTGATCTTCATTCAATAACAATAATCTACCCGTCCGATTGTCTCTTAAACCTAGAACAATAGATCTATGTACTGAAGAAGCGATTAACACCATACAGATTGAATGTTAGGACTTTTACCGCTTAGGTGCAATCTTCATTCAGGAACAATAGATTTATCATTCCAATTGTCTCTTCAGCCAGGAACAATAGATATATGTCTCTTTATCAAGGAACAATATATCTATGTACCCACCCCTAATCTCCCATTGTTACACCTGTCAATCATCACAACACATCGATAGATCTGCATGCCGGACGGAGGCAGTGCTATAGGCACAATTCTGATTTGGCGAGAGCTGATCACATGAACTCTTTTGACAACGTCCCCATTTCCCCCAGTAAAAACCATTGACCAATCAGATTTGAGTATTTTTGTACACCTGTTAGTCTTCAAAAGATCTACATCCCAAAAACTGGCTGGGCGCAATTTTAATTGGTCGAGCGCGGACGTCATCTCATTTGCATATTATGCCCCCCCCCCCCCCCCCACCACCAACCCACCCAAATTAAATGGCAATGACCAACTCTTGACCAATCAGAATTGCGCGCACACCCTTGCCTATCTAATGCTAGATTGAATATCAATTGTTCAGTATTTACCATTTTGTTTCACCCGAAGATTAACTGTAATTAATGATTCATAGCTGAAGTCTTAGTTAAATTAAATCAAAGTTTATAGGCACCAGTCATGTGTTGGTACCAGACATCTTTCAGGTCAATATAGGCACCCATTTCTAGCTATGCTCCGTACATTTCTAGCTAAGCTCCGTACATTTCTAGCTAAGCTCCGCTCACCTTTTGGCATGTTGGGATCGAGTTATGTACTTCGAACAATGAATTCCCCAAATTACAATTTCAAGGTAACTATCTAGGTAAGCTGTTCTATATTTTCAACCTAATTGGACTGTGTTGATGCAATTTATCAAACACATACAATTCATGCAATTGACGGACCTTTCTACCTAAATGACGGAATTATAATACGCCATTATGACTGTGACGTCAACCTGTATGTTGCATAATTGATTAAGACGTTATATACTTGAGCGACAGATGGAATACTTCCATTGAATGATATGTTTGATCTTTGTCAATGCTTCAATCCAACTGTGCTTGATTATTGAAGCTAAATCAAATTTAATGTATTCGATCTTTTTATCTACCATATATATATTTCCTTGGACCTGGCTGGTGGATTTCAGAGTGACATTCTATCTGAATGGTTAACAAATTAATGGATGAACCCACTTTTATCTATGCCCGTCCATTTCTAGCTAAGCACCACCCATGCTGTGTGCGTGTTTGGACCGATTTATATACGTTGAGTCCCAAATTCCCAGAATCCCATTTTCAAATTAACTAGGCAGGTGAGCTGTTGAATATTTTGACACTATTGTTGCCTGTTATATAGTAAAGACATACAATTCGAACAACTGGCTGGCTTATAAAAGTTCATGATGTCATATACTTGAGTGACAAATTGGATTCTTCCATTGAGTCAATTGCTAATTATTGATGATGTCATAGCAGTTTAAATCCGTCAGTGGTATTTCCTGGTTAAGCGGTTAACTCATAGATATCATATATACTGGCTAGATTGCTAATGACCCTCTCAAAAGTGACAACTGCTCCAACTTAAAGTGTGACTTATATAGAATAGGATTATTTCCCACACCTAACTGCTTTTGTAAGACAGGAGTAGAAGATGCAAATCACTTTCTTTTAAAATGTCCTTACTACACTATACAAATACAAAGTTATTACAACAACTACATCTGTATATTCCTTTGACGAGTTACTTGCTATGCAAAGGAAATACATCTCTATCCGTCCAGGAAAATGAATACATCTTCAAACAAGTTCAAAATTATATTCAAGCTACTGGCAGATTTTAACCTCATATATGTTCCCAACGTTTGATATGCTGTAGGAATAGTCCGTATTTTTATTGTCATGGTTACATGGTTAGGATACAAATGACTGTATAGATATACTATATACTTTAAATTTTTGCTTCCGCTGTCGTTACTGTTAAATGTTTATGATAGAAATGACTGCATAGATGTGCTATATACTGTAATGCTTTATTTCCGCTGTCTTTACTGTGTATATAGTTCTTACCGTACTCACAATTAATGTATTACTCTCCTATTGCTTTTCGAGCCATCCACGATAATGCGATGTCGCAGACGACGACGACGACGACGACGATGATGATGACGACAGGAGAGGGGATGATGGGGATGCAATAAAGGCTCGATAAACCGTTAATCTCCTCAAACTTTTCGTTCCAAGTTATAAGGAGGTTAAAAGTTCAGATTTACCTAAATACACAGGAGGGGAGCCATTTTGAATGTGTGGGGTGGGCGGGGTTGGAGGTGACTGGGTCTCATTTCTCGTTTCTGTTTCGTTTTTCGTGTAAGAAACGAGAAGAGAAGACCTGGTGAAAGCATGGTGGGAGTTGAGAGGAAGGGTTGGGGTGGGTAAACGGGGGTAAATGACGACGGTCTGGAATAACCATGAATATGGTCTGTTAATTCAATTATTCGTATTGTTTAATCTATTATATTAATGGCTAACTGCTATCCGACAATGACAGTGTTTGAAGGAGCTGTTCTTTACTTTCCTATTCTTTTTTAATCTGTTTACATCGTTTTTCTCCCCTACATCTCTCTCTCTCTCTCTCTCTCTCTCTCTCTCTCTCTCTCTCTCTCTCTCTCTCTCACCTCTTAATTTATTGTTTCTCTCTCACCTCGGTTTAGTGTTCTAAATCATTGGCTGCTTATAATAATTCTGTAGGGAGAGGGAAAATCTAAGTTGTAAGAACTTGTGCCCGATCCCATTGTGCAATTGTTACAATAAAATATGTTTAAATCAAATCAAATCAAAAGTGACATTGCAGAGTTCAGTATTTTCTCACCGGATGTACATGTATAGTCTCCAAAATAATATGTTTTCGTTGCTAAACCTATTACGTAGTTGAATAACCTGTCAGATCAATTTATCCAATACAATTTTATTTCTGATAAAAATATGCAAATATTTGTCTGTTCAATTTCTCTTCAAATTATCAAAAGATAATTTAGTCATTTGTAAAGGCTATTATGTGCAGCTGATCGTCTGCGTCAGCGAGTCAGTGAATACCCGGT
The DNA here is from genome assembly GCA_034401795.1 of Chaetoderma sp. LZ-2023a. NCBI lineage: Eukaryota > Metazoa > Mollusca > Caudofoveata > Chaetodermatida > Chaetodermatidae > Chaetoderma > Chaetoderma sp. LZ-2023a. The sequence continues at coordinate 64,185,799 of CM067373.1, forward strand.
CATGCGTAATTGTGATTTACTGAACTGGCATCACCGGCGGTCGGGACAACTAGCCCCATAGTGAGGGTATGCGCATGAGCCATCTAGCCAGTATATACGATATCTATGGGTTACCTACATAGTGGTTGATATAAGTATTAAATTTGTCATCTACAGCGTTCATAATGCTCGTTATTGTGCTTGGTGTTGGATATTGATTTCCGAGTTTTATTTCATTGAGAAAATATTATGATTTTTAATACTAAGTTATAATGGAAGGTTTATTTATTAGTTATTCATTACATGCCACTATTTATCAACGCTGAGTTATGATCGATAACAAGGCCGGGTTTAGTACTGCGGAGGCATAACGGGGGAAGAGTCTGGAGGGGTGTTCCTCTCCTATATGGTGGGTGTCCGGGCCCCTCTCCCCACACACTCACTACGGAGAAATTGAAAATTAGATTAAATTGGACGAGGTAGGGTGGTCCGGGGTTCGCCCCCCGGAGAAATTTGGGTACTCCGAGAAGCCATTTAACCCGGACCACCCTACTTAGTCTATCGGAGAAGCACACGCTGCCATTTCCTGCAAATAACATCATTATTTTTCTTCGACTGTTGTCATTGGGCCCAATTTTCAATAAAATTTAGACAGAAATTTAACAATCCTCTTATCACACTAATTCTCACTGATCACTCCTCCTTGCGCGTTGTAATTGTGTCGTCACAGAGCACAACACCACTTTTTGGTGGAGGCCCCAAGTAGCAATTTTCAAATTTGACTTTGGTGAAGTCCCCTGGGCAGCTGTCCAGTTTTCTCACTCCTAAATCCGGCACTGATCGATAAGTTAATCAATAAAATCAATCTTACCTTTTTATTGTAAGTTTCATTCGAACACGATTATCAGATTGATTGACTATTACTCTAGGCTTATATAATCCACGATAAAGCAGCTTACTGGGTTCGTACGATACTGGACAAGTACTGGGCCAATACGGCCCAGTATTGGCCCACTATCGGCCCAGTAACATGCACTATCAGGGATATACATGTCAGGTGTCAGATCACTATTATTCGAAATTTAATAATGTCTAATAAATAACAAATATTTTATAAATTTAATAATATCAATATCAGTAATATCAATATCAGTGATATTTCATTATCAGTATCAAAATACAGTTTGAGAGAACATGAAATGAATAAATTATTATTTAATCAGTCTTTGTCAAATCTTAATAGTATTAACCCTTGCACGGCCGAATCACGAGATTCTATAGAACTGCCATATACATCACATTTTATTCATATGATGGACACTATCTAAGATAAGCATACAATCCTTATAGATTTTACAGTCCATCTGAAAATTAATTCACATTGTATTCGGTATACTTTAATTCCTCTAGTACATTAATATATGTTTTCTACAGGATATGACCTTTGACCTCGTTGGTAGTTAATTCAGTTACTGTTATATTGTGGCAATCACTCTGATTAATGGTCAGTAATTAACTACCGCGGGATATACTACTTACTCTGACCTGATATTGTTGAAACAGTCATTCCTGAAATAACATTACGGCTCTATTGGTATCAATATGAGCCATGCCAGGATTACTAGTTTCTGTTTCAGTTTATTTACACCCATATAACAAAGTGGCAAATGGGGAACAATGATTTTACAGGATTTACACGTTATGGCGGCTAGACATTGTGGTAATTAACATCATCTTAGTCATAATTCATCAATTGCATTATTGTCATTTATATTAACAGTATCGTCACATTCATCCGTACTATCATTGACACTAATTAACCCTTTTATGACCCGGCCGGTCGTAACCGACCTCTGCAGTGGTAATGAGGAGTGTCCATTTGTTGGTCAGGAGAAGACGATCGCCAAAAATCCATCGCCTAAATGACTGGCTCCGTGTCCGAGCCAGACATTCCAGTAGTAGATTTCTCAACAATAGTCCTCGCCGGTCCGTAAACGGACACTCGATGTGTACAGATGTTGCTTTTCTTGACCACACATTTAGACATTGAAAAGGCTAATGATTATATTTAACACGCCACGTTTTCGTCGTCGCGTCGTCGTCATCGTGGTCTTGATTTGTGTTCTCTTGCATTTGGGTACTTATTTGTAAGCGTGAGTTGGTGTCGGTACTATGTATAGGGTTCGTCAACGTTGGAACTGTTTATTGATTATGTCAATCATGTGGCATAGTTTTATTAGCAGATTTTTGCTCTTGGTTGAGAATAGTTAAAAAGATTAGGAAGTTTGGTCTATTACAATAATATTTAGGCAGGATTTCTAGTCGTTTATCTTTCAAAAAATCGCAAATAAAAATGTAATGGAATTCGTCTCCCATTTCGTTATGATTGCAAAGAGGGCTCATTCTTTCTTCTCTGGCGATTCTTTCCCATCGTCCCTTTTCTATTGGAAGTCGATGATAAAATTCTGTTGCGATCATTTAGCTTTATAAGGTAGTCTTCCCGTTCCCAATTTGGCTTAAAACAGTAATATATTTTCCCCTTCCAGGAATTGCTCACCTGTGTTTGCCATGTTTGGATATATTGGTCTTCAAGGCCTTTCGTTATTCTTATTTTTATTTCATTAAAGTTATTTATTACTTGATTTGTCCATAGGTAACTGTGTCCTGTCGTGTCTAGTATTGTTTTATGGAGTTTAGCCACCCGTACTGCGCGCCGTTGTTTCGATTATCTAATAGAATATGGGTGCATAATCTGAATGCAAATTTTGTTTGTTTTCCTGAAATAAACTTAAGTCAATATGTTATCATGCGGTTTCTTATTACTATTTGAATTGAAATTTCTCCGAGCTCGCCATTTATCATACACTTCGGTGTACTCTTTTTAACCGTTAGAACATATCGTAGAAAGTCTAGATTTACTTTCTCTAGTAAGCTGCAATTTTCTATTCCTATGATTCAGCCCCATATATAGTAGAATCGGCTCGATCATTTAATGATACAATTTAACGTAGCAGTCAATTGGTAAGTCCAGTTCTCTGGCGCGACAATGCAGTGTGAACGTGGCTTTGCGAGCTTGTTCTGATATGTTTTTTTCAGCTAGGAGGAGACGACTATTATAAGAAAAGTGTATCCCGAGATATTTGTAGCTATCCACTATTTCTAGCTCTTTCGCCTTTAAATAGAACTTTAATTTGCTATAGTATCTTTTTGTGCTGCCAAAAAAACATGACTTTTGTTTTGTCTATATTAATCTTAAGTTTCCATATATCGCAGTATTCGTCAAAAGTGTTTAGGATTTCCTGTAGGCCATGTGTGTTGTTTGCTAACATAGCTGTGCCATCAGCATACAGCAGGACTAATAAAGTGAGTAAGATGTTTAATTCGTCTTCCTCATTTCGCAGCTCAATTTGCTTACATTGAAGTGCTCTATCTAATCATTAAGGTAAATTGCGAGTAATATAGGTAAATGATTCTCTCCCTGTCGGACTCCTATTATACAGGTAAATGGTTGTGATAGCGCATTATTGAATTTAACTGCCGACTTTATGTTATTGTACATCCTTTTAATAACATTAAAGATTTTACCTGTAATGTTATGTTAGTTCGGTAGTTCGGCGTTAATCTTTTTAAAAAGACATTTGTGTTTATCCGATTTGAAAAAAAAATTACACAGATGTAATCTATGGGATGCCTAGGACTAGTCTGCATCAAAATTATATTGATTTTATAATTTTTGTCATACTTTTATCATGTTTGAACATAGAATATTTTATGTGTCAAGAGTTATCTTTCTTGGTTGTGTTAAGGTTTTTTTAAAACGGCATTTTCACCCACAAGGGGGTTATCCGATAAAAAAACCCACACTTCACTGATTTGTTCTATACGTCCAAAAGAAATCGACTTTCAAAATTGTTTCCGGTTTTTTTCGGCGTTTGAACTTTGATTATTTTAGTGCTCATTTGCATGCAGATTATATCCTAGTTATGCTTCTTGGCTGTGTTAAAGTTTTTTCAAATGACATTTACACCCACAAGAGGATGGGCGATTTGAATAAAACTTCACAGATTTGTTCAATACGACGCTTAGGACTACTCCACATCAAATGAAAATCGACTTTGACATTTTCTCCGGATTTTTTCACCGTTTGAACTTTGATTATTTTAAAGGATAACTAATCTGAACTCTTGATAGCTATTCAGGTGATCTAATATGCCAGTCATAAACTATGCAGGTAATGTTAAGCTTTTCATCATGCCGCTAAAGAGAGATATTCAGGCTTTAGTAGCTAAATGTTGCTACATTTCTACAGCCCGTGATGGCTGTCATGATTTACTTTCCAACCAATCAAAAAAATCCTAGCTCGCCTGCTTCGGGATATAACTCGGTCATAGAGGCGCCAGCTATAGTTTGGCAGTGTGGTATAAAAGCAATCACACAGGTAAGCGGTTGAATATTTTGAAAGTAATTTGACTGGAAGTTGTTGCTAACATAGGCAGCAACCACTTCCAGTCAAATTACTTTCAAAATATTCAACGAGATGGATATTACATAATAAAGATTGTAATGCATTGGCACTTACATGACAACGCACACTATCGCTTGAGGAGACAAAATGGTAGCGATCACTGTTCAACATTTGCGCGATATTTTAAAGCAGATAATTGTGATACAGAAACGGGAATGTGACAGGATATGAATGATCTGGAATCTATAAACCATAATCTATCGGTGCAGTATAACATTTGAGATGAGATTATCACCGCTTTAAGGCTGATTTGTGTGCGGGTTAGCCGGGTATAGGTTTTCACTGCGTAAAGATTTTTTTTAACGATTTTTACCCCCACAATGGCGTGGGCGATTTGAATAAAACTTCACAGATTTCTTCTATACGATGCTTAGGACTAGTCCACATCAAAAGGCAATCCGCTTTGACATTTTTTCTGGATTTTTCATTGTTTGAACTCTGAATATTTTATGGCCGATTTGTATGCAGGTTACATATCCTGGTTATGATTCTTCACTGAATTAAGTTTTAAAAAAATGGCATTTGCACCCACAAGGGGTTATCGGATTTCAGTAAAAATTTCACACATCTGTTCTATATCATGTTTATGACTGGCTCACATCAAAAGGAAATTGATTTTCAAAATTTTTCCATATTTTTGGGGGTGTTAGAACTTTGATAATTTTAGGCCTGATTTGCACCCAGGTTATATGTATTATGCTGTGGTTAAGGTTTTTTCAAATGACAATTTAATCAGCAAAGACTTACTTTTGAAACTTGAAACCTTTTGGAATTTTGTTCTGACCCCCCCTGGGGCTGGGCCCGGGGATCGAAAGGTCAAAATTGGCCAGTAATTATCGATTGTAATGCAACTCGTCCTAGACCAATTCAGATAGAAACTTAACGCTTTGGAGATGATTGCACATATGGCAAGGGATGTGCATGACACTTGGAATTTTGGTATGACCCCAGGGGTACGGCCCTGGGGGTGGGGACTGTGGGTAAAAAAATAAATTTATCCTAAGGTGGTCATGTCACATATCATTTTCAAGCTAATGATGATTAGACTGCAATACAAGGAATTATTTTGATTTTGGGTCAAACTGAGGGTAGGGGTCGGGGTCAAAAGTGGGCACCAATCGATTGTAACGTAACTCCTCCTAGACCATTTCACATCCAAATATGTATTATGCTGATTGTTTTTGAAAATGTTTCTTCTTTTTCAGTCTATGAACTTTGCTTATGTTTGGACCATTAGCCTTTTCGTTAGCCCCAGGGTGCCAGTTGTCATTACAATGAGTAATGACTTCAGGTTGCTCCTTGGCAGAAAGGCTTTATGGTTCAGTCTCCAAGCTATGCTTGACCGATGGGTAATACCTTGGGTGTTTTGAATTGGCATGTTGATTGTCAAATTTCAAAATGAGACTGTATCCGGTGGTCCATCATATCCTGCTAATATATAGCTATATCACTAAAGGGTTAAAGCAAAATTTGATGCACGACAATTGACGGACCATTGTTACTTCATTAATGTTTTGGGCATTGCAATTACCATTTGCTATACTATTGATTTGTCGATTTACATCAGCCAGAGTTTGATGATTTAATAGTTTCTCTGTAAATGCATTGCGTAGGTCAGCTTTCCATTTTCGCGATGTTAAGTTTTTCTTGCTAATTCGATTATTAATTTGTTTTATTGCTGGAGTATTTATGAGCGATGGCGACAGCTGCAATGCACAATGTATATCGGATATGATAGGGCAGTAATCATGGACCTCAAATTTGGATGTGTGATTGAGCAGCTCGGATGTGGATAACCCGTAGTCTATACTACTATTATTTCTTGTCCTTACTTGCCTATGTTTGCGTCAGTATCTACTCTGCCGTTAAATATATAAAGGTTATTATATTCACATAGGTCAAGTAGCCTATGGCCATGGTTATCCGACCGATTTCTATCTTGTGATATGCGTTTTGGGACCTCAGCTTGCGGGATAGTTACTATATCGCCTGAATCGATGTCTACAAATCGGGGGAAAGCATCGTCGCTTCTGTGAAAATCATCTAGTTGACCAATTTTTTGCGTTTATGTTGCTTCTTAGTAAGAGTAACTTTGATCGTGTTGAAAACTTAATTATATCACGCTTTAATTCTCCGGATGCACCTAAAGATAAATACGCTGAAGTTTCGGGGGTGGGGTGGGGGTGGGGATATAGATGCAGCCAATTATTATTTCATTATTTAGTTTAATACATGTTTGAGATACCGAGACCCATAGAACATACTCACTCTCTGTATCTAGTTCTTGGGTATGTTTGGATAACTTATTTTTAATTAAAAGTGCAATCCCTCCTGACTTACGTCGCACTTCTGTTCGATATTTTAGGATAGCTGTGTAGTCATCTATTTTCACAGTATCAAATTTAAAGTTAGTTTCAGATATTCCTAAGATATTCAACTTGCTTATAAACCCATGCATTTCTGGATATTTTAGTTTATTATTCAGACCACACACGGTAAGAAACCCAACATTGATTTCGTTGTTGTTGTTGTTGTTGTTGTTGTTGTTGCTGCTGCTGCTGTTGTTGTTGTTGTTGTTGTTGTTGTTGCTGCTGCTGCTCTCGTCGTCGCGGTTGTGGTCGTCGGCCGTATTGGTGGTGGTGGTGGTGGTGGTGGCAGCGGTGGGGGTGACAGCGGGGTGGCAGTGGCGGTGGTGGTAGTTTTTGGTTTTTTTATCGTTGTTATTTTTGGCGGTGGTACCGGCGGAGGCGGTAGTATCATTTCCGCTGTCGTCGTTGCGGCTGTGAATGTCGTCGTTTTTGTTTGGTACAGTCCCGTTTTGGTGAGTATCGTCTACGGCATAAGCATAAGTACCCATAGTCTCGCGATTTACGATACTGGCATCAATTTATTATTTATAGCAGCCTTGCTATCATGAGCATACGTCAGAACCCCATCAGACATCTGACAGATTTGATCTTGTAGTAAATATTGCATGACTGCACATTTTTTAATTCAATCAATGAAATGTACCATAGTCAAATTGTCAGCAGAGGCTTACAATAAGTACCGATCAGTCCAGGCTTGGTCATCAATGTGTCTGCCACTATGTTAACTTATAGCCACTCTATCACACCATCCTTTGATATTAGTTTAGTTTAGTATTAACCTACCGTCTTCGCAACGATAGCTTGTCAACTTTGTAACTTGTAGGCCTGCACACATCGACGTCCGCAAGGGGGTGGGGTGGGGTGGGGGGCAAGGGGAGGAATCCGGATTTGGAACAAATATTTATTTTTCTCTTGAATGCGAGGCAGAAAGCGAGACTTAGGGATCATTAATTCCGGCGGCGACGGCGGCGTCGTTGGCGGCGTTGTCGTTGGTGGCGGCGGCGGCGTCCGTCATTTGTGCAGTTTTGGTTAAGGTATTTTAATCAACTTATTTTTCAACACTGGCTCATTCGATCTTAATGAAACTTTACAGAAGTGATCTATACTACACAGGGATGTGATCTACATAACAACACATTTAATTTTGGGGCATTTTAACTATTTTTTTCACGGTTTTGGACTTGGACATTTTTCATGTATTTTGCAAGTGCAGTTTTGGCCTGTAACTATCGATTGTAATGTAACTCCTCCTAGACCATTTCAGATAGAAACATGAAACTTTAAGGATGATTGCACATATGGACAGGGGTGTGCATGACACTTTTGGAATTTTGGCATGACCACAGGGGCAGGGGCCTGGGGGTGGGGAATGTGGGATCAAAAATTAAATTTTTCCAAAGGCTGTTATGTCACATATCATTTTCAAGCCAATGATGAGTAGACTACAGTTCAAGGAATTATAATGATCAGTGGTGAGTGGGGTGGCCGGGCACTGTCTCGGATTAACTCACCCCATTCCAAAGATCATGCTCATTGGGGCCTCCTACACTGTTGCCGCCAAGATCATGGGTGAACGTGTTACACTAAGGCTTATAAATTGTTGTATTGCCATATTAAATACGCATATCACTATGCGTTCAACGTCTTATGCCAGCACACTCCTTTTGATAAATTACAAGAATCTTTACAGCGTCAGATGCTCACCAGTGAGTGTATCTTTGTGAGCTTTGCCAGACGCAGTAACGATAATGATGGAGAACTTGACGTGGCCCGTGCAGAGACTTCATCTCTTATAAGGGTTCTCTAAGCCTTCCGGCACACTGAATTATAAGTATGGGCGTGCGCACAACACACCGTAGCCATAACCCTCTCAGTCCACAGGCAAGGGAATCACTATGTCCAAGAATGGGAAATGTAAACTTCAAATATAGCCATGAAGCATCCCCTGTGGCGACCGACGAAGACTGCTTCGTTTCCAATCTGCAGAGGCAGATCTAGGGCTACAAGTGCATCGCGCTACTCCGAGCGAGCGCCTGCTCGAGGCGGAGGTCCACAATGGGCCCCTGCCCGGTGCCTCGGCAACAACGCCAGTCAGCCAGCGCATTCTTCGTCACGCATGTTCGCTACAATATGTTTGCTAAATGATATATGCTTATTTAATGTGACAATACAACAACTTAAAATATTGATATATAAGTAATCAAACACCATGCATTACATGTAAATATTAAAGAATTTAACCGATAATTGGGGTTGAAAGTTATTCCGGTGGTAAATTTTCAAAAATAGTCTTCACTTATCCAGGGTTGACTTATTTAAATCAACTTGATTTAAATCAGTGATTTAAATCGCGATTTAAATCACTTGATTTTTAAAACAAAAATCATTGTTTTAAATCAAATTACATGATGTTAATATTTTTTGCCGGTTTTTAAGTTCAACACCATAATTACTCCAATAAATGTATTTGGTAAACATTACACCATTGCAAAAGACCTTTTGTCTTATCAATAAACATGTGTGACATCCTATATCTGCGACATAGGTTGCTTTGTCTGTTTGTCAGTAACATCAACACGTTTTACAAAGCGACTAACAGACACTTGTAAGTCACAAGAAAAAAGCACAAAAGGTAAGCTTAAGTGCATCTGTGGTCTAATAGCCAAGGAGCCTGAATTCACAACACAAATGTTGCAATCTATAAAAATTGATTGAAGCAAACATTTTGTGGTGCCCTTACATCACCGAGACACCGACACACTACAGCAAATGTTCATTTGTCGATCCATTTCTTATTTTGCAATTATTTTAAATACCTGGGTCCTGGTGTCCCAAATAGTTCATACCAGACAATGCAAGATATTCAAATCTAGTTTGCCATCATGCAAGCAAAAGCTGTAAAATTATCTTTAATTTTCTCACACACCGATAGATATATAACATTTTTTTGGCAAATATGAACTAAGTATTTATTAGCTGCCACATTTCTTGAAATTTGTTGCCACCAATTCTTCTAATTTGTAAAGGTCAATCTTCTGGGATGAGCAGATTTATGCTAGTAGCTTATATTTTAATGGGTTAAACCCATTGACTGATAAATTTCATGTGTCTCAATCTGAGCGCAAACAAAGGAAAGCTGTTGAATATTCTGAACTTAATATGACTGGAAGCCACTACAGCAATGGCTTCCAGTCATATTAAGTTCAGAATATTCAACAGAATATGCTATACATTGTAGAGAGAATTTACTTTTTCAGGCATTTCAAGTCACACGATGGTGGGTGGTCCATAACACTAGGTAATAGAGAAGCTTGATCACGACTGAAGACATGTTATTGCTTTAACATTTAGGGGTTTGCTTATTGAATGCCTTAACCAAGAAAACAAGTTTAGCTGCATTATCGGTTCCAAGACGGTTTCTGAGTTTGGATTGTACAAGACCATACGAACTGAAAACACGCTCTACTCCTGAAGATGAGGCCACAGCAGATAGAAGCTGGTTGACAATGCAGAGGTTTGCTTCGCCCACCATATCTCCATGAGACTTCAACCATTCTCCAGCTGTGACAGCTTGTGTAACCACCTCTGTAAACTTAAAGTCTTGAAAGGCACGCGACCGTGCCTGAGACTTCATGATGACAGGGATAAGAGATGGCCATTTCTCACTAGCATACGCCATTGCTATGTTCTTCTCTTCATCAGTGAGTGCTTTGCCTAGCAAGTTAGGATGTATCATGTTGGCGAGTAGATGAGCTGATGTAATAACCTGGTTGTACCCAGCCCGGAACCTCTTAATAATTTCTTTGTCTGAACTGTGACTATCCTTCAGCTTCCCCTCTAATTCCTTCCACATGTCTACTGCTTCAACTGCTGTTGGAGACAGACGAGCAAGAATTTCTTCAGCTGACCTTTTTATCCCAAGGCTAACCACTTTATTCTTTACAACTGTGTCAATATTTTCCATATCAACTTCACATATCTTCATCAGTATTGGCCAGTTGGAAATGTACACCTTAGGCAATCTGACATTGTGTTCCATCTTACGTCTTGTGGCATTACTAGACATTATCCTCCTTCTTCTCTATATCGGGCCCCAGCAAAATGGTTATTCCTGAAGTACTTGATCACGTAGACTACATGTTCCTTCACATTGGGAATTTCCAAATCATGAGCCAACAGATTAAGAATATGTGCTGAACAACCATAAGTTATAAGCTTACTCCTGTTTTCCAGGTTCTTTCTCATTTTGGCTACATTGGCCGCATTATCAGTAACAACGCTTCAAACAGAACACTTAAAATCTGTCTCTGCTTTTTCAATGGAGGATTTGGCTAAGTTTGTGAGATATTCTGCATTGTGTGGCTTTCCAGAGGTATCTACTGTGTCAAGTAAATAGACGTCACCACCTGCAGTTGATATGGTTACACATATTATGGGTGCATTGTGGACGTTTGTCTAACCATCCAGTCCAAGACACACACTTTTTCCAGTAAGTACATCTGCACAGTTCCTATACTCCTTTTCATACACCATTGGTAGGAATTTGTCAGCGATATCCTTTCTAGAAGGAGGAGTGTAGCCAGGTCTTAACTTCTCAACCATGTGTACAAAGTTAGGATGGTCAACAAGACGAAATGCAGAGTTGGTAGCAAATACCATCGTAGCTACTTGTTCATCAAGTTCGGCTTTTTGAGTGGCTGTGGTCTTGACAAGAAAGCTGTCCAAACTGGGCCTTTTCTTTAAGTTGGGCTGAGGCGGTGGTGGTCTCTTGGCAGTGGAAGTAGATGGCATGGATAAGTCAGATGAACCTGGCTCAATTGGTGAACTGTCTGAAAAAGAAAACAAATTTCATAAACTAATGTACTGGTATATCAGATATTTATATCAGGCCCAAATTAAAGGGAAACAACAAGTTCCAGTTAAATTAGTTTTAAAATCTCCAACAGTTTTTTCTGTATTATATAATTCTCTTGAAATTGAGGCACTGGAATTTCAAGGATTAAAGGGAGGGAGACGGAAACTATCAAATGATGTTTCTCGCTAATTTCATACGATATTAAATTACTACTCCGGCAAAAAATTTAAATGAATCGGATTAATTTTGGGAAAAACATTTACTAGCTCTAGTAGTGCTTAACTTGTAAACAAGTCGTGCCATTGCTGGTCCTAAGCTCTCCATCATCTGTCACCTGTGCAGGTACCGCATACCTGAATTAAGAACGAAAGTCGAAAGCAGTCCTGAATATAGTTTTGTAAGCTATACAAATAGTATTTTTAGAGGTGCCTATATATAGTGATTATCTCTCTAGATAATGTTAATTCACTGTTGATAATTTTGAAAACGCGTGTATTTTAGAGTCCCTGTTTCTGGTGAAATCAATAAGTTTCGGTCAAATTGATTTCAAAATATGCTGCTCTTTCCAGTGTCGTAACATGATACCTGCTGAATATTTTGAAATTCGTGTGACTGAAAGTATGTACGGTCACTCCAAACAATGGTTTTCTGTCAAATTGCTTTAAAATCAGACAGTATTTTATGTGTAGTATGTAGTGGTTAATCAGCTTAACGCGAATATAACTGAGATTATATGACTGGCTGTAGAGGATATTATTCATTCGTCGCCATACACCAGCGCGCATAGGTCCAACAGTGTCACTAACTGGTTCCCGCCCGAGTGGTATAAATGCTATTTAGCTATTTTTTCAAATTCTTTTTACTGGTGGTTATAGGTTGATTACTACACAAATTTATCAACCAATGACATTTATTAGTCCCCTGGTCATTTGACTCATTTCCTTTAATGTGTTAGCAACATTTTAATTTGATGCCGAAAATAATGTTTTAATTTTTAAATGTTCAGTGAATAATTAATGACACACCAATGTGAAGAAGCATGCGACATTGTACTGTACCATGGCAAGTCTATGCAGATGTTAACCAATTAAACAGAGAGCTTGGAAGGAGACATTATGGCTTCTAGAGATTATGGAAAACACCTTGACTGGGCAAACTTCTATGATTCTTGATCAATTTGGTCATATTCCATTCTTGTTGTCTTATTGCAGAACTTTAAATACATGTATATACTATATAATCGTGAAATACTGATCTAATTACATACATATTCAATTTTCCTTAAAGCTGCTATGTCACAGCATTTCATTATTGTAAATCAGACTCTAGGATATATACATAATCTCATTGTGTCAGGAGAGGTCCATATCTTCACAATGTCACAAATAAAACGATGTAATTCCACTTTTACAGCGATCGTCAAATAGCGCATTTTTACAGCAATTACTGATCTTATCCATCTAGTTTATATTGTATTCAGTGGGCATCTCATAAATATTCATACAGAGAAATCCCTCTTATCACGTGACATATTTTTGTTTCGCTTTCGGTTTCAACTGGCGTCAATCAGCTATTGTTATTAGATGTAGGCAGGCATCATCAGTAAATACTATTAACGACTAAATGAACTGATAGGCTAGACTAAAATAGGTGAATTAGTTGTAAATTGGCCAACAATACTAGTAACGCGCACCGCGTATAAGTGAACGTGGCTTGCGTTATTAGTTTTCGTAACGCGTTCACAATAGTTTGCAAACTATTGCAGTTGTTACGAAAACAGGCAGCGCAACCCACGTTCATTCATAAGTGTGTCTTACCAGTATTGTGGTATTCTCGTTACGGGACTTTCATTATGAAAAAGCAATCATATTTTGATTTTTCTTGACCTTATCTCGCCTTGTGTGTGTGTGCGTGCGTGCGTGCGTGCGTGCGTGCGTGCGTGCGTGACTTTTTGACAATTTTCAACCGACCGCATGAGTGACAGATCGGATGATCGGCCGATTGCATGAGTGACAGATCGGATGACTGATCAACTGCATGAGTGACAGATCGGATAACCGACTGACTGCATGAGTGACAGATTGGACTGCATGGGTGGACAGATGGGATGTATGAGTGACAGATCGGACGACTGCATGATTGATGGACTGACAGATAGGGAGACAGACAGAACGACTGACTGCATGAGTGACAGATCAGATGACCAACTGCATGAGTGATGGACTGACAGACTGAATGAGCGAGAGATCTGATGACTGCGTGTGTGACGGACTGATGGTCAGGCTGACAGGCCGACCAACCGACTGAATGAGCGATCAAACGATTGACCGACTTACTGCATGAGTGGCAGAGCAGATGACTGACTGACTGCATGAGTGATGAACTGTATGAATGACAAATTGGTTGAATGATGAACTAACGGAAATAATGACTGGCCGATCAACCGACTGAACCACAGCATGAGTAACAGATCAGATGACTGACTGCATGAGTAATGAACTGATTGGATGCATGAGTGACAGAGTGGATGACTGCATGAGACTGACAGACAGGCCGAACAACCGACTGTATGCATGGCAGATCAGATGGCCAACCGCATGAGTGACGGACTGACAGACCGCATGAGTGACAGCTCGGATAGCTGTATGAGTGATGGACTGACGAACAGGCCGACTGACTGCATGAGTGATGGTTCGGATGAATGACTGACTGCATGAGTGAAAGATCAGATGACCGACTGCATGAGTGGCAGATCTGATGACTGCATGAGTGACAGCCTGATGGACAGGCTGATGGACCGACCAAACGACAAAATGACCAACTGACTACATGAGTGACAGTGCAGATGACCGACTGACTGTATGAGGGACAGATCGGATCACCGACTGCATGAGTGATGGACTGCATGAGTGACAGATATGTTGACTGACGGACATGACAAATGGCTGACTGACCGATCGACTGACTGACCGATCGACTGACTGACTGACTGCATGAGGGACAGATCGATTGACCGACCGACTGCATGGGTGACAGATCGGATTAGCGACTGCGTGACTGACAGACTGAAGGGATGCATGAGTGACAGGTCGGTTGAATGATGGACGGACTGATGGTCATAATTACCGGCCGACCGACAGACAACATGAGTGACGGATCAGATGACTGACCGAGAGAAAGAGTGACAGATCAGACGACTGACTGGATGAGTGATGGACTGATCGACTGCATGAGTGAGAGATCTGATGACTGCATGTGTGACGGACTGATGGACAGGCTGACACGCCGACCAACTGACCGAATGAGTGACCAACTAACTGACAGACTTACTGCATGAGTGACAGAGCAGATGGCTAACTGACTGCACGAGTGATGAACTGCATCAGTGACAGATCGTTTGAATTACGGACTGACAGACATAATGACTGGCCGATCGGCCGACTGACCAACTGCATGAGTGACGGCCTGACAGACTGCATGATTGACAGATCTGATGACTGCATGAGTGACATACTGATGGACAGGCTGACGGGGTAACCAACTGACCGAATGCTTGACTAACCAACTGACCGACCGACTGCATGAGTGTCAGTGTAGATGACCGACTGACTGCATGAGTGACAGATCGGATGACCGACTGCATGTGTAACGGACTGCATGAGTGACGGATATGTTGAATGATGACTGCGATATGACGAATGGCTGACTGACCGACTGACTGCATGAGGGACAGATCGAATGACCGACCGACTGCATGAGTGACAGATCGGATGAGCGACTGCATGACTGACAGACTAACATGCTGCTTGGGTGACAAATCAGATGACCGACTGCATAAGTGACAGATCTGAGGACTGCATGAGTGACAGACTGATGGACTGCATAAGTGACAGATCAGATGATTGCATGAGTGACAGATCGGATGGCTGCATGAGTGACGGACTGATGGAATGCATGAGCGACATATCGGATGACTGCATGTGGGACAGATAGGATGACTGTATGAGTGACAGACTGATGGACTGCATGAGTGACAGATCACACGACTGCATGAGTGACAGATCACATGACTGCATGAGTGACAGATCACACGACTGCATGAGTGACAGATCACATGACTTCATGAGTGACAGATCTGATGACTGCATAAGTGACGGACTGACTGACCAAACCACCCACCGACTGACCAACCCAGTGACAGACCAACCGAGCGAGCAACCGACCGACTGCATGAGTGACAGATCGGACGACTACTTGAGTGACAGATCGGATGACCACATGAGTGACAGATCGCATGACTGCATGAGTGACAGATCAGATGACTGCATGAGTGACAGATCAGATGACTGCGTGAGTGACAGATCGGATGAGTGCATGAGTGACAGACTGACCGACTGCATTACTGATAGGTCAGATGACTGCATGAGTGGCGGACAGACCGAACCACCCACCCATCCGACCGACCAACTGACTGTGTGGATGACTGACTTAGCGACAAATAGCTGTAAGACTCGTGTATGCGTATTCTACAAGCAAAACGTGAATAGTCGACATATATCCTACATTTTCTTATGCCCAATGCATAGAATATGGCTATGGAACTGGCATAGGTGTGTACAATATCACGTAAAATCGCGAAAATCACCCTGGACTTTAAAATAAACCGCCAGCGTATTACAATTGTATCATAATAACAACGGTTACTGTGGCGTGGCGAATTGGCCCTGGGGCGAACGACCCTTGACGAGATTGTTTTCCGCTTCCAATCCCGTAAATACTGTTGAATTTTCATATTCTAGCGCACAAATATCTTCATATGATTCAATATCAAGCGTCAACAAGAAGTTGATACACGAGAACACGCTAAAACACGCGAGTAGGAGAAGAAAAATGTGTAGCGAAACCTTTACAAACTCGTCCCTGTCACGAGCGATTTTTTTGTCACGAGCGATTTGTTTATGCGTTGTGACATACTTTGCGACGGGGAAGCCCTTCTTCTTATTGAATGGATATTTCACCATTTCACGAGGCACAACCTACATATTTTAAATAAAACTCATCCGCGTTGCATAGTTTTTATGCACAATTCAATTTCAATGATAGGGCGCTCAACATGGAAAATCATTTCATATTCCTTAAGATTGCATAAAAATACGCTAAATACGCCTGGAATATTGTAAGTTTGGTATTATTTTTCATTTAAGACTACTTAGTGTGACATAGTAACTTTAACATTTGCAAGCATCTGTTGACACAAGAATAAGCATTATATTTATATCTTAGAAAAGAACTCTGTTAGCAATTAACCCTTTCACCGATGAATTCCCCATATCTCATTTTCAAGGCAACCATGCAGGAAAACTGCAGAATATTTTGAAAATAATCTGACTCAAAGCAGCAATGGCTTCCAATCATATTATGTTCAAAATATTCAACAAAATATCCTATGAATCGTAAAGAATTTACTTTTCAGGAATTTGTTGGAGATAACACGTTCATAGAAAATTTTCTCCTATGCCCAGGGAAAAATGCTTTTTGAAAACATTTTTGATATGACTGGCTGGGAAGTCGGCCCTTTACACATCCATGAAAATATTCTCAAAAATACCCAATTTTCCCCATTTGTTTGTCTGTCATGCAATTTATAAATTATTTGACTTCTCTCCATTGGTCATATTACAAGCAAGGTGGTTTAATATTAACTTACCATCCTTATCTTCTTCAACGATGACACAGTCACTACCTTGAACTCCACTGCATTTCTCCCTGTGTTTTAGGCGTGCTACTAGGCCCTGTATCGCAACTTGACAAGATTTACATTTTGCTCTACACCCAGTACTTATCTTAGATGGTACTTTTTCAAAGTAATCCCAGATTGGGTCACTTTTTCTTCCGGACATCATGTGTTCTATACAGTGTCTATTTTGTGAAATGCATGTACATGCACCAAGAAAAAAATGTCCATTTATCCGACTTATTTCCTGGAAATATTTTAGCAGCTCTTTCTATTTACTGGAAATATATTATTTTCTGCTAAATCACATCGAAGAGAGAGTAGGATGCCTTGACAGTATTTCAGTACACACTACTTACACACCATATAAGACTGTGTTTAAGTTTAAGTTAATGACAACATCTCTTTCATGCGGACAGTATAAAGTAACCAATTTCCAGGAAATAGAGAGTGCTAACACATTTCCAGGAAATTTAATATGAAGTATGCATCAAACATTACTTTGATTTTATCCCTGTTAAGAACAGATGTACTAATCACAGATAGCTACTGCATGTCTAGTAGCCCAGTGATGAATCATCTGTAACCGGCAAATGCTTGATATCTTTTTCCATGAAGGCATTCAATATTTCCTACATGCACCATGATGCCTCTTACCAAATTCATGTAACAATATCATAGCTCTTCAATGGCACTTATATGAAGGTGTTCAATGGCACTTATATGAAGATGTTCAATGGCACTTATATGAAGATGTTCAATGGCACTTATATGAAGATGTTCATTGGCACTTCTATGAAGATGTTCAATGGCACTTCTATGAAGATGTTCAATGGCACTTATATGAAGATGTTCAATGGCACTTATATGAAGATGTTCAATGGCACTTCTATGAAGATGTTCAATGGCACTTCTATGAAGATGTTCAATGGCACTTCTA
Organism: Chaetoderma sp. LZ-2023a; assembly: GCA_034401795.1. Classification (NCBI taxonomy): domain Eukaryota; kingdom Metazoa; phylum Mollusca; class Caudofoveata; order Chaetodermatida; family Chaetodermatidae; genus Chaetoderma; species Chaetoderma sp. LZ-2023a. The sequence goes on from CM067373.1 coordinate 64,204,201, forward strand.
TGAAGATGCCTCTATTTTAAAGAGTACCTACATGATATAAATAGGTGTATTTTCTCAAACAGATGCATACACGTATTAGCATTATAAACCCCACCCATATGATTACGAACTACAAGACAAAATTTTTATTAAGCTCCGCCCATAGGGTAAGGGTGGTGCCAGGGTCCAGTGGAAGCCGTGGACCAGAAAGTCAAAAGTTGGCAAAATTCAACCAACTTTGGTAGATTAGTTCTCCATATGATCACGAGACATTGTTTACATTAGGCCCTGCCCACGGGTGGAGTGAGTGTATGGGCAGAACAACAGAAAGTTGGCGGAATTAAGCAAATCTGCAATGTGAGTTACTCATATGATTGTGGATTGTTACATGTACAATGTAGGCAATGTTTACATTAGGCATAGCCTGTCCTTGGGGTGAGGTGGGCGGTGATGATGAAGAATGTTAAATTTGGTGAAAGCATGGCCTTTGCGCTGGCATGCTATCGACTGCGCAATTCTAGTTAAAATACCTTGAGAGAAAATGTAATTCATAGTTAGTACATGTACTTAGTTAATTAGACTTGAGTGGAAGATGGCAGGCCTTTTCAGTGAAGCATCCTACACAATGTCACAGTGATATGACCATTGGTTGATCAAATTTGTTACTACTAATTTTAAAAAAAAAGAAGAAGAAAATCTGATTTAAAATTTAAAAAATCTGATTTAAATTTTAAAAAAATCCGATTTTTAAAATTTAAAAAAAAAATCACAAAAATCGCCAACCCTGCTCTGATCCAGCAAATGCACATTTTTAAGAGAAAATTTCAATACTGTTGATTGAATTCAGCCATTACTGTTAATTATTTACCTATATTATGCACGACGAATAACATTCAGTCTGCGTAAGGCAGTAACAAGTTCCACAGTTACGGTGAAATTATTTTCAAAATCTGAAGCAGATTTTTTATACGGGTACATTGAAATGAAAAGGCTAGGATTTAGAAATGAAATTGTCAAACACGGATGGTGTTACATGTAGGTATGGTCCTGTTCATGCACAATGCTCATTTATATCAGGGATCAACAAACGGTTCCAGGGTTGTGGACTAGCTGATATTCCGAGGGCAACAAACACTACAAGAGAGGCCATACCCCATGAGCAGAGTGCTGCTTCTATGAACGCTCACCCCACCCACCCCAGCCCACCCACCTGATGTATGGTACACAATGGTACTCTGATTCTTGTGAAATCGTTCATGAAACATAATGCTAGACGCAAACCCATTCATGATCATTTGGTTTATGCTAGCGGATTAACTTTTGTCTATGACATTGAACCAAAAATTCCGTAACAAGTTATTATAGTCCATCAATAGACAATGTGGAGTTTGTAGTTCTTTCAAATACAATATTACATTTGACACGTATTTGAACAGTTCTCGAAATTCTGTAAGCTGCACATTTTGCAGATGAAGATCGGAATCATCACTTGCTGTGTTCATTTGGCACACTTCACAAACCTATTTCTTTCAACAGGCATGGTGGTAGCCGGTCTCTGTATCAAATGGATCTGGTGTGGAATTAATAATGATTTAAATACGATCACGTATTCTGGTTTCTTCTAGGTACACCTGGTGCAACTTGAATGCAGGTCACACATTTTTTGCTGTATAAGGCATAACTTTCCATTAGTAGGGTGCGTTGTGTCAGTCGGCTGCATTCACCATATACACAGATCTTTATCATGAAGAGGTCCGATTCCTGTTCGCGAAAGCCTGCCAGATGATCCATGTTAATTTTCCAATGAAATATCATCGTGCATGGGCAGTGATTTCTCTGTCTCCAGTTATTGCTTTCTGCTCTAATTTCCTTTGACTAGCAATTGAAATCTTACAGGTTTTGTGAAAGCAAACGTAGTTCTAAAGGATAGTCCCTTCTGTCTTCATCACATCCTCTACTACACAAAATACAGTGTGATTCTTCACTATGATCAATAGGCCATTTTCTTCCCTTCGATGGATTTGGGGCCTTAATCAGTGGGTTTGATATCTTTAATTACACCATGTGCTCAGCATTCTGAAGATAGCTAAAAAATATCATGATTTTACATGAATTTCAGTAATATTAGTTAGTAGGATACAATCCGTGGGTCTCATGGTATGTTTCAGGGACAAAGGTTTGAAAGTGTTCTCGGGGGTGGAAAAAGCACTAAAATCTCTATGAGACTTAAAATACATAAAATGTGAATATTTCTGTTTTATTTTACAAACATAATTTACACCTTGAAGTTTTCTATTATCTATCTTCTTACTTATTAACGCTTCGCTTCCCACGGCGGTAAGGCCTGTATGTGTGGTTGCTGCGACAACCGGTCTTACCGACGGGGAAGGTGGTCGACACGAGCTCGCCTCGTGTGTAGATGAGAATCACGATATTTATGTTCGTATCTGGGCCTGATCTGACTGGTATAGAAGTCGGTGGTTCGTGACGGTGGTCTTCCGTCGCTTCCAGAATTATGCAACAACTCAAACTCTTGCTTCGAGGATATCGAAGTGATGATTTTATTTTACTAACCTTACTATATATACTTCACTATCAATTATGGGTGGCTTATACTACCACCGATATATCTTCCTATCAACTATGAGTGGCTTATACTACCACCAAAATACGTTGAGCAAAGAAGTACTGACTTTTGTACAATACGAATACTGGTTACTCTACCCTCTAAAAGTTGCTTTTCACGATTCGCTAAATCACTTTTATCAAGCACTGTTCTTGGCTACTTAAAGTCATTCACCAAGAACTTGTGTGAATTTCGACAAATTCAGTTCCACAGAACTATACGAATTCGAGGCTAGGTTTACCTAAGCGCAATAATTTTCGGACTCCCGATCAAATTTGAAAGTTCCCCTTATGTACTGCTTCGCCATGTCACGGTCATGTTCGGGTTGTTACACCCCACCCTTGGAGCCCCCGCTTTGCCTCGTTTTGCTTACTACTCTTATAAAACTTTTGACCAATCCATTCCGGCCATTTGCGTACTCCGAAGATAGACCTGAACATTGGCAAAGCAGTACTTGAGTGATGGGATCTGTCGGATTTCGGTCTCAATAATGGATTTTGCTTTGGCAACCATTCCTAATCTCAAGCTTAATGGCTTACTTGACGGACGTCCTCTGTCAGTTTTTCGTCTCGTTTTCTACTCTACCTGGCGCCGGACGTTACCACGTCCTTGTCCGGCCCCTTGCTCATTAGGCTTGCGCCTGCATTTTACAAGGGTGCTGTGACGTAGCGGTGACGTAGTGACCATATGGCCCGCCTGGCTCACCAGCATCTGGTGCTGTTGGTCGCTTTTACAGAAACTCGGTTACCGTTATCACGGTCCCACTGTAAGTCGGTCACTACGTCATTTCTATGAGTCATCCAGCTTATGCTACCCGTACTCTGTCCGTAGTACTCTACCGACGCTCCTGCTTGAATATTTGAAAACTATTGGTCATAACTTCTGCTGAATACTATAAAAGGTTGTGCCGCTGCTACAGCAACAACTTTCATCTTTTAATTACGCCAGATACCATCAATTCACAACCCTAGGTCCTTCTCCATTCTATCCAATTTCACTCAATATTTCGGCTATAGTTTCGCGTCAGTTTCGCATCGACTGATGCCCCTGTTGATGCATCCAGTTATCCGTTCATTAACTCATCTGGTATTCACAAATACAATAATTTCACTGGGTCACTGGGGTCTTATCCTGCAAATATAAGATGTCCCCGGGGTCATGACTCCCCGTACGACAATCCGATATCCACATACGCCCCGCAACCAAAGTTAATTGACCATCTCTCTTAAGGCCCTAAGAGAGTGTCAACTAACTCGTTGTGCCCTATCAACAACCCAAACCTATACCAGTAGCTCCGAACGGATACCACCTGAAATCGCCGAAACTACCAACACTCCCCTAGCCCACGTTACAGCTCGATATGCTATACACACATACTTGTCCGAGTAGCGGAATACTCGGAAATACGTTAGTAGCAGTCATTAGTATATAGCCAATAATTATACAAACATACATGTCCGGGTAATCGGAAACACATTAATAGCATCATTAAACCGTGGACGTAACCCGCCTCACGTGTAACTTAACAATAAAGGCGACGCAAACAATAGACATTAAATGATAAACATAATCTTAATCCTACAGTGCAAATAATCATTACTGGTCATACAATAGGTCCTATATCAAGTAATAAAATAATCACCAAATAGTGTTCCATTAACAGCATATAAAGTTCACACCAACGTCACGTTGACGATATCTCTATATAGTCCCTGTTTGTGTTAGGATTGTCAATGTTGACGTATTCTGCCATCTCAATTCAGTCGGTAGCCGTCGGGTCGATCTCAGTCCGTGCAGTAGTATTAGGCGATGACCCGGCTACCATCCGCAGCGGCTCCGGTAGAGCTGCAGGTCTCCGGGGCTGCTGGGCCTGACTAGTCGGTGCGCTGACGTGAATTGCAGTATGCGGTTCACTACTATGGTCCGCACGTGGCTTGCATTTAAGCGCATTCCACATGCGTGACAACACGCCACATTTATATAATATAAGCACATTCACTATTACAACTACGAAGGAACCCGTTGAATATGATACGAAAGTATGTACCCCAATGCCATCGACCATCACTGGGTCGATCATGGATAACGGTGCTAGCGGCACATACTTAGACTTTTGTAAATGGTTCCACAGTTGTAGCTTTAAATGGTCAACTATCATGGACCGATTTAGAACGCCGGACACATCCAAGTGGGGCATTTCAATGGCTAGGCCTATTGGAGTGTACGTCCGACTATAAGACGCTACAGGCTCGAATCGCCAGCCCCTCCCACTATACCCGCATTCTCCAGACATCAATGCATACACACCATTACTCACCCTACACCGGTCTGTCAGTCGTCTGTCGCAATGGATTTCCACCGTCTCGCCGAACGTTTGCAACACTACTCCGATTTTCCCATTGGCAAATAATTTACTAGTGGTTACGTTCGACTTCGTTAGTTGAATATTACAGTTGCTATCAGTCGCATTTGTCAATACACTCACAATACAGGGCACGTGGGTCTTGTCGACCCGTAGTTGTCCCTGGCACACCCTAGGGTCAGCACCACGACACTCCGACGTGGTAAAGTACCACCCAGTCTTGGTATCTAGATCAATGCTGGTACGGGCCAGCATCACTTGCGTGTAGTACCCTGTCTTGGCCAGTGGTTCAGGCCATGAGTGTAGTCCATATTCGATATATTGTCCTCCGTAAATTAACAGTAGTGTCGCCACATAATGGAGCTTCAACTCGTCCCGCCACAATGGATATACCACTACATTTCTGTAATACCACTGATACGGTTTCACCAGCCTGTATTCCGCACTAACCTGTTTTGCCACGGACGTCAGATCATCAGGACCAAAAAGTTCTTCCGTTAGACGACCCAACTCCAAGGATGCCGTTTGCCTATGGAACCGTTCGGCTGCCTTCTGGTAGTCATAGACCACATGTTCAGCCGAGTCTATAACATGTCCTAACCGTACCAGCGCATATAGTTCCAACAATCGAATCCCCTGCTGACTGAGCGCTTGGCTCATGTTGCCCGTAGCAGTGGCCAAGTTGTCGCCTAACTCGTTAATACGGTCCGTGTTCATACCAATATCTCGGAAAGCTAATTTGACGTGCGACGTCAACTGGTTGGTAAAATGCACCACTTTGTTCATCTTCGTCATCGCCCTCTTTACCACATCTCGTATGGCGTTTATATCCCCAGATGTGGCGGTACCGAACAGCGATGATGCGATGTCGCCCACAAAGTTAAATAACCCTCGCTTCTGCCTAGCGCCATTTCGACATTTATACGACTGATGAAATCAGTGTATAGCACGTCATCGCGTAGGGCGGGGTCTATTACACCAATGCGGAGTCGCTTATCACTAGCTTCGCCATCCAGCCTATGCCCGCGCTTTCGCTTCATATCCATCCAGAGTTGCTTGATGTCAAAATCGTCATCCGGCGTATGCCTGCGCTTGCGCAGCATATAAGGATGCGATGGAAGCATCTCCATTGGTTCAGAGGCAGGCTCTGGTGCCGCCTCCGGGGTGTCGATCACCATAGGCCTAGGAGTTTCGATGTTGTCACTCCGTGACTCATGGTTTCGATCGCGACTCGTACCAGGTTGAACCTCTTTCCGGTCAACCCTCTTACCCCCTGTACGCACCTCTGGCTCCATATCAGAAGCTGGCCGCTTCCTACGAGTTTTGGGTGTCGTATCAGCGTCGGTACCCATTGGTTCGGACTCGGGTAACATCACCCTCGTGTGATGGCTGGCTTTCGTCCCTTTGGCAGGGTTACGAACGGGGCGTGGTCTTACCTCGTCCCAGCACATTTCCGAGTCAACCACGCGCAGCTTACAGACGTTAAGCACACGCATTTTACTAGACCTTTGGTGGCGAACATGAGCCACAGGTCCATTGATTTTAAAGATCTCATACTCGGGGTCACTGCGAGAGGTCAGCTTCATCCTCTCCTCAGCTTTTACGACCACCGAATCTCCAACCTTAAATTCACCAGCGTTTGCACGCTTATTAACCTATTCCCGGTGAACCTCTCGAGATCCAGCTGATCCTTCACGAGCACGTAGCAAGGCGTTGTTGAGACACGTTAGCCTCTCACCAAGGTCCTGCGATGCATCGATTGGGACGGCCTTTGGCAATCTCGCCCGTCGCCCATACGTCAAATAAAATGGTGTATACCCGGTCGTCGAATGACGAGTACTGCGGTACGCTGTTAAAGCCGCACCCAACTCATCTTCCCACGCCCGCGAGGCGTTGTTCACCCCTTTCTGTATCAACTCCTTAAGAGTGTGGTTGAATCTCTCTGTACGTCCATTGGTTTGCGGATGGTATGGGCTAGACCGTCTATGGTCGATACCGTGTTCCTTAAACCGCTCCTCCAGAGAATTGGAACAAAATTCTTTACCTTGATCCGTTATTACAATCTCAGGGACGCTATGACACGCGACATACTAGTTGAAGAACTTCTCTTCGACATTTTGAGATGTCTTCACTGCAATCGGATATGCTTCTGCCCAAGCAGAACAGTGATCGATCACCGTCATGATATACACGTTACCCTTATTCGATTCTAACAGTGGACCGATCAAATCCATCCCAATTTTCTGACTCGGATAATTGGCCATGGGCATCTCACTATACCTGGGTCGGCTGGTGACAGGTCGGTTGACCTGGCACTTCGTACATGTCTCAATCATATGAACCACGTCTTTTCTCAAAGACGTCCACACAAAAGAATCTCTTACTATACCGATGTTCTTCTGCAGACCTTGGTGACCGGCTCGTTCATGAGCCATCTGGGGTACCTTCTCACGGAACAGGGTAGGTAAGACAATTCTGGGGTACTCAGCGTCCAACGCTGAAGGCGTAACTAAAGAATACAAAATGCCATTCTTGACCATATACTCCTCCGGGGTGTTCTTGAACAACTCCGGGTATTCCTTGGTCTGCTCGGCACACAATCCGTCATAGGGTACGTCGAACGCTTCTAGAGGGACGTGAGGTAACGCTCCCTCGTCGACATCTGGTATTACAAAGTCGCCCGTATCTAACGTCGCGACTTCCACCGGACGACGTAACCTGGACAACATGTCCGCTCGAATATTCTTCGAGCCTTGGATGTACTCAATCTTACACCCGTACTCGGCAATCAGTACTGCCCAGCGCTGCACCTTCGTGTTTTTAACTTCGCCCACAAACAAACTCTTTAGGGGTTTGTGGTCGGTATACACGGTGAACTGCGCGCCAAATAGATAAGGCCTAAGCTTCTTTAGCGCATATATTACCGCATAAGCTTCCTTTTCTATCACAGGCCAATTCAACTGACTGTCTTTAAGAGTAGAGCTAACATACTGAATCACCCACTCAATACCCTTGTTATCTACTTGTACCAGTATCGCACCTATCGCATAGCTAGATGCATCAGTATACAATCTATACGGAGCATTCAAATTCGGGTATGTGAGAACCGTCTCACTACACAGCAAGTTTTGCAATTTCTTAAACGCTTGCTGTTCCTCCTTACCCCATTCAAAACGTTTATATTTCTTAGTCAATTCTATTAAAGGCTTAGCAATTTTTGCATAGCCTTGCACACAAGAGCGGTAATAACCTGTAGCTCCAAGGAAACTTCTCACCTCACCCACATCGCGGGGCGGTGACATTTCCCTTATGACCTTGACCTTCTGAACCTGAGGGGCCACTCCCTGTGCTGAAATACGATATCCTAACAAATCAACTGATGGTTGGGCAAAATCGCATTTCGACTTCTTAACTTGCAAATTATACTCTTGAATCCTACGCATAACTGTACGCAAATGCTGTGCATGTTCAGCCGGGTTTTTTGAATTTACGACTACATCATCAACGAAAACATGCAAATATTTTCCCACGAATTCTCGGAAAATATCGTTCATTGCCCTCTGAAATACGGCACCTGAGTTGCAAAAACCAAATGGCATCTGAACAAAGTCGAACAAACCTTCACTACAAGCGAACGCTGTTTTCTCTATGTCTTGGCTGTCCATTGGTATCTGCCAATAGCCAGACTTCAAGTCCATAGTCGAAAACATCGTTGCGCCGCGCATCGAATCAAAAATATCGGCTATGTTTGACAGTGGATAACTGTCCTTCTTGCACACAGAATTCAACTTTCTGTAGTCGACACAAAATCTAGTCCCCCCGTCCTTCTTGGGCACTAATGTAATGGGCGACGCCCAAGGTGACGATGATGGTCTTATGACGCCCGCTGCCAGCATCTCAGCCACCTGATTCTTGATTATATATCGCTTGGCTAGCGGTAGACGGTAGGCTTTCTGCCTTATAGGATACGCATCTCCTGTTGGTACCGTACATCTGACTTTGGGAACCAATCCTAAAGTATTTGGACGAGCCGTATCAAAGATATCCGCAAAGTCCGTCATAACTTTGTCGATATCTTTATATCCGGTCGTTTCTGTACAACTTGCATAAACATAATTTGTCTGCTCCCTATAGGGATACCTAAAGGGATATATCTGGTCAAACCATACTACAATTTTGGCCTGATAGTCAATCTTTGCATCTCCCAGGTGCAAAGCATCCGCTCCAAGTAAACATTCATGCCTCATTCCGGCCACAATCGTACTAGGGATGGGTCGGGCGTTTTCGAATTTTACTTGTGTTTCCCCCCACAACTTGACCGGGGAACCATTTACAGCTAAGAGCGTTCTTGCTCTTTTCAATGGCCTAGCATTCAACATGCTACGCCATATATCCTTACGAATCAAGGCTGTGCTAGCACCAGTATCCACTAAGGCATGCAGGTACTCACCTTGATCCATTGGACCGTTTTCATTCATTTTCAGACGGATTAAGAACCGCTCGGTCAGTGCTTTCACCAACGGCTCTCTCCGTCGTCGTTTCCCGTGCTCATTCGGCCACTAACAACTTCGGCGTAGCTATTTTCCCGGGAGGATGCGTCCTGTGTGGCACCGTATGAATAACGGCCCTGCGCATCCGTCCCTTCTCCGGTCAATACGAATCCATCATGGTCTTCATATTTGTCCCAATTACGAAACCGATTGTTCATGTCCTTTCGGAGGTTACGCGAACAGTCATGGGGTGTTATCCTTTTCTCCTGCTGCCTTCGATCGACGCCGCCGATATCCATGTCCTCGGACTCGGAGTGCGGTCGCTTGATGGCCCTTCGTATGGGCGGACTCTGTCGCCGGCCCCATGCGGGACCATCCTGCAGCGGGCCTCTAGATGGGCAGTCCCTCACATAGTGGCCGTCTTTGCCACACCCGAAACACTTCACCACTGCGGCAGGAGTTGTCTGCCGACTCAGGTATGCCCTGAAACAATTCTGGGCCATGTGTCCTTCTCTCCCGCAACTAAAGCATGTCACGGGCGGTGCTCGTGGCGGCTGTCTGGGACGCAGGGCGGGCTTCTGGGCGATCTCCTCTCGCGGCTGCATCGCCTGATGGCAGTCGCCTTTGTAGTGGCCTACCCGGCCACAGTTATAGCAGGTGATGTTTCGTAAGTCTTTTCCCGCCCTAACTGGTCGGGGCGACGGTGGTGTACATGGTTTTGCTAGCGGTGGGGTTCTCTTCTCGGGCTTGGCGGCCCTAGTCGCTGTCTGCCGCCCTAGCTGTAAGTCGCTCACCAGCCCACACAATTGCTCAACCATTCTATTCTGTTGAGCAATCTGTTTCTTTAGCGTGCTAACCACGCTCCATATCTCCTTTTCCTCCCCGGGACCCACTACGTTTACCTCCATGCCCTCCTCCTGTCGTTCATTTATTTTCATGGCCTGGAGCAGGTCGTCACAGGTGGCCTCTTCCTCTGCAATCTCAATAGCACGGGCCAGGGTGGTGGCCTTCTTGCGGACAATCCTCTTGCTGAGACGATGATCAGATAGTCCCTTGAGGTAAATCCCCAAGACGGTCCTCCTGTTGTCGATGTTCTCGACAGGGTAAGCCCAGGCGCTCAGTTCCCTATAACGTCGGTTAAACGTTATGATGGTTTCGTTCCGCCTTTGTCGTACACCCTCCAGATCATACTTGATCCGTTCTCCTTCGTTTTCTGAGATGAAGTTCAGTGTTATATACTCGTGGAATTCTTCGAAAGTGATATTCTCTCTAACTTTTCCCACGAGAAACCCATCTATGGCTCTGGACAATTGCCCTCGTGCCGCTCGTGTGACGATGTAGGCTGGTACGCCCTCTAGCCGTCCTTCATTAGCGACCCATGCTCGCCTGGTTTCGTCGAGGAAGGTTCTCACCTCCTCCGGCACTACTCCGTCGCAGGGTTGTATGCGGTAGATCGTGTCCCGGATCTCCTTCCGGTACACCCGCTCATTTTCTCGGCGGTCGCTGCTTTCGATGATCGCCCCGGCCATCGCCGTCCCCATGGCCTGCATGGCCGCCATGGTCTCAGGACGTAGCTCGACACGTCGGTTGATGCCAGGCAGGGTCACACTAGGGGGTTCTTGCGGATTTGCCATTTCGCTAGCGATATTCTAATGTAATAGTAACCTTTGCTAGTCTTGGTTGCTCAGGACAGTCTATTTCAGTCGTTATTTTAATTATGGTGCTGTCGCTATACTCTCTATGTTGGATGACCCTCGTTGTCTCTGTTGACTGGGCCCTCTCTATAAAAACCTTCACCCAGTCCGCGAGGTCTCTTAATACTACGTTGGCGGGTCGCTCTCTCGGTGCTTGGGCCATACAACTTTTTACTCACGGTTTTCACAGTTTGTCCAATCCTGGAATATATAGATCCTGGCAGACGGAGCCACTGAAGTTTTCTATTATCTATCTTCTTACTTATTAACGCTTCACTTCCCACGGCGGTAAGGCCTGTATGTGTGGTTGCTGCGACAACCGGTCTTACCGACGAGGAAGGTGGTCGATACGAGCTCGCCTCGTGTGTAGATGAGAATCACGATATTTATGTTTGTATCTGGGCCTGATCTGACTGGTATAGAAGTCGGTGGTTCGTGACGGTGGTCTTCCGTCGCTTCCAGAATTATGCAACAACTCAAACTCTTGCTTCGAGGATATCGAAGTGATGATTTTATTTTACTAGCCTTACTATATATACTTCACTATCAATTATGGGTGGCTTATACTACCACCGATATATCTTCCTATCAACTATGAGTGGCTTATACTACCACCAAAATACTTTGAGCAAAGAAGTACTGACTTTTGTACAATACGAATACTGGTTACTCTACCATCTAAAAGTTGCTTTTCACGATTCGCTAAATCACTTTTATCAAGTACTGTTCTTGGCTACTTAAAGTCATTCACCAAGAACTTGTGTGAATTTCGACAAATTCAGTTCCACAGAACTATACGAATTCGAGGCTAGGTTTACCTAAGTGCAATAATTTTCGGACTCCCGATCAAATTTGAAAGTTCCCCTTATGTACTGCTTCGCCATGTCACGGTCATGTTCGGGTTGTTACACCCCACCCTTGGAGCCCCCGCTTTGCCTCGTTTTGCTTACTACTCTTATAAAACTTTTGACCAATCCATTCCGGCCATTTGCGTACTCCGAAGATAGACCTGAACATTGGCAAAGCAGTACTTGAGTGATGGGATCTGTCGGATTTCGGTCTCAATAATGGATTTTGCTTTGGCAACCATTCCTAATCTCAAGCTTAATGGCTTACTTGACGGACGTCCTCTGTCAGTTTTTCGTCTCGTTTTCTACTCTACCTGGCGCCAGACGTTACCACGTCCTTGTCCGGCCCCTTGCTCATTAGGCTTGCGCCTGCATTTTACAAGGGTGCTGTGACGTAGCGGTGACGTAGTGACCATATGGCCCGCCTGGCTCACCAGCATCTGGTGCGGTTGGTCGCTTTTACAGAAACTCGGTTACCGTTATCACGGTCCCACGGTAAGTCGGTCACTACGTCATTTCTATGAGTCATCCAGCTTATGCTACCCGTACTCTGTCCGTAGTACTCTACCGACGCTCCTGCTTGAATATTTGAAAACTATTGGTCATAACTTCTGCTGAATACTATAAAAGGTTGTGCCGCTGCTACAGCAACAACTTTCATCTTTTAATTACCGCCAGATACCATCAACTCACAACCCTAGGTCCTTTTCCATTCTATCCAATTTCACTCAATATTTCGGCTATAGTTTCGCGCCAGTTTCGCATCGACTGATGCTCCTGTTGATGCATCCAGTTATCCATTCATTAACTCATCTGGTATTCACAAATACAATAATTTTACTGGGTCACTGGGGTCTTATCCTGCAAATATAAGATGTCCCCGGGGTCATGACTCCCCGTACGACAATCCGATATCCACAACCTGACTGGTTTATACATATCCTGTGGAAATGTAACAGGATCAATTACCCAGACAGATCAATCAGCACCAATAACATTTTGTAGAAAAAAACACTTAGTCAGAATTTACAGGACAATATATGCCATTTTAGTTATTTTTGGCGGCCATTTTGAATTTGTCGGCTATATTTGATTTACGGAAATCCCTTATAACCCTCAATATTGTATATTGTGGCATTCTTGAACTGTCAAAACAAATTTGGTATAAAAAATTCTTTAATCAGAATGTATTGGTCAATATATGACACTTGTAATTTTTTGCGGCCATCTTGGATTTGTCGGCCATATTTTGATTTTCGGGAATCGCATAAAAACCTCAGTATTATGTATTGTAACATTCTTGAACTATTAAACCACATTTGGGCAGAAGAAAACTCACTTTAATAAGAATTTACTGGTGGATATATGTCATATTTAGATTTGGCTCCGCCCCCAGACGCCGTGGCAGGGTCAAAAGGTCAAATCAGTTGTAACGCAACTCCACTGAAATCGTTAGATGGAACTCAAACAAATTTGATATCTGAATTACCCATATGATTGCGGAGTGTAAGAGGCCATTTAGATTTGGCTCCCCCAAGGGGGCGGGAGAGGGTTCAAAAGGTAAAAATATCTCTCTTGAGCTGCCTAAGCAAAGTTATGGAGAGAACTGTTTTTAAACATATTTACAACTACATTAGACACGATATAACCCCATACCAATCCGGATTTCTTCCGTCAAATTCTACAGTAAACCAACTGTTAGACATCTACACTGATATCGCTCAGGCTCTCGATGATCAAAAGGAAATACTGTTCTTGTTCTTTGATATTTCTAAAGCATTCGATCGAGTGTGGCATCGTGGTCTTCTACAAAAATTGAGAAATTTCGGTATCTGTGGAAATTTACCGGCATGGTTTGAAAGCTATCTTGAAAACCGTTATCAGCGAGTAGTTATAAACGGCAATGAATCTACCTTACTTCGCTTGCATGCTGGAGTGCCACAAGGTTCAGTCCTTGGTCCCTTGCTATTTTTAGTCTTTATTAATGACATGCCCAGCGATATTTTAAACAATATTAGACTGTTTGCTGATGATACCTGCCTATATGTAAGGTTAGAAAACTTAGACGCACACTCTGCAACAATAGACCATGATATCCTGATCATGACGCAATGGGCTAACACATGGCTTGTCGAATTTAATGCCTCCAAAACTACTAGTCTGTTTCTTTCTAGAGCTGCGTAATGAGCCCACTGTCTTTCCAGTTGAATTCAAAAATTCTGAAATGCTCCCGTCAAACAACCATACACATCTTGGCATTACCTTCAATAACAAAGGCACTTGGCTTACTCACGTGGAAAACTTAATAACAAATGCTCAACACAAACTTTCGTTACTCAAGGGCCTAAAATATATCCTAGACCGGAAAAGTCTTGAAATTATGTACAAAAGCTTTAACATACCACAGTATCTAGTAACACGACTGGAGGACATCCAAAAAGACGCTCTCAGAACAGTATGTGGAATGACACGTAGTGCCCGTACGGAAGACTTGTACACCGAAACAGGAATAGAAACGCTTTCACATAGACGGGAATCTCACAGACTAGTTATGCTATATAAAATTATCAACGGGATGACGTGTGCAATTCTGGATAATCACCTTCCCGCATTATCCCAGGCACGAAACCCCTACAACATTCCGTGGTATTATGTCGGCCAAAGGTTAGCTAATGTAATCCTATGTAGGCTTCACAATGGCTGTAGTAATTTAAATCGGCATCTATTTGAAAATTTTCTGTCAGACTCAGCTAGCTGCCCATGTGGATACACTGATGAATCCACAAATCACTATCTCCTCCACTGCCCTCTTTTTAACGACCAAAGAGCCTCTCTCCAAAATCAGCTCGTCCTAAAGAATATCTCTCTTGCCACACTGACAGCTAATCAACTTCTATACGGCATTAACAATGTCGACTTGGAAAAGAATATTACAATATGTAACGCCGTATGCCAATACATAGTCAATACCAACCGCTTTAAGTAACTTCCTATTTGTTAAATTCGCAACTATAAGAGCGAAATGCAAACAGCCCAACATATACAAGCATGGTGAACGCAGCATTAAGAGCTCCTCACCTTACCTTTCTCACTCTTGTCAAATTCCTAGTTTATACCCTGTTTCTCATATTCTCCTCTCCTCTCTTTTTGTCTCTCTTTCCCTAACTCTCCCCCACCCCACACACATACACACTCCATCCCAACCTCTCTCTCTCTCTCTCTCTCTCTCTCTCTCTCTCTCTCTCTCTCTCTCGCTCTCTACTTCCCTCCTTCCCTCCCCCCTCTCCCCCCCCCCGCTCTCTCCTTCTCTCTCCCGCTCTCCCGCTCTCCCCCTCTCTCTCTCCCACTCTCTCTCCCTCCCCCTCCCTCCCTCCCTCCCTCCCTCCCTCCCTCCCTCCATCCCCTTCTCTCTCTCTCTCTCTCTCTCTCTCTCTCTCTCTCTCTCTCTCTCTCACTCTCTCTCTCTCTCTCTCTCTCTCTCTCTCTCTCTCTCTCTCTCTCATTATGCACACACGCACGCCAATACGTACGCACACACGCACATATTCACGTACACATACGTAAGCGTGCGAACTACCTAGACAATTGTAATCAGTGGTTGATATAAATTATCATTTAACTAGTTATACATACGTTACTATTTAATTATGTTTTATTATACCCCATCTTGATGTATTTATTAATGTATTGTATTTGTATGTATGGGAGACACGTGTATAAGACTTATGTCTTACTGTTCTCCCATTGAACAAAATAAAATTCTGTTTAAACCAAAGGTAAAATTTTAACCTGCGGAAATTGATTGTAACGCAACTCCTCTGACACTGTTGAACGGAAATCAAAAAGATTTAGTATATCAGTTACCCATATCAATGTGGAGTGGATGAGCACATCTACATTTGGCCCCGCACCTCCCCCGCCCCCCCCCCACAAGGGGTGGGGGTGGGGAGTAAAAAAGTCATGAAATTGATTGTAATGCAGCTCCTCTGAAATCGTTAGACAGAACTCAACCAAATTTGATATCTGTGTTACCCATATGATTGCGGAGTGCAAGAGGCCATTTAGATTTAACTCCGCCGCCCACGGGGTGGGAGAGGGTTCAAAAGGTAAAATTTTAACCTGCGGAAATTGATTGTAACACATCTCCTTCGAAACCATTGGATGGAACGGAATTCAACCAGATTTGGTATGTGAGTTACCCGCTATCAATGGGGAGTGGATGAACACATACATTTGGCCCCGCCCCAGGGTTGGGGGATGGGGGTCAAAAGGTCATGAAATTGATTGTAATGGAGCTCCCCTGACACTGTTGGACAGAATTCAACCAAATTTAGTATGTCAGTTACCTATATCAATGCGGAGTGGATGAGTGAGCACATTTACATTTGGTCCCGCCCCCAGGATGTGTGGGATTGGGTAAGAAGGTCATACAATTGATTGTAATGCAATTCCTCTTACATTACTGGACACAATTCAGCGAATTTGGTATGTGAGTTACCCATATGATTACGGAGCGCAAAAGGACGTTTAGATTTTGCTCCACTCCCGGGGGTGGGTTGTGGGGTGTGTAAAAAGTTCTAAGCGATGAATGTGGGGATTTGCGATGACGCGTCATCGACCTATCAATCTGGTTATTATTATTATTATTATTATTATTATTATTATTATTATTATTATTATTATTTTTATTGTGACATTCTTGGACTATTAAGCCACATTTGTGCAGAAAAAACCCCACTTTAATAAAAATTTACAGGTAGATGATATATGCCACTTCTGTTATTTTTGGCGGCCATCTTAGATTTTGCTCTCTGGAGGGAGTTGCCAACATTTTTGGGAGGGTCATCCCAGCTATTTCTTTAGTAAATGTCTTTCTGCTGCCGAAAACACTTTCAAAACTGCCCCCCCCCCACCCACCAAAAAAAAAAAAAGTCACAGGACCCAAGTATTTTATCCTACTAATGCAGAGGGTGATTGAATGTGACAACACATGTCCGCTGATGCTGTCTCTTACACTCATCATCAGTTTCAACAACATCAGAACAAGTTAAAATGGCTTATTTTCTAAGTACAACACAAATTAGAATATGTCCGATGGCCTCGTATAGACTATGACGTCATTTCCGATATGATGCCAGAAGCTCACGTGGGATACTTTGGGACTTTTAGTATGGTATTTAGGATTTTGACGGGAATATACCCATGTTTCCCAATGTCCTAATATTACTGGGCTAAATGTGGTTTTAATTTGGTTGTGTCACGGACCAATGCTCTCATTAATTGATTCAATGCTATTTTACAAGCCGTAGGCGCATCATACATGCCTACATCACGTTAAAACTGGCCCAGAGACCGCCCCTCGGTTTGTGTCAGTTGGTGGCTGTCCACCAAAAAAACTGGTCAACGGTCCGCATGCCGTGAGTAATTGTCAAATTGTGGAGAAAACGGCATCAGAAGAGGCAATCGCCCGTCAGTATCGATCAACGTATGGCTCTCCTAAACGTGCCGCTCATAAGACATGTTTAACCACGAATAGTTCCGGGTTTGATATATATGTGTGCATTGATGCAATTAATATTAGCAGCTGTAAATTTAGAGATTTTCTTTATTTATGTCAGCTTGGTTATATTAATTTCCTCAATGCACCAGTCCACTCATCTGGCTCAGTCCACTCATCTAGCTATTACTCTGCCAACACGCATGGCACCAGCGACTGTCTTCCTACAACGTCATTCATTCTCTTTACGCGGGCCACTGTTTAAGGATCATTGACCATGTAAATGTAAATATGTATTATTGTTCCCCATATGCCACATGGTGGTCTGGGTGTAAATAAATTGAATTGAATTGAACAATAATTAGAGATAGGAAAACTTTGCTATTCAGTTATATCTTTTCTCCCGATGTTTTGGGATTCTTTTCTGATCAAGGCCAATGTTGTGGATTCATAAATTACAGAACCAGCTATTCCTATCAAACTTAGAGGTTAACTTACATCGTTTTACTATCCATTCATTGGATTTCCTAAGCCACGCAACAACTATGCAGTGTGCCTTTGATCATACCGTCAAAGAAAGGTAATCAGACTATAATAGATAAATCTTGACACATTTCTCTGGCGACGGTGTAAAAACTCCAAGAAAAAAGATGCTGTATAATATTGTTATGGCCCAAAATTCGTAATATACATGGGCGTTTAAAAACGTTTCAAGCCCTCGGGCGAACACTATAACCACATTCATTTAACCGTAACGTGCATAACGGTATGTTATATTAGAGTAGCCTATATCGGATCACCCACTAAAGCAGTTTAAAGCATTGATCAGAGCGACAATGAAGACTTTACTCCTGATTAAAACAATAGGATATGCCATCATCGTGTTATTGGGATTGTTTATCGTGATTCCACAGGCCATAGTAAAGGTAGGTTGACGAGTGACTGTTGATCATAATTATATACATAATCCATCTTGTTAGGCCGAATGGAATTGGGTCAATCTCTGGATCTACGTATAACTAGGCCAATAGTTATGGGTGGGGCTGGACGTCATTGTTCTTTTCGTTGGAATGTGGTTTTAACCAATCAAAACGCTCCATTTCATTTTCTAGCGTTTGGAGAACAATGGCGTCCAGGGGCACACGCATTCTAGAGAACAATGGCGTCCAGCGGCACACGTTTTTCTCGATAACAATGACGTCCAGCCGCACACGTATTTGAGAATCTGCAACACTGGAATGTTCTATTATTTTGAATGAGTTAACCCTTAAAAGTATAAAAGTTGTGTATTTTACGTTTTAACGTAGTGGCGGCGGTCCCCCCTCCGTGGTTATCTACCGTTGTAAAAATAATAAGAGATGATGTATGATAATGTAAAATAATAGCGTTTAAGAGGTGGTCCGATAACGGAGGTCGTGGGAGGAGGAGGAGGTTGAGGAGTTTAAGGATGAATGCAATGCCGGCCGGCCGAGTGGTCTGATAGTAAACTGTAGAATATTTAGAGATTGCCTGTAAGCTGTTAGTAAGCAACAGCTACCAGTGGATTGTATCATGGGTTAAAAGGTTAACCCTTTCACCGATGAATATATATCTCATTTTCATCGATACCATACAGGAAAACTGTTGAATATTTTGAAAATAATTTGACTGCCTGTGTCAGTTGAGGCGGAATGCTATAGTATTCCTCCTCAGTTGATATTGCTGGATGATTATGAGGGCGATGCTAGAGTACTTGTTTACAAGGTATGCATGATGTACGAATATTTTGATAATTTGTTGCTGAATATTTTGATAATTTGAGTGGTAGCTGAATATTTTGATAATTGGTTGCTGAATATTATGATAAACGGTTGCTGAATATTTAGATTAGTTGCTGAATAAATTGATTGGTTGCTGAATATTTTGAAAACGATTTGACTGTGTAAATTTTAATTTCTTATTAGGCGATATTAGGTAAGAGAGAGGGGGTCTTATAACGGAGGTCGAAGGAGGAGGGAGGAATGCTATCTAGGCCAGCAAAATGTAATCCCCAGTCATTTGATTTAAAAAAATCAGACACGTACACAGGAAGTTTTCCTATGCTATTATATAGATAGTGTTATCTATCGTATTTATGTCTCTAAAATGGCAGTCATTTAATTATTAAATTTTCAAAAATATGGACAAAATGCATTCCTTGTCAATGGGAATGCATTAATCGACCGCGAACAATAGCGTACAGATGCCCATTTAGAACAGTATCGTTGGTATTGATACTAGTAAAATAATAGAGTTTAAGAGGTGGTCCGATAACGGAGGTCGTATGAGGTTGAGGATGTATGAGGAATTACGGTATTGATGTTTGAAAATAATTTGACTGTTTCGTCGCTAACGTTATTAGTATACTGTAGAATATTTAGAGACTGTCTGTAAGCTGTTAGTAAGCAACAGCTACCAGACAGATTAGTAACAAAATATTTAAAATAATCTCGTATTAATGGTATGTACGGTTGGAATGGCAACCAAGACTTGGTGGTGATGGATTCATTGGATTGTATCATGGGTTAAAAAAGTTAACCCTTTCACCGATGAATATATATCTCATTTTCATCGATACCATACAGGAAAACTGTTGAATATTTTGAAATTAATTTGACGTTGTTAACGTTTTTAGTAAAACTATTTTTGTTGAATATTTTGATTGAATTTTAACCGGCATTACGCACAAATTGTTTTTAAATACTTTGCAATAACATCAGACGTTTTAGATACGATGGTTAAAATGTGGTCATTATGTCTGTGAGGGTTCCGTTTATAGAATTGTATGTCGAGCGTACTTATGCTAAAAAGATTATTTGGTGCGTATGATTTATCCATACATCTTGAATAGCCGTGGGATCGGTCCTTAATTGAGTTACAAACACGGCACGTGTTAATAACGAAAGAATGTTAAAGCACCAAGTTCAATCTTAAATCGAGATACAAACATGTCATGTGTTAAGGAATACTATAAGAATATACCACCCGTCTCGTTCTAAGCACGGGATATTACAATGTCCATTTTCTTCATCATAGTACAAGAGAAGACTATTTTGAAAATTTATTATTGGAATGACTGGCACTGCAGGCTATCCATTTGTCTAGTCATTGCGCCGGCAAACACCCCCACCAACCACCATCATCACCGCCAACACCCACCACCACCACCCCCACCTCCACTACTACGACCTACACCCAGCACCATGCATTAATCCACCAACAATATCACCCATGCACCCGCCAACCCATAGCGAATTTCTTCATATTCATACTTGCATCCTTAGAGAAGACTATTTTTGAAAATGCATTAACCCCACCACCACCACCCACGCACCCGCCAACCCATAGCGAATTTCTTCATATTCATACTTGCATCCTTAGAGAAGACTATTTTTGAAAATTTATCACCGGAATGACTGACTCTGACAGCTATCCATTTATCTAGACATTGTGGTCGGAATGTGTGAGAGCTCTGTGTTTGAAAAAATGGCATATAGGTTGGAGAGGGTCATGAGGATTTAATAAAGGTCTCGCTCGTATGCACACGTGCTAATACGCGATACTGCTAGTTATACGTTGTGCGTAGGTGCCTGCGTGCAACACTACGACCTACACCCAACACCAGGCATTAACCCCACCACCAACACCCACCCACCCGACAACCCATAGTGAATTTCTTAATATTCATACTTGCAGCCCTTGAGAAGACTATTTTTGAAAATTTATCATCGGAATGACTGACTCTGACAGCTATCCATTAGTCTAGACATTGTGGGCGTAATGTGTAAGAGCGCGGTGTCTGAAAAATGGTATGTAGGTTGGGGATGGTATGTCATGAGGGTTTAATATAGGTCACGCTCGTAGGAACACGTGCTAATACGCGATACTGCTAGTTATACGTTGTACCCTTGTGCGTGCGTGCGTGCCGCGGTGTGCGCCCTTGCGCGCATGCGTGCGCCAGAAGACTTTTTGAAAATTTTTCATCGGAATGACTGGCTCTGCTGGCTAAAATGTATACGTACATGTGCGAACGCATGCGGTCCGCATGTTGTGAATTTGTGGGCGTGTGTTGTGGATTGCGGGCGCATGATGCGGATTTGCGGGCATATGTTGCGGATGGCACCAAGTGTATGTACATGCCTGAACACGCATACGCGCCAAAATGCATGCATACATGTGCGGCCGCATGCGGGCCGCATTTGCGGATTTGCGGGCATATGTTGCGGATTGCGGGCGCATGATGCGGATTGTGGGCGCATCTTGCGGATTTGCGGGCACCTATTGCAGATTTGCGGCCGCAGTACATATAATCCTATAAATGGTACAAATTCAATCCCTTTTCTCATTCCAGTTTAAACATCGCAAAGTGGTTGGACGTGTAAGTGCAGAGTAGTAAGGCAGTCAGATTTCTTTGAAGAACCTTGTAACTTGAATACTTGCTAGGTTTATCCTATAATCAATATGCCGAGACATAAATGTTTTGAATGTGGTTCAACTTTTAATAGGTCAAATGACCTGAAGCGGCATAAGATCCGATTCCATAACGCTGAAGATAGCGAAAATCTAGACAGTGAAGATGAAGAAATGACAGAGATGAAGAGTGAAGATGATGCATCAGCAGAGTCGGAGAGTGAAGCCGGTAATGACTCAGCGGAGGCTGAGAGTGAAGATGAAGGTGAAGATGAAAAAGAAGACATAGGCAATGAGGAACTATTTACCATATTCCAAAATATTAAGCAGGTCTTAGACGCTGATCAATCAGGTTTAGAAGATGAGGATGGCGAAGTGGACACAGACCCGCATGGTGTAGGCAATGTGACTATTTCCGTATATGCTGATGCTTTAGTTACAAAGTGTGTAGACATAATGCTCCAGTCGAGAAGATTACAGAACTCTACGCTCATTAAAATAATTCGTCAGGAAATTAAAGATTTTATCGACGAGGGGTACGCATACGATGAAGCAGTCTTCTCAGCCTTTCGAAAACGAGAGTTTCTGACCAAGAAGTACATAAGGAACCATCTAGATGCTGAGGATAATGATGATGATTCTGTCTGCGATAGATCTGATCCATAAGGAATCAGTCATCGATAAACGGATCTCCAGAACATTGACTATTTGTTTATGCTACTGCAACTATACGTTTTATCATATGTAATATTTACTTCAATGTGAAAATATGGATACAAATAAAACATTGGTTCTTTATGCGTGTGTTTGATGATTGTAGCTTCCCAGCCGGGTCCCCCCACACCCCTCGATATACAAATCGGAGTGCTGATGCTGTTGGTGGTGGTGGCGGTGGTGGGGTTGGCGGATGATGAAAATAGGTGTTGTGGTGGATGATGGTGGCGGGGTTAATGCTTGGTGGTGGGTGTTGGTGCTTAGTGGGTAGTGGTGCTGATGGTTATAGAGGGATGGTGATGGTGGTGATGGTGATGGTGGTGGTGATGATGGTCGGTATTGGTAGTAGGTGGTTGCGGTCGCAATGTATTAATAATGTATTATTTTTGTTGTCGGGGGTCTCATTGACTAGGTACTCATAATGCATTCATACTGTGTGTACCCAGACATGGTAATTTTTCCTAGTTTATTACCGTTAACTGGCTGACTGGCGAGGTGTTTCAGACATTCCAGGGATCTACTTCCTAGCAAAATATTATGGAAACGATTTTAGCAAAAGTTGATGCAGACAGACAAATTATTTTCAAAATATTCACTAAATATCATGGAAATGATTTGATAGAAAGTTGTCGCTAACACCTCAGTCAAATTATTTTCAAAATATTCGTACAACGCGCATTGTAGGCCTTGTAAACATGTATGCTAGTATACCTCATCCCTCCTGCCAGGCAGCACCGTGCTAGCATACCTCATCCCTCCTCCTCCTAACGCGTTCGACCTCAATTATGCGACCACCCCTACACTCATTCCAGTTATTTTCTGATTTTTCAAACCTATATCATGGCGCATTGGTAGCTTCAAAATACTTTTTTACTACAACCACGAGGGACCGCATCGACCACCTAAGACGTTAAACGATACAAGGGTGCTCGTCATTATTCGTCAACGATGACGATGGTGGGCATTGTTCCCACTATTTTTATAACAATTTTTTAAATTTAATAATTAAATGACTGCCGCTTTAAAGAGCACTCCTTAAATACGAGATGCATGATTATTATCTATATAATATTATGCATACAACATCGCTTGGCTTAGCTATATATTACCCGCATAGAGATGTACTTTTCTCTCTGTTAAAAAAATTAAATGACTGGTAGGAAGCCGCTTAGTTTTGAGGGTTTTAGATGAAGGTTAACGCGTTTGCATACAAATTGAAGGATTAAAAGCGAATCATAGATGCTTTATGCACAACAACGAGGTGGTCAGAGAAAACATATTTCCCTGGATACTTTTTTAACGGACACAGATTTTTATGCGCATACACCATTTAACAAACTGATCCATAGCGTCTAGCCTGTGAACATATCCAAGATTTTCGCCTGCATGTATGTGTCATTATATGTAGGCCAGTACGCGACATATTTTGATAGGACGCTAGTCATCTCACGCGATATTCCTTACATTTTTTTTTGTAGTAGAGCGATGTAGTATAAATGTAAATGTTAATGTACATTCGGCTAATATGTGTTGCGGATTTGCGGGCGCCTGTTGCGGATGGCACCAAGTGGAAGTACATGTCTGAACACGCATACACGCCAAAATGCACGCATACATGTGCGGCCGCATGCGGGCCGCATTTGCGGATTTGTGGGCGTATGTTGTGGATTGCGGGCGCATGATGCGGATTGCGGGCGTATGTTGCGGATTGCGGGCATATGATGGGGATTTGCGGTCGTATGTTGCGGATTTGCGGGCGCATGATGCGGATTTGCGGGTGTGTGTTGTGGATGGCACCAAGTGTATGTACATGCCTGAACACGCATACACGCCAAAATGCATGCATACATGTGCGCCGCATGCGGGCCGCATTTGCGGATTTGCGGGCGTATGTTGCGGCTTTGCGGGCGTATGTTGCGGATTTGCGCGATCGTGTTGCGGATGGCACCAAGTGTATGTACATGCCTGAACACGCATACATGCCAAAATGCATGCATACATGTGCGCCGCATGTGGGTCGCGTGTTGCGGATTTGCGGCCGCAGTACATATATTCCTATAAACGGTACAAATTCAATCCATTTTCTCATTCCAGTTTAAACATCGCAAAGTGGTTGGATGTGTAACTGCAGAGTAGTTAGGTAACCTTAGGCAGTCAGATTTCATCTCACGCGATATTCCTTATATTTTTTTTGTAGTAGAGCGATGTGGTATAAATGTAAATGTTAATGTACAGTTGGCTAAAATGGCCAGCAGTACAAACTTTGATGGATCAGACACTGGGTATGTGCGGTGTCGTTGGTGTTCCAGCGACATCCGCGACACCATATGCCGACGGTCGAAACACGAGAGGGTCTGTAGGTGTATGATCAAGAAAACAGAACCTAAAGAGATGGTGTACACCTGCAAGGAGTGCTATTGTCTATTACCAATCAAACAGTATCCGCATGGGTGTCCTGTAATCGGTGATACTCCGACTGATATACAAAAAGCAAACATGTCGCAGTTTGTTACCAAACTGACAACCACACCTGTGCGGATCTGCGAAGAATGAGACCTATCTCAAAACACGGCCCTTTTCAGGGCCCACAAATCATTCGAAAGAGAACTCTTTATCTGTTCAAAAAATAAAATAACCCGCTTCACACATGCATACGCAAGCACACATTCTGATCCGTCAAAAGCGGTCGATGGATGTTACTGTTCTAAATGGGCATCTATACGCTATTGTTCGTGGTCGATTAATGCATTGCCATTGACAAGGAATGCATTTTGTCCATATTTTTGAAAATTTAATAATTAAATGACTGCCATTTTAGAGACATAAATACGATAGATAACACTATCTATATAATAGCATAGGAAAACGTCCTGTGTACGTGTCTGATTTTTGAAAATTAAATGACTGGGGAACACATTTTGCTGGCCTAGATAGCATTCCTCCCTCCTCCTTCGACCTCCGTTATAAGACCCCCTCTCTCTTACCTAACATCGCCTAATAAGAAATTAAAATTTACACAGTCAAATCGTTTTCAAAATATTCAGCAACCAATCAATTTATTCAGCAACCAATCTAAATATTCAGCAACCGATTATCATAATATTCAGCAACCAATTATCAAAATATTCAGCTACCACTCAAATTATCAAAATATTCAGCAACAAATTATCAAAATATTCGTACATCATGCATACCTTGTAAACAAGTACGCTAGCATCACCCTCATAATCATCCAGCAATATCAACTGAGGAGGAATACTATAGCATTCCGCCTCAACTGACACAGGCAGTCAAATTATTTTCAAAATATTCAACAGTTTTCCTGTATGGTATCGATGAAAATGAGATATATATTCATCGGTGAAAGGGTTAACTTTTTTAACCCATGATACAATCCACTGGTAGCTGTTGCTTACTAACAGCTTACAGGCAATCTCTA
This sequence comes from Chaetoderma sp. LZ-2023a, assembly GCA_034401795.1. Taxonomy (NCBI): domain Eukaryota; kingdom Metazoa; phylum Mollusca; class Caudofoveata; order Chaetodermatida; family Chaetodermatidae; genus Chaetoderma; species Chaetoderma sp. LZ-2023a. The sequence goes on from CM067373.1 coordinate 64,230,278, forward strand.
AATATTCTACAGTTTACTATCAGACCACTCGGCCGGCCGGCATTGCATTCATCCTCAAACTCCTCAACCTCCTCCTCCTCCCACGACCTCCGTTATCGGACCACCTCTTAAACTCTATTATTTTACATTATCATACATCATCTCTTATTATTTTTACAACGGTAGATAACCACGGAGGGGGGGGGGGGGGGGGGACCACCGCCACTACGTTAAAACGTAAAATACACAACTTTTATACTTTTAAGGGTTAACTCATTCAAAATAATAGAACATTCCAGTGTTGAAGATTCTCAAATACGTGTGCGGCTGGACGTCATTGTTATCGAGAAAAACGTGTGCCGCTGGACGCCATTGTTCTCTAGAATGCGTGTGCCCCTGGACGCCATTGTTCTCCAAACGCTAGAAAATGAAATGGAGCGTTTTGATTGGTTAAAACCACATTCCAACGAAAAGAACAATGACGTCCAGCCCCACCCATAACTACTTAGGCCTACTATTTTCACATTTTGACTTTGTTACAGTACTGTACTCAACAAAATGATCGGTTGTTAGAAAACGGAATATTTAGTACATAGATCAGGCTGAGAGTGAGGTAGACGCGACCCAGAAGGTGATTTTATTTGAAATTAATCTTTAGCTCATTTGGCCAGAATGGCCAAGTAAGCTTATGCCATGGCGATTGTCCGTCGTTAGTCCACCGTCTGGCGTCTGGCCGCCAGACTTTTCTTTAAATAACTTCTCAAGAACCGCTATGCCGATTCCAATTATATTTGACAGGAAACATCCCTAGGCCATAGTGATCCAAGTTTGGTCAAAGGAAGCACATTGGCCCATTTGTCCAGCAGACATCTTGGATTTTAAGAACTATCGAATACACATACAGGCTCCAAAATGTTTCAGTATCGTAAATAATGTATTTTTTATATGATTGATACTGAATCTTGTGATTAGTGCTACGCATGGCTCGTACATCAGATAACGATACTGGTGTTTCTTCGATAATGCTATAGTTTTCCTTACATACACAACATTTAGTCATTCTGTATACATGAGGCGACCCCTCTCGATAAACATGAACGATGCAGACTGGATAGCACTTTACGATTTCACATGTACCATTATCACGGTGATTGGTCATACACTGTGCGCTATAAAACATACGATTACATTCACATCACATTATCATATCGCCTGTAGACTTTTGTTCACCTACTAAACACACGCGTTGTTGCCAGATTTGGCGCCTATAAAAAGTTGTCAGAGAGCCATTGCATTTATGAGTGTTACCATACGAAATACCGCAGTCGGTGCAGTATTTGCACAGCATTAGAAATGTGGCAACAGACGTTATTAATGAAATATGGTTATCGTGTACAGAAGGCATAAGCGTGATTGAAAGTATACTATCAGAGACACTTCCTCGATATAGACATTCATGAGTTGCTTTGGATTAGACAATGATGCGAAACTCATCGGATATTCTGCACAAACAGGTATGATATACCTTTTCACCTGGTTATACTTGGTTATATCAGCACAATATATATTTAGTAGGCGTAGATTTCTACTATCGATATACCCGGTGAGAGTATACTTACGACCACCCACGTTGTGGTCCTCAACGTGAAAGACGTGAAACGCAAAATCATCGGAGAGGCGGCAGTCGGTATTAAACTTAATCACTCATTCAATCTATTCTAAGATATGCTCCGCAGCCATGTTGAAAAGTTCATAGTGATGGGCATATCTATGATGGATGCGCAATCTCGACTCTACCGTGATCATTCGTCTGATGCCACTATGGGTGCTATACGTATCCAGCAGATTTTGTACTGAACCCAGTACAAACTCTGAGTGAGTTAAAGGCATATCAGTTATCGGATATTTTTTTAAAGACACGTTATACCCCGTATCTATGATACAATATTTTTTACCATGGTATTCGTGTATCAGGTTCGTAGATCTACAATCGTTATAGTTATAATCATAGTCAGCGGCAACACCAACCTGAGGTGTCGGTGTGTTATGAACCGATGGTGTGTCGTTATCTAAAAGATCCGATAAGACTGGATCGTCACGCTGTAGAAAATCCAGATCAATCTGTATATACAAATCTATAGCAAATTATTGATTAATTCTTCGCTGTTAGAGAGTTTCCTTCACGAATTTAAATATTAATTTAATTCATGATATGCAATTGAGTCACAGTTTAGAATATAGTCACTTTCCATTACACCATTGCCACATAGTTGCTGCTGTATAATAGCCTGATTGGCTGGATCAGCTGATTTCATCGAAGTTTGGATCAATCTGGGTCAAATCCTCCTCATAGCAGGCAGCAGCTAAGCCGGCGCCGGCGGTTCGATTTCATACATAGGTGACACCTCTTCACAAGTAGAGAGTCTCTTGCACGAATTTAAATATTGATTTAATTCATCACTCATTCGCATAGCTCCCCTACGGGAGCGGAGAGGGAGGGTGAGGCCCATGCAATAGGACGATGCTATAATGGTGACTTTCGTGTATCACTTGATTTCCAATTTACTTTATTCGCTAAATATAAGCATGTTTAAGCTCCGCCTATGTCTTGCGCATATTTGGATCGATGTATCTATACTTTGAACCGTGAATTCTCAGAATTCCATTTTTGAGGTAATTATCCAGCTAATATTTTGAAACTAATTTGACTGGGCGGTGGCACCCATTAAAGTTAGCTTCAAAATATTCAACAG